>JASVER010000176.1:820495-1172115 GCA_030449065.1 Oceanodroma leucorhoa
AGGCTGGTGAAGGGTCTGGAGAACAGGTCTTATGAGGAGCGGCTGAGGGAACTGGGGTTGTTTAGCCTAGAGAAGAGGAGGCTGAGGGGAGACCTTATTGCTCTCTACAACTACCTGAAAGGAGGTTGTAGAGAGGCGGGTGTTGGTCTCTTCTCCCAAGTTACAAGCGATAGGACGAGAGGAAATGGCCTCAAGTTGCGCCAGGGGAGGTTTAGATTGGATATTAGGAAAAATTTCTTCACCGAAAGGGTAGTCAGGCATTGGAACAGGCTGCCCAGGGAAGTGGTGGAGTCACCATCCCTGGAGGCGTTCAAAAAACGTATGGATGTGGCGCTTCCGGACGTGGTTTAGTGGGCATGGGTACTGGGTTGATGGTTGGACTCGATATTGGAGGTCTTTTCCAACCTTAATGATTCTATGATTCTAATCTTAGAAATTACCTCAGCACTGCCAAGGACAAATTTACTCCTGGATGAACCACATCAAGAAGTACCATGCTCTCAAATGCCTACGTTTTCATATACCACCACCTGGGTGATTGTGTGCAGCTGCCATGGTATGATTTATCCCATGTTATGCCTTGAGCTTTGCTTTTCTACTCCTTTGTCAACAGTCTTACTATTCTATCCCCCTGTCTGTAGATTCAGTATGAAACTTAGAGTCTCAGTTTTCACTTCGGAAGCTACTGGGAACATTGCATTGACATAAACGGATATAGTATTAGGCCCCTAATGAATATTTATAACATTCACTGCAGTGCAGTGATTTCTAAGTGAGCAGCAAAAAACCAGTGCATCTACTAACACAAGTCTCATAGGCAGTATATCTATATCATCAGGTGATGCACCCATATTAATAAATCCTACATTTCCAAAGGTTATATTGCTTCTGGTTCCAGAGCTAATTCAGTCAATACTAACTCATCAACTTTTCACTGTGCTCTGCTGCATGGGGTTGAAATGTGCTAAATTTTTTCACCTTTGGAAGTATGCAATACTTTTCCTATTTCTGAACCAGGAAGAACAATGTTTTAAATTTTTTTAAAAGACTGAGATAATTGAATGGCATCGTCTATTATCACCTAGTCTAAAACCCTAGACTATTCAAATGAGTTTGAAAAATGTTCATTTTTCTTTCTTATTTTATGTTAAAAAAACTCATGTTGTTTTTAAGTATATTTTAAGTTCCTTCTTATGTAGTCTAAGGTTAGCACAACATTTTGATTTTGAATGTAGGGAGCCAGAAGCAACGTCTGCTGTTCTGAAGATCACTTAATTTTCACAATTTCATTATAAAATGTGAATTGAGTAAACAGAAGTTCCTCCTAAATAAAGGGTATATTGACAGATAGTTTTGTGATCTCCTTTTTAGATACTTGGAATATGGACAAATTTGGAGAAAGTACTTCCATCTACTGTGATTTCCAACCAATTCTTGATATGTAAAATATACTTTGAATTTTATTTATTATTCCTACTCATATTTCAGCTGCCGGGAATTGCCCAGGTAAATCACAGTGTATAAAGATAACTTCCTCAGGTAAAAAAAATCAGCTCATTTAGGATTCCCTTGGGGAAAACCAACCCATAACCTTTCCTTGATGCTTTCTACTCCGAGTGGATATTGTAGTATAAACCTAACATACTCATGGCAAAGCCTACCCTCTGCCCCTGCCTTGTCCCTGCTTTTCAGGAAGGTTTCTGAAGTCCGCAGCAGCTGCAGTTTCTAAATCAATTCAAGGTTTAACCCCTTATATCACATCCTATAATAGTCCACCCCAAAAAGAACAAAAGTTTAAGTGATGTGGCAAAGTTAATAAAGAAGAATGTTCATCTAATGGAAGAGAAAAGAACAATATGGTCTCTGTCAGTTTTATCATCTCCAAGCAATTAGCCATCCAAGCCAAATTCAGCATTGTAAACTTTAATTGCAAATGTCTGGTATTCACACATTCTCACTGTTTTGTATACATAATTTCTCTTGTTTTGATTCTTTGCTAGGGGAAAAAAAAAGTGGAAGATTAAAAATAGGTGCAATTAAAATAAGCCTTAAAGATTACTTGATGCTGACATGGTCTTTACTGCCATATCTTTATGTAGACAAGCCCACGTATCCTAAATTCGTATAGATAATAACACAGTCATCCCTATGCAGGCATACCTGGTGATCCATTCTACCTTTGAAGAAATGTGTCAGAAAAAAGAAAAAATAAATTCCAAATGAAAAAAAAAATCTATAAACAGCAGCTATTATGCAGTGATTTTGATCATTAGGTCTCAACTTCACAAAGGACATAAAGCTATTATTTTTTTTTAAGATTCAGCAATGAAATCTCAAAGAAAAGAACTGATTTGCTTGATGTCAGCCAGTAGATTAGCTGAGTGGTGAGAAAAAACCCACAGGCTATAAGTAGCAAGCTACTGCCCTGTATTCCAAAGTGCACATTAGGAATGCTACCACTACTTTCTTCAGCATTTGCTCCTTTCTCTGCAAGGATTTCCAAGCAAGTAATACTTGAAATTTCTCTCTGTCGTATGTCATAGAAAGGAAAAACTATCATTTGAAATGTGAACAAAATGAATATTTTTCATGCTTACATTACCACAAAATTAGGACTGTTTGAATTTACTAGATTACTCAAATATGTTTAGAATAGCTTTTAGAAAGAGACAGAGCATGGAAAATTACAGCCCAAAAGACAGTTTTCTGAGAAAATTATGAAAATAATGAAAAATGGCAATTAAAATGGAAATGCTGTCTCTATCATTACTATAAAATTTAAAATGACAAAGTGCTACAATATGGACATATGCAAGACATAATTATACTAGTTTTTAAAAACAATGACAGAAAAAAGAATGAGCTTGAAATATTCTGCAGCAGAAATGACCTGAACTAAAATACCACTTCATGTAGCTCTGTAACTTGATAATATTTTTCTTATAATCTAAGATTAAATCTGTCTTAATCTTGCAACTGGATAAATGCAGTTGTATTATTGCACACACCTCATAGAAGACTGAAATCCATTATACACATTAGAAAAGATAAAATAGAACTGATGATTTATTCTCTTGACATTTTTTCTTTATTTTTCTAATTAACCTCATATTATGAGATACTGACCTCACATTAAGAACACCTGAGATGAAAGTGGCTAATCACTGACATCTTTAAATTTTGAAGTATTTTTAGTTCAGTTGTGCTTTTTCACTCGTTTAGATGCTGAAGGCATTTCAGTCAATCTGCCTCACATCTCAGTGGCATATTTCAGTTGCACTCAAAGCCAGCTTATTTTTCCCTCCAGAGACAGTGACAGGAGAGAATGCAATATGATTCCTATTGCAGGATTATTTTGTCAGGCACCAAAGTTGTGATTCATGCACATCACACTCATAATGATATAAAAAGGATTCACAGAGAAGTAGAGAATTGAGTTGTGGGCAATAAGTATGGGAAATGGGTGTGTGGGGACGATGTATGGGAATGTTATGCACAATAATCTAAATTGGTCTGGAGCCATGTGGAGCCCAACCTGTTCCTGTAGATGCTAAGGTACAGGCCTGATGTAGTCGAATATTTGTTTCCACAGATTTCAAATAAGAAGAGGTTCAGTCTTCTTTTCTGTGCTTGGCTTAGAATAACATGTTTTTTTCATAGCTGATGTGGATTTTTATATAAGCTTGTTAAGAACAAGAAGTAACAAAGGATTTACTAGAGGGGATGTTTCTTTACAAAAGACTCATGGACCTCAACAGATGCAAAACACAAGTTATATACAGTGATTAATGCCATTACTAGTTACATCTAGGTTAATTATATGCATAGACACTGAATTTCTAACAAAGTGCAATGTTTACCTAAAATGCTCATAGCTATGACACAATTGTGGATATTAAGTATTGGATTAATTTAGGCCTGGAAATGATCTTGAAAGAAATCCTCTTAAACTAGCTAACATTGAGGCACTTCTAAATCAAGCGTTACCTGGTGTAATGTTGCTCAAGCAAATGTTTTAGCTTAAATTATCACAGCTACTTCTTCACGTGAGAAATGCAATCATACCTTTTTTTTTTTTCTTTCAAGCTAGTCACCAGGTGGCACTAAAGGAGCACAGTAGAAAGCATGAACACAAAATTCATACTAAAGTCTGCTAATCATTGGAAAGACTGACTTAAGCCCTAATTGATAGCATGATTGCTTCAGCTTCCAGTTTATATCAAGGAAAACACAGTAAAGTATCTTAAACTGATTACATATTTGGCAATATGGATGAGAAGAGGCCCGGAGACTGGAACTTCTGGAAGACTTTTAACTGCATTCATGCATTATAATTACCTAATATCATCATGTGAAAATGGTGCATTCATGGTTGTGTAAACATACTTAAGAAAATTTAGTTTATAGCAATTATGTTTTCTATATAGTGCTGGAGGTGCGGCCGTATTTCTAACAGATTAAGGAGAGGCATAACAAAATTAAAATGTCAGATCATCAGGTATAAAAAAACCCCAAGCATTATAAAGAGAACTGGCCTTTGTTCTTATCCAAGTTAAATTATCATGGTAAGATTTTTTTCTGAACAAAGATCTCACACTGCTAGCAGACCAGGGTTTCTGGTCTTCTGAAAAATGATTACAAAGTAGTTATACTACTGCCCATTTTCTAATGCCACAATTGAGGATTACATTTAGAACTATTTGGTACTTTTATCCCTACAAGCTGACAAACACTAGCCCAACTTAACAGCATATCATAGGAAAAAATCCCCACAAAAATCTTCTTTACTGAAAAAGTGTTGATATTAAAGACACAA
Organism: Oceanodroma leucorhoa; assembly: GCA_030449065.1. NCBI lineage: Eukaryota > Metazoa > Chordata > Aves > Procellariiformes > Oceanodroma > Oceanodroma leucorhoa. The sequence continues at coordinate 825,312 of JASVER010000176.1, forward strand.
TCTAAAATGACTCCTGCAAAACACCGAAACAGCGGCTTCATTTACATCCTTGATTAACCAGAGCAGTTGTCAAAGGAACTTCTAACCAGCTGTCAAGCAATACAGGACATTTTTCAAGAACAGTGATTTTACTTTTGACTGAGCACATTCAATTCACAGGTGTGAAAATCTGTACTGTGTCTTACAGTTTTAATAATCTCTTGGTACTTCTTTCCAAAATTCTTGCACTTACTATTTTTTTCCTTAAAAAAATATATATTAAAAATATCATTATTAAAAACATACCTTCTCTTCCCAAAATTAACTTCAACATACTGCTTCCATGGAAATGTTCACATGTCTCTTTACCCTCTTCTATTCCAATAAGGTCAAATTTTGGTATTTCTTACCACTTTCAATTACAACACTATAATAATTATAAAAATGAATGTTTCATTTTATGTCTGACATTTTATTTGAAATCAGTGAGACATTTGTCATAACCTCCAGCCATTCAACACCAAATTTCAGGTTTTCTAGTTGCTATGAGCTGACCATACTGTAAAAGCATACCAGCAGGGGAGAGGGGGAGAGAGAAAGAGAGACAGGGGAAGGGAGTAGACAAAAGCACGGAAGATGAAAAATCCCAAACGACTTTGACCCCTAATAGTGTCTTGCAGTAATCCCTTGATGCCCTTCTCTTGCAAAAAAAAAAAAAAAAAAAAAAAAAAAGAGGTGTGTGTGTTAGTGTAGGGGTGGATACTGTCCTGGTTTCGGCTGGGATAGAATTAATTTTCTTCCTAGTAGTTGGTACGGTGCTATGTTTTGGATTTAGTATGAGAATAATGTTGATAACACACTGGTGTTTTAGTTGTTACTAAGTAGTGTTTACACTAGTCAAGGACTTTTCAGCTTCCCATGCTCTGCCAGGTGCACAAGAAGCTGGGAGGGAACATAGCCAGGACAGCTGACCCAAACTGGCATATTCCATACCATATGATATCATGCTCAGTATATAAGGCTGGGGGAAGAAGAAGGAAGGGGGGGACGTTCAGAGTTATGGTGTTTTGTCTTCCCAAGTAACCGTTACACGTGATGGAGCCCTGCTTTCCTGGAGATAGCTGAACACCTGCCTGCCCATGGGAAGTAGTGAATGAATTCCTTGTTTTGCTTTGCTTGTGTGCGTGGCTTTTGCTTTACCTATTAAACTGTCTTTATCTCAACCTACGAGATTTCTCACTTTTACCCTTCTAGTTCTCTCCCCCATCCTACTGGGGTGGAGTGCGAGCGGCTGTGTTGTGCTTAGTTGCTGGCTGGGGTTAAACCATGACATTATTCCTTCTGAAGAGTCTATAGCCATCCACTGCAGCACTCCAGTTGTGCGAGTCATCCCACCATGCTTCTGAGATGACAACTATATCATAGTTTTCCTGCTGCACAATGGCTTCCAGCTCCTCCTGTTTGTGGCCTGTGTTGTGTGCATTGGTGTAGATGTACTTCAGCTGGGCTTTTTTGGGGGAGAAGCCCTAATTCCTATGTGACCATTCTCAGGCGCTTCCATGGTTTCTAAGACATCAATAACTCTTGCGTCTTTGCTGCCGCATGGATCTCCACCCCCTACCTCCAGTGAGACAGCAGACTGAAGGACCTCGTTAGCACACCATCCCTCAAACATTGGTGTGCTGGTTTTATTCCTTTCCCCCTTCAAATCTAGTTTAAAGCTCTTTCAATGAGCCCTGATAACTCCTGCGCAAAGATCCTTTTCCCCCTTTGAGAAGGGTGTACCCTGTCTGTTGCCAGCAGGCCTGATGTCGTGTAAACCAACCCATGATGAAAAAAAACAAAATTCTACTGGTGACACCAGGCTTGGAGCCAGGTATTGACCTGCTGGCTCTTCCTATTTCTTCCCGCATCATACCTTGCAACTGGAAGGATAGAGGAGAACATTACTTGTGCTCCTGATCCCTTAACCAGTCGTCCCAAGGCCCTGAAGTCTCTCTTGATTGCCCTCGGACTTCTTGTTGCAACTTCATTGCCCCCTATCCCTTAAGTCACTGTTTTGGGCACCTCAATATAAGAAGGACATCAAACTATTAGAGTGTGTCCAGAGGAGGGCAACCAAGATGGTGAAAGTTCTTGATGGCAAGACTTATGAGGAGCATCTGAGGTCACTTGGGTTGTTCAGCTTGGAGAAGAGAAGGCTGAGGGGTGACCTCATCGCAGTCTACAACTTCCTTAAGGGGGGCAGCTGAGGGGGAGGTGCTGATCTCCCTCTGGTGACCAGTGATAAGACACGAAGTAATGGAATGAAGCTGTGTCAGGGGAAGTTCAGATTGGACGTTAGTGAAAGGTTCTTCACTGAGAGGGTGGTCGGTCACTGGAACAGGCTCCCCAGGGAAATGGTCACAGCACCAAGCCTGTCAGAGTTCAAGGAATGTCTGGACAACGCTTTTAGTCATATGGTTTAGTTTTAGGTAGTCCTGCGAGGAGCAGGGGGTTGGACTCGATGATCCTTATGGGTCCCTTCCAACTTGAGATATTCTATGATTCTATGATTCTATGACCAGTTGTCAGAGGTTTGGGTTTGGAGGAGAAAAGAAACCCTAGCTATTAAAAGCTTTTCTGATGGGGCAGAAAATCTGACAGTTTTGCTGATGGTTTATTTTCAGTGTTTTCTTAATTGGGCCTTAGAGTGCCTGGTATTTGTGTAAGATTTAAGAGTTGTGCCTCACTATGTGAAGAAAAACAGTTAACAGTATTTGGCAGCATTACACTGAACATTACTTTCCCCGTTACTGCTGACACCTTCTCGTATCCACACATCAAAGGCTGTTCCCCCTAACGATGATAAAAAATAGATTCTGCTATTTGTACTTAAATTCCTCCCTTATTCTTTGATCAGTTTTACTAGAATATGTAGAAAATAAGAACTTAGAAAAATACACAAAGGTGAACAAATTTGAGAGAGTGAGCCCTTAAAGGCAGCCAATTAGCATACACAAGAGTGGACATAGTAATGCACATGAATATTTTTGGCAGTCTAGCCTGCCTTTTGAATATAAGCAGTTGCTCTGATGATACATTTGTACTCAATAAGGATACTATAGCTAGGATACAAATGATATTGCTTGTCTATCTCTATGCCTTATATAGCTTGGTATGTTCATATAGCATAGAGGGTCCTGCAGTACCACACTGATTCTTCTTGATTCAAAAGGACATTAGAGGTCCTGTTACTGGCTACTGCAGAAAAGTAAAAATATTTCAAACTGAACTGGAGTTTTTTCCTACTATTATACATAGCGCTCTGTCTTCAGCTCAGTTTGTTCCTAAGTGCTCCATATAGCATTGTTGCAAAATACTACTTACTGTTTTCAAGGAAAAGAGTTGCAAAAAGGACCACTTAAAAAACCCTGAAAACTGAATTTTTAGAGCATCAATCCAGTTACATTATACTTTGACTTTGAAAGTCTTCCAAACACTCCATTTCCTCTTTCTTCATTGTGGTTGCAACCAATGAAATAAAAAAGGAACTATGTAGCTGTTGTTTGAACACAGATACAGAGTTTTATGGAAATACCAGTCTTAGGCACCACTTTCAACATCAATTTCCTTTTAAATTAAATGTTTCTTATTTGCATTTGATTACAAATTTATTGACAGGGTTGTTTTATCCACAGAACACACTTGACTTTCTGCCAGACTTTTGGATTTATCTGTGGGAAATAACAAATGTTTCAGTCAACACTTCAAAATGTATGAGGAAGTTTGAACTGAACCGTACACGACATTTACACTAGAACTCCTATGTTCCAGTGTAAATCACACAGAGTGATTTGCATGGTAATATCCTATTTTTTGTACTAAATGTTTCCTTTTCCCCCATTTTTCCACATAGGTCTTTTAAAAAATCTTCAGATTTACATGTCTGAATAAGAAAAGCAACAAGAAACAGAAAACCCTTGTAGCTCTTCCCCATGTGCTTTTGCGTATTCCAGGAGGTCATCATTTTCTTAACAAAAATAACAAAAATCTTACCATATTAATAAAACTGGTGTTATATTACCATTTCAAATCTTTCTTACAGACATTTCCTATAAAGATAATAGAGTTTGACATTAAAAAAGTACTATTTGCCTTTTCTTTCTTAGTAGACTTTCAACTAGCATAATTTGCTGTACATTTGGAGAATGCCATTTGTCAAAATTCTGACTTTGAAACTGCCATCGCAGTACTTGCTGGGCTTTCTGAGAGCAGGCAAAATTCTAACAGTGTAACGCATGTCAACAGACTTGCATTAACACAAGAGAGAAAAATATGGCCAGCTCTTCCCCAGTTCTGATTAATCCAGGAAGATAACAACATCCTTACGTGGCGCTCACATTAAAGTTGCTGAGCTTTCTCCAGACATACATATATCAAGCTATAAAAAAATGAATTATCCATAAGAGAACAACATTTCTTGGTTTTCCATTATTAACATGCTGTGAGAATATATTTTAAATACTATCAAAGGGAACACACTAAATTTCAAACCAGTTTACCACGTGTGCTTCCCTTCTACCCAGTTTTAGTATGAAAAGATTAGTCAGTCTGACACTGACTTTTTGCCATTATTTTGTTGCACAGAACCTTTTATATGTTGAAAGGTATTTAAAAAAAAAGTTTATTTATTCTACTCTTCCATTCCCATGACATTTTCTTTGATTTAGAGACAAATTAATATAATAAAGATTCACCAGAAATTGGCTTGATGCAAATCATCAGCTTTCTTCCAGTTAGCTGTTAAGGGGGTGTTTTGCTAGGCTTGTTGTCATGTCCCTTCACATAATCTAGTAATAATTAATCTATTATTAACATAACGAGCACAGTGCTTAATATGGCATAATAATTATAAGCAAAACATACTTCACAGTGGATTTTGAAAGCTCCTAGGACTTGGAGCTTATACAGCTGATAACAGTTCCACAGTAAAGATCCTTAAGAATAGATGACAAGCTGAAAATAAGTCAACAATGTCATCCTGTTACAGAAAAAGTAAGCACAAAAATGGGATGTATAGATAAGTATAGAGACAGCAGACAGGTAAAGCATTTTTCGGTTTTCTTCCAAGGTAAGGACAATGAATGATGTCATATTTCTTAACGACCTACTTGATTAATCAACAGGAGTTTTGCTCAATCCATTTTCACTAATTTCTGATTTTCTGTTCCTTTACTATCATCAACATATTTGGTATCAGCACTCCCTCATTTCTATTGTTGCTGCTACATAAGGCATGCTAACAGCCTTCAAATGGTGCATCACATTGAAGAATATGTGGGCCAAGAGAATCAAGACTAGAAAAGTGCTTCAAGAACCACTGGAGATCTGGAAAAGTGACCTGCAAGATAAATTTAAATCCAGGTTTCATCAAATCCAAGATACATCCCTCAGTTGTTAGCATTCTTGCAGTGGATATCTGATGTTGGTAATACCATACATCACTTAGGCAAAATCAAACACCTGAAGAAGACAAGCCAAATCAGATGCACAATATAATCTCCAAGCACGTAGAAGGCTGCTACAAACAAGAAATAAGTAATCCTTCATTTGTCTCCATGTCAGACATTATAAAAAAATCTCTCTAATAGTATGGATAATGAGGTAGATCGCACGGGTTTGTACAGGCTCCCTCACTGAAGGTTTTTAAGGACAGGTTAGACAAACATCTGTCAGAAATGACATAAGCATTTAATTTACAGGTATGATGAATATGGCATAAGTGTGCCCTAGTAAGGCAGTGATGTGGACTAGATGATCATCTAAGATGTCTTGCAACCCTACAATTCTATAATTCTAACATTTTTATCAGAAGAATTACATATGATTCAGTGAAGTAATGTTAACACTGAAAAATTTGTCTCAGATTTGGTAAAAAGTGATCTTAAAATTAATATAACATTTCCAGTCTTTCAGATAACTGAGCCCATCTACAAAGTAAAGAAAGAGTGGAACAGGTCTCATAGTAGACAAACAACAAGATTACAACAGAAGTGACTGCAACAATCAGTGTCTCTGAATTTGTATAGGACTAGATTCTATTATACACAGGTCTAATGTCACCAACTAATGTAAGAAAATGTCTAATGTTAAGAAAAAACATCTTTCTAGAGAGTGTTGAATAAAAGGGAAGAAAGGAAAATGCTTTTATTCACCTTCAAACTGTATCTTTCCTCTTTTGCTGTGGAGATACTAGTAGAATTGGATATCATAAGGAGATAAATACATTTTATCTTGCCTAATGTTGTCTACCTTGCACAGAAGATGCAATTTCTTTACTTAATGTTGGCATACAGTTTTTCACACTTTATATAGAATCTAAAAAACCCCCAGAAATTCAAGCACATTACCAGCTGAAAATGGTAATATCTACTTTAGGTGAAAGAGATACTGTTTATACTAGGTTCTACTTAGCTTGCTTCATGCCTCACTTACTCCAGCTCTGCCAGTCCAACAGTCAAGTATATGATCGTTTAGTAGATTGGTTAATGGGACTCTTCCTATTGCATATATCACTGAGCATACTACAGGCAGCATGCACCCAAGGATCATTTACTTGAATGGAATGCTTTTCTTCAACATATATATTTTATGAATCATGATGTTAAAGATATCTGTTCTCAGACTGGCTCCTAACAGGAAAGTGTAAATTCTGCTCTTAATTGTATCTCTGCAATTCCACTGGCTTCATAGGGACTGCACTGGTGTAAACACAATACATCAGTGCACTGTGACAACAGACTGACAGACTGTGACATCTCCATTTCACACTTGTAAAAAAGGAAATAGCACATGGATACTGGAAGAATTAGCATTGACATTTATGCAGAGTTTTGAAGCTACAACAAAATTTAGTAGTTATCATCATCATCACGGTAGTTATTGTTATCATTATTCATGACCATGACAGTATTGGAAGAATATATTGTTACAAAATTGATCCTGACAGTAGGCACCAAATCCTACGAAAACCTTAAGTCCTAATCTGAGTTTTGGGACAAACTGTTCTTACTTAGAAAGATGGAGAGTATGTATGTACTGCACTTGTGCTTATGTTCTGACTATTCTTTGTTGGATCATAATAGGCTTCTTTGTGTATTGTTGTGGGCTTTTTTCTGTTAGATGAACCACCAGTTCATGGAACCACCAGTTTTTACTGCTGATAAAAACCTGTGTTTTTAAACCGAGTAATCCACCTTCAAGACTGAATACTGTGGCTTTCTCCTGTTACTGACAGCATTGCCTCAAGTTCCTGTACCAACTGGGTATTTGCTGCACCTGAACAAGGATGTTTTAATTTTCATTATGGCTATCTCTAACTTTTCTTTGAGCCTACATTATACAAAAGAGAAAGACTCTTCTACTCTTGGAGCTCCAGAGGTGAACATTCCTCAGGGAAAGTACTTGCAGTTTTTCACACAGCTCATTCTTACCCTCTAATCTGGCCTCTCTCATTCACTGATTTTTAACATAGACGTAATTGCATTCAAGCAATTTTATTAAAAATTATGTAACGACAGAAAGGAAAGTTTGCTTCCTCCTTCAGTTAAAAGCCTCCAGTTAAAGTCTATGTAACACCTAATAAAAAGTGTGGAAGACATATGGAAAAAATGAGGGAAATTCAACTATAATCTTCACTGAAAGAATATTCTGACGTGGAAAGAGTGAAACCTTTTATATGAAGAGTCATTACATAATAGGTTTTGACCTGTTCTTCCCTTAAGTGCAGATGAAACCACTTCAGCAAATAAAATGTCAAATAAGCTCCCTAACATTGATCTATTATCTCAAAAGTCATATGCTTTTCTCAGGGGAACTAAATTAGGTGATTTTCTTAATTTAGAAAAAAACAGAATAGTAATCAAATGCAACAATGCAATATTATATTGATGAAGGCTGAGTTGGGAGACTTCTGCTAAACAATGAATAAATTGAAGCCTAAATTTGATCGCATTGAGCATCTGAACACTAACTTTACAAGAAGAATACTCTACAAAAGTACAAGACTTTACCAAGACAGAGATCTTTTATTCTCGAGAGAAACATGACTATCTGTCCATTAGCAACCATATCATTCTCTTTAAGTACAAAATCACTTGTAATTACAGCGATTTTGAACACGCTGAAAAAGAGTGTTGGATCATGTTTCCATTTAGAAAACATTAATATCAATAGGAGCAGAGTATAACTCTATATAAGAAACATTCAGTATTATCTCCCAGGGAGAAAATTAACATTATTGTAAGCCCGGCACAATATGAAACAGAGCACCTGGTAGAACCTCAAATTTCAAAAACTATTTGGATACTGTCTACATTGTTGCATTGCAGACTGTGATATCACATCTTAAAACTCTTTGTTAAACCATGTATCTACCTACCAGCTAACTGAATCTCATGCATATGAAAGTATTGGAGAAAATAAAGAAAAATAAGAAATCAATGTATGTATGTATAGAAGCAATGGTCTCATGTGAAAAGGTTACCAGATACAAAGTTTGAAGAAAATACGTGCATACATTTCTGACAACAACCAACGTTTACCTACACCATGGTTATAACAGCAATTTGCCTACAGTGGTAAGAATTTGTCTGTATATACATAAATTGTGCTTGTTAGAATGGTTAAAACAGAACAAAGAAAAGAATAAAGGAAAAGAATAACATATCCAAAATATCAATTTTTGGCGGGGGGGAAATTCCACTCAAGACAACAATAAAAAAGGTAAATTCAAACAAATGTTGAGGGTTGAATTGTCCTAACACCTCACCAACAAAATGCCTCAAAAAAGCGTTGGAAATCTGCTCGCAAAGATACATAGTAGGTAATGTCCTACCAATTATGTCTCCTCTCCCCTGAGGAGGGCTATTATTCCCAGCAGCATAGCGACTCTTCTGGAGTTAGCAGGAGCTTAGTATTGCACTAGAATATACGAATGAATGATTATGTTGAGCCATCTTCAGACATAGTCTTCCATTTAGTGTCTCACATAAATCTGATCCAACGAATGAAAATTAGGAACCACCTGACACATCAATAAAGTCATATCAATGTACACATAACAATGTTATCTGTTGTACAGATAACAATGCAATACTGCTATGATCTCCAATTGAGAATCTTCTATTTTCTCACCTATTACAGACAGAAGAAATACAATAATGAGTAACATGTATCGCTTCTATCAGGCAGTACTAATTAATTTTCCTTTGCATACTCTGATGGTCTAAAATGAACTGCTACCTCCCCTCTACACGGGAAAACTAGGAGAAAAATAGGTTAAGCAATGTGGTTAATGAGAAAATGACTCTTTAACTTGAATGCCAAGAGAAGGAACAATTTATATACTTATACGGGAAATTCTGGGGAGACTCTAAAGAACAAAATCCTGCTATTGCCAACTAGTGCAAACCCCGAGGTTGAGGCTGGCATCTTTGCTGATACTCATGACCAATAGACATCCTGCTGGTATTTCAGTTTTATGCATTTAAGTATTAATTTAAAAAAGAAAAAAAAATCGGTATTTTGGTTTCAAAGTCTTTAAGGCTCATGTCTTCTAATGCTTTGTAACCTTAAGTCTTTGGACCTTGGAGCTACTCTCACATTGCCCTAATTGAGAATTAGGCAAACTTTATGTGCCTACTTCTCATAGTGATATTCAGACAGCCTATTCTTGGGCTCTGCTGATGACATTCAAGTAATTTGCTTCTTCACATTCTCAGAAGCATCCTAGTAAGAAGAAAGGAAAAGGTAGACACCTAATTTCTGTTATAATTCAGGACAACAGCTGAAGCACCTATATCCCCTAGTCAGCTCTTCTATAAAGGTCTAAGAATGCCTAATTCAGTTGAATTACGCTAAGACCAACTGAAAATACATCAAGAGAATGTGAGTCACGGCATATGGAGCCCAGGACAGCCTCTTAAAATAGGATATTGGGTTCTCCACTGTACTGCTTAATTTGGCAAATTGTTATTTTAGCCTAATTGAAGGTGCAAATATATGTTATTGCTAAAGAACAGTTTTCTATGTATGACAAGAATTAACACTAGCATTTTATCTGTGGCAAGCATTACTTCTTATGCTGTTATAAACAAAGGACCAAGCAGACTGCAGAGTATACTGCAGAAGGGTAATACACCATTTCTAGCGCAGATGATACTGGGAATGAATAGTTGATCTTTCTTAGTAAGCTGTAACACCAGTTAAGAGTCATCTCTGTGCCTCCAACCCTCACCAATATTTTGTCTCTTGTTTTGACACCATTGGTAAGAAAGAAGGTAAGTCCTTGCTATCATAATCCCTTCAGGCCCTCTTCAACACATGTAAAGAATAACTCTGATTTTGGATAAATGAGAGGTAGCAGTGCTACTAAAAGTGCTGGGCATACTACAAATCTACTTTCACAAAGCATGAGCAACTCACCTGAAGTCAATAATACAAGGCAGAAATGTTAAATGACACACCCAATTACCAGACTTAAGATTTATTGATCTGTGGAGCCTAACTGCCAGGCAATGCAATCAGCTAATTGCATTTTTGAAAAACTGTTTCTGGATTGATACTTATTTCTTTGAACACAGAAAGGAGCAGATGGAATAGATCTGTACTTTCAGAATACATACATAAGTACTGAATTGCACAGAATTTGAATTTTACTGTTCTCATCTAAACCCATTAAAGGGGTCCACTCACCTTTAACTGGACCAGAGTCATTAGCTGTTTTGTTCAGTCTGCTTATGATAACACATATGCTGTGTTTCTCCCTAACATTAAAAAAGTATGAGCTTTAGAACTGCTATCTCAAAGAAATTAAGATTCTCATAATATTTTCATATGTACTTTGTACTTGAAACTGTCTAAATCATAGCATCCAACATGAACAGCTAAGAACATTTTGCTAAGCTATAACCAACTATTTAAAAAAAAAAAAAAAAGAAAAAATGGACTGCTTTATGGTGACATGTTTATACATGTTTTAGACGCAATCTCCTTTAAAGCCACTCTTAAACATACATGAAAGTACAGCATCATAATGCTTATTACCTATTTGAATATAAAAACCTATTTGGATGTGCTTCAGGAGAGACTACTTAAATAGCCAAATGTACGTTTTATAATGTATTACATCTCACCTATTTTTTTCAGTCATTTTGATCAGTAATGTATATTTGAGCTGAAGTGTATTATTTGGAAAATAAATACTGCACAAGATTCATGAATATTAACTGCAAAAAAGAAGAATATAACACATTTAGCTTGTATGAGTAAATGTGTGTTCATAGGCCACCCTTTATTAAGTTTTCTGTTTTTTAAACAAGATAGATTACTTTCATTAGATTTTAGAAATAGAAAGTATGAGGTGTTCATGGAAAAGAGCAGTCTTGTATGATGTGAAATGTGCTACACTTCTTCATGGGTAGACAAAATCTTATGTAGGACAGTAGCCTTTTAAAAATATTATATTTTATGAATGTAAGTCGTTAAGGAAATTATGGAAGCGTAAACAAACACCACAATGACTGTTGCTTTGTATGTACAATCTGGTTTTCCTTACAGATAAGGTGCTTTATTTCTTCATTTTGATGTCCACTTTTTCACTTAAATATTATGAATGCAAATACACCCATATTGAATTTGGAAATATTAGAAAATATTTCACTACAAGAAAAAAATTGAGATTAACTCTTTCATTTCAAAGGGATGCTCAGTGCTATTAACCATGTAGATACTTTAGGTAAACATTCAAGCACTGAATAAAGTTTCAATTTATCTGAATAAACATTTCTAACTGACAAAAATTCATTTCCGATTAAGCTGTCTCTGATTTGCAACAGTGTACATTATATGCACAAATTAAATCAGAGTCAGTTTAACTATCCTATTAAATAACGTGAAATCACAGACTTCCACCTGGAAGTGTGAATTCATTCAGATCTGTTCCCGCAGCAGGAATAAATCCCATTTAGTTTGATCTTACCCTTAAATTGATCTATTTAGTAGTAAATCACACTTTCAGTGAAAAATTAAGAACATGAAAATGTTTGGACTGCCTGTCTTTTTGGTAAAAAACATATTATGAAGTTTTGGGGAACTACAAAACAAATGACTGCGTTCATAAACATGCAAAATACCATATTTGTCATAACAATGCATATCACAACCTTTACCTTTATGTACTGAAATATAAGAAGCATTTTGAAAGCCTGAGTCCTCCAGTGCCTGTATAGGAGAATAGCTCAGACAAATATCACAGGGAGAAAAATACACACATAGAAGAGAGGTCCAATAACTGTTGAAACCATTTGCTTGAGATAGTTTAACAGTGAATTACAAAATAACCAAAGCTAATACTAAATCTTTTTATTCAGGTGAAGCTCAGTGTCATCAGTCAGCATTCATCAAACTAAACAGGATTATTCATAGAGCCTGATTTTTTTTGGATCTCACTGTGTGAGAGGGTCTGGATGGTCCTCCTTGGTCACCACAAACTTCTCAAAGACAAATGCTATGCAGAAGTGTTCATGGGTATTAGTTGTAAGGAATTGGGTCACTAAGCATGATCGGTCGGAAGAAATCAACCATGTTTGCCCAGAGATTAGCTATAGCTGTGACACAAAAGTAAGAGGAAGCAGTAAATAACTTTGCCTGGAGACTGGTACCAAAAGTAACATGAGGAAGGAACCAGCAACAGGAGATGAAAGGGATGACTGGAGGAAATCACTGAAATTAATACTTGACTGAGCGACCACATAATGCTCAGACCAGGAGACTGCTTATGCAAACCGACCATGGTACTATACAAACTTTAGTGGGAGAAAAGATGCTCTGAAGACCCTAGAAGAGCCACCACCAGTAGGTCCAACTTACACTGCCTCATGGGAAGAAGTACTGGAGCCTTGATCTCATTGCTGGACCTAGGACAAGGTAGACCAAGTGCTATATTCTGAACTTGACCAGTCAGGACACAGTGTGGGCCAGCTGCTCCCTCAAGGCTGGGGTGTCAGGAGCCACAGGGGCTCCCCGGGGTGGCAGGGCAGGGCCTGTCCCACCATCCCAGCCAGGAGCAGAGCAGCTCTAGAAATGATGAACAGAGTTGTTTTCTTGTAAGAAGATCCAATAATAGCTCGAGTGATCAAAATGGGGTAACCCTTTCACAGATGTGATCTGGACTGAGTGCTACGCTCTGATCAGAGACCCATTCAGTGCTGCACAACCCGGGGTTACCAGCATCTGAAGGGGTGTAAGATGTTTGTACTACCCTCTACTTCTTTATAGTGTTGGCCTTAGTAAATAGCATTTGAAACAGTACTTTGCAGATTCTGAGTGCCTTTCTTACGGGGATCATATCGAAACAGCACCTCCTGATGCAGAACATGGGCCCATGCTGAGCCTAGGCTGGCAGGTCAGCCCATGGGTCAGCATTGAGGTTGGGACCTTGAATTGGTGGGTACGTGGCCAAGAACAGGCACAGCTGGCAGGTGGTCGGGCAGTAGCGCAGGCCAGCCACAGCGGTGGAGCCTCAGCTGACAGTAACTCCTAGTGGATTGGCATTAGCCCTGGCTGTGTTCACATCGCAGCACTGTCTGGGAGCACTTCCCCACAGTCCCCAGTGGGAAGGCTGTCCTTCCCACTGAAGGACTCTGCGGGCTCTGAACCGGCCCTGGCGGCTAGACCCCAGGAGGGGGGATGCATTCAGGGCCCTGCCTGGATGATGATTAGCATGGTGCACGGCCTCCCTGCTGCAGCTGGCATGGGCTGCAGACAGCATGCAACTGTAACAGGTCATGCCTGACTGAGGTGTGTGTGTTGTGTTGTTACTGGGTGCTGCTGTTGTTTAAGCAGTGCTTTGTTTGGTTTTCTTGCCTTTCTAATTTTAATTATTATTGGTTTCTTAATCTTAATTAATAAAATAAGCATTGAATTAAGTGAGGTATCATCCCTTTTCCTGGCATAACCACACCCACACTAATCAATCAAGCACATCAAGATAAAATCTGGTGTGCCGTGCGCAGGCAGAAAGCACTAAAGGTAGGGGAAGCCACAAGCTGATCCTCGTGTCTCAGCACCATGGCTGCATTTTGACAAACTGGTGGAGAACGCAGGCAGCATGAGGCTGTCCTTGTGACACGATGCATATGAGTGTGAAAATACAGTGGCATATAGAGCAATTAGGCAGTCCATGTAAAGAAAAAGTCTGTTTTGTAAATGCGTATTAAAACTTGCAGAGTGGACTGACGACTTACTAGCTAACTAATCTTTGCAACAGCTGTATGAATAAGTAAGTTCATTATTAATCCTTCCATTTGTCAAAGTGAAATGACTTGCCCTGTGTCAAACTTAAACCAACAGCAGACCAAGGGTAGGCTAGGCGATGTCAGAGATCCACCTGCACATAGATGAATCTGGAAATATTCCCCTATTATGCATCTGCCTCTCCTTTGCGAACCAGAGGAAGAGAGTGGGCAGGAAGATATGGTGAGCAGGATTAGATCCACTAATCCTACCATTGCTTTCAGTAAACAGCTGTTGGATTGTTTTTCAAATTAAAAATAATAATAACAAAAATAGGCTACTGTCTGGTCAGGAAGGAAAAAGATCAACCCAAACACCTGTGTTTGGCATATGAACAGCTGGGTGCATGCTGATGATGATTCAACTGTAATATGTGCTGCATATAATTAGATAAGCAGAATAAGTTATGTGGGGAATCTATTATGGGAAATCTACTGCATGATTAATTAGCTTTATTTTCTTTTCACTGTCTTCCTTTTATCTCCCTTTTCTCAGTCAGGAAGGGTTGGGGGAGCAAAGGAAGTTCTGTGTTTGTGTTCTGTTGTCACTGCTGAATGTTGATGTAACAGGGTAGGGTAGGTAGGGAAGAAACAGCTCGTATTCGGCTTGAATCAGAAACTAACTCTATGCTGACGTAAATAGACAGCATGCTTATTTTGAGAGGGAAAACTGCAAAGGAGTAAGAAGTTTATTAGGGAAAGTTCTTAATACTCATCTTTGATGAACTCAACATTTTAGAATCTACTTGTCCTCCGTCCATCATAATGATTTAAAGCACACTAGTTTTATAGAAGTTCTTTGGAGCCCATAGAAAACTATCCTCAATTATGTAGGATTAAAATGAGCAGGGATACTCTCAGCTGCTGACATCTAAAAGATCTCAAATGTTTGAACATGCAGTTTGGAGGAATAAAATATCTGAATTTGTGTCTTTCTGTTGTTTAAAGGTATGCAATGAGATTTGAAATGTATAGAATACGTACCTACAATTTTCCCAGTTATTAGGCAATTTAATTTATTTCATCATCTGAAGATGCAGCAGCACTATGTTATGAAAGTTGCAGGTGGCAAAATGTTAGTTCACATATAGTTCAAGAACTTGGTAAGGTGAGATGAGATATACCAGCTTCTTGCAGCTCAGCTTGAATTTAAACTGAACAATTCTGTGCTGCTTCATTTCCTACTTAATGTAGCTGTAAATGTTTTGGCCCTTTGGTCTTCTGTATTAAGTGTGCAACCTTTGGCATACTTAACAGTCTTCCTGCTCATAACTGAGAAAAACGACATCTTATCCTCTCTCTGTCCTCTTAAAGTAGATTTTGAGTAGTTTATCCCCCCCCCCAAAAAAGGCAAAAAAAAAAAATCATAGAAAGAATTCTAAGTGAGAGCAAAAATACGTGTTCTGCATTTAATCACTATTTAGTACTATATAAGCAAGAAGATAAAAGGTACCAAAAAAATCCCACAACCTTGCTGCAAACCTGTCAGAAAACATGATCAGCTGTAATTAAAATTATATGGACAAATCACTTTAAATCACAAAGCAGTGGTATGAAGTGAACTAATTCTGATGGTGTTGGACCCACTGTCTTCGGATAAGGTTTGTCTTCTACTCGCCCAAGTAAGAGTCAACAGAATCTGTTATAAAGAATGAGAGAGGACTTTCCAAGATCTAGGCCTCTGTTTGGGTCTGACTGCCATACTTGCTTGAGTGGTAAAATATTTCATATTTAATCTGCTGTTAATAAGGGGCAGTTTTAGTCAATCTGAGACTGTGATGCTGCCAAAAAGGATGGTGCCCAATAGCACCTTGATGCAGCTGTTCAGGGAGTGTGATTAGAGATCTGATCCAACTAAACCCCAAATTACCAAATCCCCCAAAAGATGACTTTTAGTCAGATCAGCAGAATTTCTGCAGCAGTTCACAGCTAATCAGACTAAGTTAATCAGCCTTGTCTTCAATTGCCTGCCCCGTAAGACTGCCAATACCTTCCTGAGCAAAGAGGACTTTAATAAGAGATATATTAATTCCAAAAGCTGTAAGATGCTGATCAGTGTAAAATTCACAAGAAAATAAAATGTCACAGGTGTTATATTGGCTCAAAATACTTTATGCTGAAATGTAGTATATGCAATAATATACAGCCATTTGCCATTCAATATGAATGAATATTGTATGTGTTGGAATGTGTGAACACTTGAATGCCATAGGATTACTTTTTAGCATTCTAAGACTTTTTGCAATTTTTATTAAAGACAAAGCAAAAAGCCTACCACTTTTTTCTATTATTGAATAGAGAATTTCCCTAATATTGAAGATGTGCTCTGTGTTTTCAAAATAAAAAACGAAATGAAACCAAACCAAACCAAAAGCTTTCTGGCTTAAATTTGAGGCTTAAAGAGGTTAAGAGGAAACAGATGAAATAATATAGGCTTTAGAAAGCATTTCTAGCCCTTGGAGCAGGAACTGGGTATTTAGCAAGACCAGTAATACTGCATCATTGGCTGGGAGAACCTCAGTGCATCACCACACTGTGTTCTAAAATTGAAAAACATGTATATACATTTGGCATAGGCTGCTGCTGAGATTATTGTCTGCATCAAGCAATCAGCAAACTCCACTCGTGCCACTGTGAGCCTGTTTTATCTTACATAACTCCACCTTATGTTTTCAGTAAACTGCTTGTGTACATGCTGCTTTACATGGAAATTGAAGAAACACCGTTTACAAAGTGGTAGGATAGAAGTGCCAGATTCATTACCTACATTTGAAATACAGTTAGAAATCTGGGGTAAAAGAGACTCTACAGAAAGATTATATGGGTATGTATTTGGTCCAAATAAATTCACTAAACCAAAGCGATATGTGCTTCTCTTCTGTTAAAGGTGAAGGAAGAACTCACAATCTTAATAATAAACACCTTCCTCTCTGGCTGGTTCAGGAAGAGTGCCTTTCATCTACTTCAGCCAAGGAAAGAAATGGTCAGATGATGCCTTATCGTATGTCAGCCACAGACTGGTGTTTAGATTTGTATTTTTCACAATATTTGCCATTGAGCAAAACTTATACCCTCCCCCAGAAGGCAGGCAAGTATAATCCTGATTTTCCAGATGGGTGAACAAAAGAGGTTGCAGAAGATTGTTTCTGACAGTGCTGGGAACGAAACCCAGGGGCCAAACCACCTATCAGATTTACATAAAATGTATGCAAATGCAAGAGAAAATGTATTTTCTGAAGGTGTTTTGAACAGCTGCTGAGAATTTAGTAGCAACACAGCATGCCACACTATAGCTCCCATATTGACATCTTTCATTACTACTAGTCCCCTAGGTGCTGGCAGCTCTGACAAGGTAATGTGAACTGTAGGGGCGATAAAACAATTTCTGTGACAATGTATAGATTCCCAGTTCCTGGTGTTCTCACTAAAATCCATCCGCTCAGTAGGAAGTCATATCCACCATCAATGCAAAAGGCTGCCCAGCACTGCGAACCGCATAGAAGCTGTAGAAGAAAAACCACAGGGACACATATCCCAAGGCACAGATGTGAATAGGTGCTATATAAGCACCATCTCCCCAAATGGGGAAATGTACAGCTGTAAGGAACCAGACTGCAAGAAACTGGACTGCAGGACATTTGTCTCAAAGATTTCTTGTCTGGGCGGAGGATGTGATAAGGACGACTACAAGGTCACAGAGACCCTGGTTTGTGTGAGTCATCCTGCCAAGCCATGCACTTGCCGCGTGGCAGCTCCATGGCAGCCTCGTGAAGAGCGAGGCTGAAGTCGGTGCAAGGTGTGTGCATATGCAGGAATGAGGAGACGGGCAAGTGCCATTGTCATGGAAACTGCAGCCCTTGAATGGGAATAAAAGGGGCTGCCAAGACAAGCCCAGGCCTGCGATATCCGACCACGGCCGAAAACACCAAGAAGATTGGACCCCTGCGATCGCCCACTGCTGAAAACACTGAGACTTGAACCCCCTGAATGCCGCTGGTTCATGGTGGTGACTATCCTTGCAACTCTATCCCAAATGCTTGATTTCTTTTTTTTTTTCTTTTTCCTAGTCTATCCTATTGCTACTACCTCAGTTTCTACTGTTGATACACTACTACCTCATTTTCATTTCTTACTTTAAAAATAAAAGGTGTTTTGGGTGTACGGCATTTGACCTTGTTTGTGTCTTAATCTCGCTCTTGGGATCATATCGAAACCTCCCCCAACATTGGATTGTGACAACAGCGAAGTACATATGATACTGCAGTTGAGCAAAGCCTCCAGAAAAGGCAGTCCACAGCCTGGAGAAGAATTTTATTTTCATGTACTCCAAACCTCCACATTACAAGTCTGTTTAATACAGTTCACTTGGAGTGCGAGTTCAAATGCAGATTTGGCCTTATATAAGGTTTCGTCATTTCATAGCAAAGCACAGGGTTTCCACAGACACAGAGAACCCTGTTTACAAACTATGTTAAAATAGTTACTATATCCTGAAATACCTTGTAATGCAGCAGATGCTTTTCATGCCTTTGGAAAGACAACAGCAGCAGTAGTGCTACACATTAATTACTCTTCTATGTTCAGTATATGCTAACAGTTATAATGTGACTACAAGAATTCTACAATAGATTCACCTTTACCTTCTGTTGAACAACAGAAGAATAAAACCTTATCCAACACAAGGCATCACTAGTTACAATTTAAATAAACTACAGAGGTCACATATTTATTACGAAGTTTTGCCCACACAGCTACGTATGCAAGGAATGTAGAAAAATCACTTTCTGTGTCACTTCACACTTCCTTCTGCGGTGGGTTGACCTTGGCCAGCTGCCAGATGCCCACCCAGCCACTCTCTCACTCCCCCTCCTCAACATGACTGCAGGGGTGGGGGAATAAGGTGACAAAGCTTCCGGGTCCAGATAAAAGACAGGGAGATCACTTACCAATTACCATCATGGGCAAAACAGAGTTGGTGTGGGGAAAATTAATTTAATTTATTGCCAGTTAAAGAGATTTGGGTGGTGAGAAACAAAGACAAAAATTAAAACATCTTATCCCTAATCCTCTTTCTTCCACGCTCAACTTTACTCCATTCCCAACTCCTGTATCTCCCCACCCCAAGCAGTGCAGGAGTGGGGAGTTGTGGTCAGTCCATAACAGCTCCTCTCTGCTGCTCCTTCCTCCTCACACGTTTCCCCTGCTCCAGCATGGGCTCTCCACGCGCCACAGTTCCTTCACGAAATACCCACCTGCTGCAGCCCACGGGCTGCAGTGTAGGTATCTGCTCTGGCACGGTCTCTCCACTGGCTGCAGGGGAATCTCTGCTCTGGTGCCTGCAGCGCCTCCTCCCCTCCTTCTTCGCTGACCTTGGTGCTCGTTTCTCTTTCTTTCCCCCTCACTCACTCTGCCTGTGTGGTGTTTGCCCTTCCTTAAATATGTTTCCCCAGAGGCTCCACTGTGCCCTGCCGGGGGTAGGTTGGAGCCGGCTGGTACCGGCTGTGTCGGGCACGGGGCAGGCCCGGCCTCTCCTCACAGAGGCTGCCCGGCAGCCCCCGCTGCTGCTTGCACCTGGCCACCGGCACCCCGGACAGCTTCTCTCTATAAACTTTGCATGCACTTTGCTAAAAGATTAAGCTACTGACATGTGGACGCAAATTTATTAGCTGAAAACCTAAGTAAGTGCCTTATTGTACAACATTGTCTGTACCAGTATGACAGCAATGCCTTTGAAAACTAGTCCTAGCTATTTTAAAATATGTTTATATGTTTTGAACTGTATGATGTAATACTAGCACAAGTCTGCACACCTAACCTGTTTCTGGTGAAGGTGTCTGCCCTCTAGTTTCTGCTATATTTACCCACAGCTTAAATTTCCATCTGCAATCAGCCTCCAGTAAAGTGTATTTTTATTTAATTCTGTATTTCCAGCCATGTCAAGGACAAGATCAAGTAATGGTCACAAAACGACAAAGCATCTTTGGATGAAGGTGATCACAGATGTAACAGCAGCATCAGTAACTACATAGAAAATAGATCAACAAAGCAAAAGGGAGTGGGACAAGAGGCAAGCAGCACACAAGGGTGAGCAAGCAGAGAAGAAAGTTTCATGGACAGTTTATGGTCTAATAAAAAGCCAGGCCAACGTGTGCTTCAAAGAACAAGCAAAGGATAATAAGGACAGTCAAGGTGGTGGAGAGTGGAGAGAATAAAAAAGCTTTTCCCACCTGAATTAGCTACATTCCAGAATATAAATTCGTCACATAATTGATGTACTTCAGTCATAGGGAGAGAAATACCTACCTTCCTCGGTTGTGTTCCTTAAATGAGTTTCTTGCAGACTTTCAGAAGGATGCAGCTCACATGTCTCTCTCTCTAACCTGACTGCTAAGTAGGACTATTTAACAAATATATGTGTAAATTTTACTCAATAGTCTCTTTAATCAAGTGATTCAAATTTGCAGCACCAAATTTTCTTACTGCCAATATGTAAAACTAGACCTAAACTGGCTAGTCTTGAAACAATCAATCAGCTGTCTGATGTCCTTTGTTCCTTATTCTCTGCGTATGTGCAAACTATATATTAAATATCTGCCTGAAATTTATTTAGAAAGCAAGAAGTCAGAAAAAATAAGATTATAGCAATTAAAATAATAATAATAAAACACAGAATAATCATGTCTCTTTCGTCCTTCCCTCATCCCTCATGAAAAAAGGATTTCCAATGAACTGCATGAAACAGGGATTCCAAGTTAGTATACCTGAGTCCTGTGATGATTTTGGGTCACAGAGGTGGACTGAGCATAGTACAAAATACAGATCATGCACCAGGATCTCAATGCCACATTTTTAAAATCTGTTTAAATACAAAACTTGCCATCAGAACTGTGATAATATGAGCGTTTCCGGATCACTAAATACATTTAATCTTTTGAACAGCTTTCTGAGATAGTTAAGTACTACTTCCACTTCAGAGCTGTGCAAACTAAGTGACAAGCTAAGATTAACCAAACTCTTTAAAACCACGTGGGAAGTTTGCTACTGAGCTAGGAGCTGATCACCTAGACTAAGAAGAACTGCTCCCTTCTCCTCAGCGCAGAGGAGAAAATCCAGCTAACCCCACAGCAGTCTGGTCTGCATGACTGCCTGTTTCGTTGTCTGTGGATTCCTGCCCTCTGATTCCTCTACAATTATTGGTGCTCATGACATGTATCAAAGACAGCCAGCCTGGCTTGTTGGGAGATACATTTTCTTTCCCTTTCATCCACCACTCCTTTTTTGGACACTTATGCAAAGGCTAGCTGCCTACTCTTTCTTAATTTTTACTGATTTTCAATATCCACAGAGCAAATAGCACTTCCTATTGCTTTCAGCTAAAGCAAACCTGTAGAGAATTGCAAACTGTTACAAGCACACTGAACCAATTTTATTTCTGTATTGATCTTCCACTTAAGCAACAACAGGCTCGAGGAAGAGAATTAAAAAAAATTGCTTTGCTTTCACATATTTTTTTTTTGTTTTAGCTCTTCAGAACTCACAAATACTCAACAGTGTAAACATTTACTATCAACTCACTCACTTCGGAAGAAGACACATGGCACCTTCATAAGCTATTTGGCAATACACTCTATTGCTATAGTTCCATGTGCTGTGCCAAACTAACAGAAACCAAACAGTTGTCTGAAAAGTCCTCTGTGTGAAGCACTGAGTGACCAGATAACGAGCTAATGAATTTTGCAGAATCCTAGATACTTTAGAAATAAATAAATAAATATTGAAACTATCAAAATATTGAAAAAATATTTTTCAATATACGAGATTATCTTGAATTTTAATAGTTTACTATTCCCTCTGCAATCCAGTGACTCCTTTTTCCTTCAATTCACAGATATCTGCATTGTTTCATGTAGAATACCTAGTGTCTCTTCAGTAGTACTGAAATCCCTTTGTACTATCATATATGTGAAAGAATTGCTCTTCATTCCAAGCAGATCAGAAGGGCTCTGCATCCTGCTTCTTCCCTGGAACAGAGGGAACAGCCAAGTATTTTGAAATCTTTACTATCTGTCTGTTTCACACAGCCTCACCCAGCCACAAGAAGACAAAAAATCACATGAGATCATGGAGCAGAAACTATCTATCTAGAGAAACTGCAGTGAGTAAGCAATCACATCAGCAGTACTTAGAATACAATGCTTTATGCAGCACACAGAAAAAAAAGGACTATGGCACACTTGAAAGGATAGGTATGCACAATTAAAGGCAATGTCTCCTTTAATACTTGAAAGGGGAGTTCTAAAGAGCTTGGCAAAATTCTGGAAATTTATGTTAAATGCAGTTTAGAATTTCCATGATATAATAAAAAGAACACTTACAAATGCTTTAGCTGTAACATTGCTGAAAGGCAAATAATATAATTTTCAAAGCAGATTTATCCAAAACCCAGCATTTGGGCTATACAAACTATTAGAACTTTAATCTTGTTTTTTTCCTTACAGAAACACAGAGATTCTTCGAAACTTGGAATTTTAAAATTATTACACAAAGCCAAATCTAAAAATAAAAGGTAATGAAATGTGCATTCATTATGTTTTATAATGTATACCTTAATTCTGGTGAATCCACAGCTCATTGTCTTTCGAAGACCCAGTGAATTGTGACATAGAGCTTCAGTAAAGTCACAAAAACTAATAACTGGTATTAGCAACATCAGTCACTGAGAAAGTAATAAATAACTATTGCAATTATCAACAGTGTATTGAAACTGTTTCTTTAACGTGATTATTAATCCTAGACCTTTCTTTGGAAAATGAGATTTTCTGGTTATTCTTGATTCTGAAAATTACACTATCTATTATTTATGTCACTTTTTATAAGAGGGGCTGCTAAACAGGAAGGTGTTAGAATGTTCTGAATTATACAATACTTTAGTCATACTTTGTGAAGGTTATAGCATGAAAAACTAACAGTCTATTCAGTTATCTAATTACCAACATATTTGCAATATGCGTAACAATGAAATACTGAACATATAATAGAGATTACCGTGTTCATTAAACATCTGATCTTGTTTAAACATGTGAATATTGATATGACAAAATTTGTAAGCATCCCTCATTAGTCCTATTCCTTTTACAATTTCAATTCTAGTAGGAAAAATACAAAGAAAATATGCTGTCTTGAACCACTTGGTATTTCTTTACAATCAATAATTGACAGCAATGAAATTCAGGGTATGAGGGGTATTACTGAGATGTTCGACTTATCTTACAAAAAAAGGACATCATAAAAACAGTGGTCAAAACTGAGAATATCAACCTTCATTATTATTTTCAAGTATGATCCTCTACTTTAGAGATGGAGAATGGCAGAAATGCAACAAAATTATTGGCCAGGAATGCACCTTAACCACTGGAAAGATTAAAAAAATATTTCCATTCTACCACTAGGCTATACAGGCACCCTCATTGGGACAGTTGGTATATAAAATGTAAAGCTTGACTCATGTCAAAATGACCACTGACAGGACAGAAGTGGCTTCAGAAGTATTTCTTTTGTTTGCTTACTATCATAAAACAATTCTTTGTGTGCTGGTTTTGGCTGGGATAGAGTTAGTTTTCCTCATAGCAGACATTATGGGGCTATGTTTTGGATTTGTGCTGAAACAGTGTTGATAACACAGGGATGTTTCAGTTACTGCTGAGCAGTGCTTACACAGAGTCAAGGCCTTCTCTGCTTCCCACCCCACCTCACCAGCGAGTAGGCTGGGGGGGCACAAGAAGCTGGGAGGGGACACAGCAGGGACAGCTGACCCCAACTGACCAGAGGGATCTCCCATACCATATGACATCATGCTCAGCATATAAAGCTGGGGGAAGAAGAGGGAAGGGGGGATGTTCGGAGTGATGGTGTTTGTCTTCCCAAGTAACCGTTACCCATGATGGAGCCCTGCTTTCCTGGAGATGGCTGAACACCTGCCTGCCGATGGGAAGTAGTGAATGAATTCCTTGTTTTGCTTTGCTTGTGTGCGCGGCTTTTGCTTTACCTATTAAACTGTCTTTGCCTCAACCCACGAGTTTTCTCACTTTTACCCTTCCGATTCTCTTCCCCATCCCACCAGGGGGGAGTGAGCAAGCGGCTGTGGGGTGCTCAGTTGCTGGCTGGGGATAAACCATGACATTTTGTATTTCTTGTACATTAGTGAAAAGCTAAATCTTCAAGTCTTTGTGGTGAATGATTAATTGTTTTACATAGTTATGAGACAGTTATGCCTGCAGGCAAGCAAAGTAACATTGCAAAATGAGAAACAAAATATATATCTCTATTTTCAATATAAATATTGTCTAGGAAGTGGAACAACTTTATTGAAGTCAAAGGTCACCAGTTCTCACAGGCTTGAAGAAAGGAGCTCACAACAGTCTTTCTTCACATATAAGATGTAGATATGTACACTATGAATAAATCTATTCCTAGGATACTATACTTGTGCAAACAAAATGGCAGATTGGTAGAAATTATTTCTTGTGCTGATTTTCAAATGATGTGTTGTTGCACTACAAGTCTCTAAATGAGAAAGGATTTACCAGTCTCCTCTTCTTTCAGGATGAGTTAGTTCATCCTACAAAGGTAAATGTAATACAAAATAAACTACTGCCAAAGTTACTGTGATTTTTGTGTGTTACCTGATTTTGCTTTATTATGCTAAGTTGAACTTGCTTGTAAATATAAATACCCTTTAGCAGCATTGGTAGTACAAATGAAGAATGTTACATTCTTAAAACAGATAATAATATAGAATCATAGATTCTGTGATTCCATGATTCTATGATTCCTAAAACAGATAGTAATATAGGTAAAAATAAGAGCTATCCTTGTTTCTTATAGGGAATACAGTCATCTGTAGCATCTCTTATTCTATTAAGTAAAAAGTTTAAATTCTGGTGGATGATACCTTGAGGAATAGAGGTTAAATTATGCCCTCTCTTTTCAGGACACTGAAGGGCAGACAAGAATTTACTATGTCAATTTCAAGCTCAAGTTCAGAGCATCTTTTTGAGTTAAAAGTCAGCATTTGCCCACAGACAGAATTTAATTTAACAGAATGCCAGATTTGACATAAAATTTGATTACATAAAATTGCCAACAAAATCTAATTTTTCAAATTCTGTGTTCAACAGGAGATTGGAAGCTGCACCATGCTAGCAGGACTTAAGAAAAAGAAATCTGTTTAAAATTCAAATAACTGTCACTGTTTGGGCTATTCTATTTCATGGCATTAAAGACATTTATAAAATGTATTCCTTTTATCATTAATGTTCACAACATCAGAATCTTGAATTTTCAAGTAGATTTGAAGTTGCAGTAATTGCAACAGAAAGAATGGGTTATCAATGGAGAAAAAGATTGTGAGAAAAAGAAATAAATTTTGTTTTGCAAGCCCATTCTCTTATCTTTGCAGAATGTTCGTCATTTAAACACTGACCTTTATATTTCAATGGAGGTAGGCAACCTAAACACAAGCTGCCAACTTTTAGCTGAATGGCAAAAAGGCCTAGTGAGCAGTAATAGTCTGAGTACTGTATGAATTTTTATTTTTTGCCATAAATCCACAAAGTTATACAAACTCATTTAGACTAGATACCTAACTTGAAAGCAGGTAAAGTTAGATAGAGTGAATCAACTTACTAGAATTTTTCTTAAATAACATAAGTAATCGTGTCAAATATTTTTTCAATATCTTTGTCTTTGAAATACGGTAAATATACTTTGCCTTTCTTATGTTGCCTCTGTGGTTTCAGGTAGGTCATAGTATTCCATCTGTGACGCAGAGTCCAGTTCAGTATGATGGAGAGTGCTGATCCCCGCAACTGTGAGAAGAGGTCCGGATGCCTGCCACTTCAGGAAAGGCAGCTGACAGTGCTGTACTATGCTATTCAGTATTACTGAACTGTTGCTACAGTTCACATTTAAAAATTTATATTGATATGAATATATTTGAAAGAGACTGAAGAAAATTCACACCTAGCAACAGAAGTGATTAAACCTTCTTTAATGCATTGTTTTCCATCAGTTGTTTTAGCTTCTGGACTACACATCCTTGCAGGTACTCAAATTACATTTACTGCAGCTCCCTAACTTGCAAATAAGAAAACACAGCAGATATCACTTCTATAGTGATATAGCTCTTTTATCTGAGATAAAAGTAGAATGACATAGTATGAAAGGGAAGACGAAAGTATTGTGAATCCATATACTATGAGGTGGTCTGTGGTGAGCCACTTTGAAATAAACCATCCGAAATTAGTTAATGATGGAAATTCAATTTCATATGAGAATAAATCTACCCAGCTAAAAATTATAAAGATCAAAATAAAATCATAATTGCATTCTTAAAAATCACATTGTTCAAGTGAAAAGAAAAAAAAAATAATGGTCAAAGCACATGGCACTTCTACCCTCCCCTTAACACAGCTGCCATAAAAAACTTGGTGAACTATCTATGTTGAGGATAACTGCATAAAAAAAAAGAAGGTGAAAGAAGAGAATTCTTAAGTCAGTATGTACTGTATGGAACTAATAAGGCAGTAGTCTGCAAGCATTTACCATAGAAATACCATTTAGTGTGTGTATTCTACAAATCAAGCAAATACAGCCAGGAGGCCTGCACGGGTGAACAAGGAGCTTCTAATTGAACTCAGACATAAAAAGGAAGTGCATAAGGCATGGAAACACAGGCAGGTGATCCAGGAGGAGTACAGAGTTGCTGTCTGATCTTGCAGGGAAAGGGTTAGGAAAGGCAAGTACTTGACTATGGCAAGTGACATACAGGGCAAGAAGAAAGGATTCTGCAAGAACATCAGCAGCAAAAGGAAGACTTAGGGAAATGGGGAAGGTGATCTGCCGACAAAGGACCTAGAAAAGGCTGAGATACTCAGTGCCTTCTTCACCTCAGTCTGAAGTAATTTTCCCCCTCTCTTCTGCACTAGTGAGACCACATCTGAAGTGATGTATCCAGTTCTGGGTTCCCCAGCAAAAGAAAGATATGGACTTGCAGGAGCAAGTTCAGCAAAAAGCCGCAAAGACGAGTAAGGGACTGGAACCTCTTTCAGATAGTCAATACCTGACTGGACGTGGTCCTACATGCTCTATGTGACCCTGCTTGAGCAGGAGTGTTGGACAGGATGATTTCAAGAGGTCACTTCCAACCTAAACAATCATGTGATTTTGTGTTTCTGTGCTCTTGAGATATTCCTGTAAGGTCAGTTAATTTAAGAAGACCTAGTCTAAGCCAGAGCATGAAGGGTACAGGAATTCAAACATCTGCTCTTCAAGCCGGTAGCTAATGAACTGGAATAGGCATAGCAGTTGGTTTGTTGGCTTTGACAGATCACTGATGAAATACGGAATACTGTTGCTGAATGAAAGCAAAAGTATTGTTTCAGAAAGTGACATATGTTTCTAAACACATTGAATGTTCTGTTCAAACACAAAATCTGAAATTGAAACAAAACCAAAAAGTAATCTTTTCTATTCGCTATATGAGAATCCATTCTCCTATTTATTTCAGCTAGCAGGCCACACAGAATAATTTAACTGGTGGATTCTAATGTTCCACCAAATGGTCAATTTTAATTGCATATACCACAGTTACTTTGATGTAATGCATGTATTATGGGACTATTTTTGAGACTGAATAAGAGATGTAGTGATTTACCTATGTAAAACTGTAACAGCTGGATTGATGGAACTGCAATTAAGGTTTTCAGAGAACGAATCTTATATAAGCATACATTATACAAACCTTCCTACCTTATAGTGACAAATGTGATGATGATTTTATAAAATAGATACACATTACAAACTGAACTGAGTCCACTACTGTTTTTACAAGGTCTGATAAACTGTCATCAACTGCAGATAATTTCAGTGGAAAATCATCTCTATGAAAGCCATTTTAACGTTTTGTACCACTAAGACTTATGCTGAGTTATCATGATTTGCAATTTCTATAGTTGTACATACAGTCCTTCTAAAAGTAATTCCAGATTCAACTCAAAATTTATTAAATCTACTTAATATCCTACAGCATTTCCAGTTTTATGGAACATAACATCCACATGGGTATGATTCATGTAAGTGCTGATTTAAAATTAAAAATTAAAATATACATTATGTAAGATATTCCATTTCAAAACCACATCTAAATATGTTTTCTTTATTGATTTATAAATTCATATGATAGAATAACAATTCTTAAATCACTCCCAGACTGCTTTCACTGTTAACCTTCAAAGAATTTTGAAAAAGGGAACTGTGATAAGATGATGGTGATATTGCATCAAGTTGGCTCAAGTTATCTACCAAAACACTTTTCCACTTCTCATTCATCACATAATTGATTATGTTGGAATTCAGTATTGCAATTATGAAACTTAGGAGTACTTGAAGGCAGCAAAATGTCTTCCACACATCATGAATATAGGCTACACTATATACCTGTTCAGATA
Source organism: Oceanodroma leucorhoa (assembly GCA_030449065.1). Classification (NCBI taxonomy): domain Eukaryota; kingdom Metazoa; phylum Chordata; class Aves; order Procellariiformes; genus Oceanodroma; species Oceanodroma leucorhoa. Next base: position 854,134 of record JASVER010000176.1, read on the forward strand.
CAAAGCCACTGATGTTTACAAAGAGCTGCTTAGATGTTTCCAATTAGTCAAAGAAAAAATTCCTGTATTCCTAGGCAACTGGTAATGTTGGAAACAATAACAAAACATCAGAAATTTAGTAATCTTTTGTTTTTACTGATTTTTACTGATTTACTGTAATTTTCAGTAATACTTGCACACTATGCAGAGCACCTGGCACTTGTAAATACTAATAAAATGATGACTTAAAAGTATGCACTAATATGAAAACATACATATCTCTGGGATGATGAAATGAAATAGGTAAACCCCAGGACTCAAAATGAGTCAACAGATTGTATGGATGGTGATTTACATATTCTTTTTAAAAACACATTTGCAGAATGCACATGCAATAAAAAATTTTGTAAGATCAGTCCAAACAACTATCTCTTCTGTGGAAAATGAGAAAGTGGAAGTGGAGGTAAAAACATGGACGCTGATAATATAATCATGTAGTTTGCACTCAGTACATTACATCTTGCCAAAGCTTCCATGTGGAGGTACAAAAACATGTTTAGGACTTCCACAGTTCAGAACATGCCATCTGCTTTCAAAGGATGAGGACCAAATAATAAACTTCATCAGCTTCTCTACAACTGCATGGTCTAGGCTAGAGTTGGCCAAACAACATTAACTGGATAATTTATTTAACAAATAAATGATTTTATGGACAGCTAAAGGTGCCCTTCTTAGCCATGAGTAAATGCTTACATCCATACCACTAATTAAAGTGTGACAGAAAACTGGAAACAACTACATTCAATATGTTTACTTGGAAGATACATGAAATATTAATGTACATAACACAACGATAAAGTTCTGTGAGGATGGGCACTGTGTTCATTAAATTCCAGAGCAAAATTCTGACAATTCTGCAGGTAAATAAGATAGAAAAGAGTGACACTACCTTATACAGGTAAGATTTTAATTAATGCTTGCCTAGAATCTTCCAGACAGAAAAGAATCTTGTGTCCCCTATCACTGTCTAGAACAGACAATCTAAACTGTTTAAGGAAATATAATTTAAAAATTTATCATTTAGAGAAGAAAAGTGTAAGAAGTCTAAAAAAAAGATCAGTATTCCTACTCTAAAAGCTAACATCCATCCCACTATCTAGAAAAATCAAGATCCTGGTGACTTGATTATCTCAATCTCTTGCTTGTTAAAGTTACTTTTCTTCAACCACTGAACTGAAGAAACACCATCTGGCCCCAGTGACAGTCACATCACTTTAACCACAAATAATGTACCGCAAATTTTGCATCAGGCAAATGCATTTCAGAACCCACACATGGAATGAAATGTGTTTGAACTAATGTTCTTTGAATAACTTTAAAGAACATATCCATAAAAGCAATCCAAATTACATCTCAAGTATGTGCTTAAAGTTTTAACTGAAAAGAACAATACAATCTCAATTATGAAATCACAAAAAATTAAACCCAAACAAATGCACATTTTCAAAACCAGCAATCAAATACTTCTAAAGTAAATAGAAATGGAAACAGTGAATAAAACTGGATTGAAACAGGTCTCTAGTTTCTTTAGGCAAGGCAAAAAAAGTAAGCAATCAGAGTTTTATTGTTTTTTTCTGTAAAGCTGTTGTTTCACAAGGACTGTAAAGACAATGACTGAACATTTAAAACTCATTTAGTCTTCATCAGGTTCGAAAGAAATGGCCATATCTAAGGAAACTAATGATGTAGTTAAGGGAAAGTAATAGCCGTAAAATATGGGGATATCTTATCTTCCTGTATATGGTGAAATTAGAAAAAAAAAGTTTAAGAAGATGAAAATCTGCTTCTATAGACATTATTGGTCATGATAATTATGCTGCATATCTACTGGAGCCATAGATGCATCCAGAACTGGAATATCTGTCAAATATGATCTTATAACCTTATTCAAAGTAAAATTTAACAGAATTATTGTCTCCCAATTGGAGGATTTTCAAACAGTAACAAAAATAGTTATTTATTCCAGTCTTTGTCTCTTTTCCTGCATTACAGGGGAAAAACCTCAATAATTTTGCAGGTAAAACATACAGATAGAGTTATCTATCTTCAACAGCCACTAAGAGAACATAAATCAACTGTTTTGTCATGGATTCATATTTTATAGCCTATGATACAAGATCCTGGGGGGCCACAAATGCCTTGTCAAGTTTGCTTTTTTCTGTGGCAGAGGTTAAGGATGATTGCTGAAGGATTACAATTTTATTGCTGCTTGGTGAAGGATATACTGCTCTCTCTACGTTTTAGAAGGACTCACAAGAATAATCACAAGTCATTTTGAAGGCCAAGCCCATAAACTCAGATGCAGGTAAATCCCCACTCGTCACAGTCTACAATCACACCTTGCAAGTTATTTAGTATGCCACTATTATAAAGATAGCAGTATAAATTCTACTAAACAAAGGTAATGTGTAAATTGAACTGACATTATTTTTCCATGTAACAACATGGAGAATGAAGCCATAAATATACAGGTGTTAATTTTAAGGTAAAAAAGAGGGAAATAAATTTATTTTTCAGTGTGAACTTGAACTCTATAACTAGATTCAATCTTTTCAATGCCATTTAGCTGCATTTGTTGCTAAGATATTATTAGACTTTGAAATCTGTACAGCATTTTAATGTCTTAATCTTATGAAGCAGCGACAATGCTACCACAGTGTCCTGGTTTTGTCTGGGTTAGAGTTAATTTTCTTCCTGTGTTTTGGATTTAGTATGAGAATAATGTTGATAACACACTGATGTTTCAGTTGTTGCTAAGTAATTGTAACACTTAACACTACGTCAAGGACTTTTCAGCTTCCCATGCTCTGCCAGGTTCACAAGGAGCTGGGAGGAGGCACAGCCAGGACAGCTGATCCAAACTGGCCAAAGGGATATTCCATACCATATGATGTCATGCTCAGTATATAAACTGGGGGGAGTTGGCTGGGGAGCAGTGATCGCTGCTCAAGGACTTGCTGGGTGTTGGTCGGCGGGTGGTGAGCAGTTGCATCACTTGTTTTTCCTGGCTTTTGTTCCTCTCGTTTTCATTTTTAGTACTATTATTATTATTATTTCAATTATTAACCTGTTCTTATCTCAACCCCCAAGTTTTCTTAATTTTGGTCTTCAGATTCTCTCCCCCATCCCACCGTGGGGGGAGGGTGAGCGAGTGGCTGTGTGGTGCTTGGTTGCTGGCTGGGGTTAAACCACAGCACACAGCTAATACAGTGCAGACAATTAGGTGAACAATGTCTCACACAAGAGTAGTCTCTGAGATTAAAAAACAAACTTAGAATTGTTTGTTAGTATTGAGCTGTATACTTCTATCAAGTATCTTCTAATAGAAAAAAATTCTTTATCTGCTGGCTCCTAGGGAGAGGAAGCGACAGAATTTTCTTTGTAAATTTTATACACATTTACAATTTGTACAAAAATCCTAAAATAGATTAACACACTGTCAACTAACAAATAATTAGATTTGAATGTATGCTATGTGAATTTGCTTCATTAATACTAGGCATTAATACTAACATAGAATAAAAGGAAAAAAACCTGTTTTAAATGGAGCATAAGAGTAATGTACAGACCTGTGGCTGAGTAGAAATATAAAATGGAAATGGTAGATCCTTTCATCCTTCCATATATTGAAATGAGGTTTTATCTTTATATTCTAACAAGTTTGTTTCTAAAAGAATAAGATAAAGCTTACGGGATGAGCATAAAATCTAACACAAAAAAGCCTAAACAGTCTCTTCTCCCCATACCAGTCTACTCTATATACTGAGATCATCAAACCTCCTGGCATGAGCAGCATTTTAGAATTTTGCAACATTTACATCATACAGAAACAGTTCAGAAGACAAATACAAAAATCTTCAGGTGATGTTTTTATTTTCCTTTTTTGGTAGTAAGAAGGTAATTTTTGGAACTCTGATGTGCATGTTTCAGGGTAATTTTTGCAGTCTCCTTCATATACCATCCTTTAACAGCAAAAAACGTCCTAGCTAAAACTACCTTTAATTTAATAACTTGTGCAATAAGTTCCCTCACATCACAAATGCTTACAGTTCAGGTGCAGCAATTAGCTCTGATACTTTAACTATGTAATAAATAAAATAATATCTTAATCACGGTAACTTGAAATTTTATATAGGCATCGGAATTATTTCTACAATATTTTTAAAGTAAACACTAAACACTTTACCATTATTTTAATGTTACTAATATAAATATAACACAACATCTATATTATTTAATTCTTACCTTTTTCCTAACTTATACATGTGAAATTCCATGAGTGGAAAAGAGTTAATCCATTACCAAGGCATGATACCAATACCTTTTCCAAAATTACCAGTTAACCATTCTGTAAACTATTGTGTGTACTAGAGGAAAAATGACACTGGTCAGCCTCCATTGTATACTCCTGACAGCACTGTTGCATATGTAGATATGACAGCTTACTGCATTGTGAGATGTTGTTAGCATGACCATTTTTAATTTTGCATCTTAAAATTAAACAATAATTAGTCCTATATTTAGTACTAGAATTCTAATGACAAATCTAATTTATTTAATGTGTAAATTGATAGTCATAAATTATGAGCTACCCATTTGTAACCTCCAACGTTATGTTTAAATTGTTTCAGTTCTCAAACTGACTTCATCTCTATCTGTAAAAGTGTCTGGAGTTCAAATGATTTGTAAGTTCTTGTCCTGGTTTCGGCTGGGATAGAGTTAATTTTTTTCCTAGTAGCTGGTACAGTGCTGTGTTTTGGATTTAGTATGAGAATAATGTTGATAACACACTGATGTTTTAGTTGCTGCTAAGTAGTGTTTACACTAGTCAAGGACTTTTCAGCTTCCCATGCTCTGCTAGATGCACAAGAGGCTGGGAGGGAGCTTAGCCAGGACAGCTAACCCAACTGGTCAACAGGGTATTCCATATCATATGACGTCATGCTCAGTATATAAGGCTAGGAGGAATGGTCCGGGAAGTAGCGATTGCTGCTCAGGGACTGGCTGGGCATCGGTTGGCGGGTGGTGAGCAATTGCATTGTGCATCACTCATTTTGTATATTCTATCATTATTATTATTTTTATTTTCCCTTCCTTTTTTGTTCCATTAAACTGTCTTTACCTCAATCCACAAATTTTACTTTTTTTTTTTATTCTCTCCCCCATCCCACTGTGGGGGGCAGAGTGAACGAGCAGCTGTGTGGTGTTTGGCTGCCTGCCAGCTTAAACCACAACAGTTCTCCAAAGGACTGAACTAATCTGTGTGAACTAAAATGTATTTTTAGTCAAGGACACTACCTTATGAAATAGGTTTCCAAATACGCATACAATTTTGCTTCCCAGTATGACTTGTTTTTTTATTGTCAAAAAAAAGTGAAGTCACACTTTATTGCTTAATATACATGACTAAAACTCTTCAGCGTAACACAGTGGTAAGTTCTTACCTTATTGTGATAGGGATGGGTATACCCTTGCTAATGGATTGATTGACGGATACAGTCAGAATGTTCTGAGAGTTTCGACAGCTGAATCGAACTGTTGGTCTTCCCTCCACAAGATACAAGTGAAGAAACTGTTCTCCAAAATTCCTTTCACTAGCTTTGAAAACAGAAACGGAGACAGTCACACTTCTGAAAGTGTAGGACCTTCCAAAAATATTCCACACTACTGGAACGCCATTGCCAGTCATAATGCCTATGTGACATTGAGGAGTCTTCTATCCATATACAGGACTCTGCTTGAGTGACTGTGAGAATAAAATTAAACTCTGTATCAACAATGGATAGCAGGTCAAAGTAAAAGAAAATAACCAAAAGACAAAATTTACTTTTGTACCACTGTAGTTGAATAAACCCTAAGGAGATCTTTACATTAATTGAAGGTGAACTCCTCTCTATATCCAGCAGTATCATTAAGGTGATGATAAAAAAAAAAGAATGACAAAAATACTATAATATCATGATTTACTATTTCATTCAGCTTTTCAATCATATTATAGAAAACAAAAATTATAAGAGAACATCTCCTCTTTCTTATAATCTCTGTAAAGATTATGAACAATTCACCTTTCCCAATTAATGATACATTTCAGACTTGATGAGAATAATTGTTATCTACAAAACATCAGACATGCTGTGTAACTTGCACAGTTCAAATTAAGAATAAAAAGATATTTTAAAAAAATCTTTCAATCTTTGTTCACTTCCACTAAATAGTATATTGTAAATATGACAGCAAAATATTTCTATTTACATGATGGATGGCACATGGTTTGTCTACTAAAAAAAGAACTGACAACTACAATTGCAAATAATTTTGGATGGACATTTTTTTATTAATTTGCCCTTTGAATTTAACTGAATTTTACTTCTCATAGAAGGTAAGACACAGTTCCTGTTTAGGATTTTTATTCCCCTTTAAGACAAACTGTTTAAATGTTAATCTGTTTTTTGCACTATATTTTACTATATTTAACTGAAGTAAAAAAGACTCAATAGCTAGGTCATGAAATTGAATTTACTGCATATATTTGTTCAGCAGTCTTTGACCATAAGTTTACTATGTTGTTCTTAACTTCCAGAATCATAATGTTTGGAAACCTGGAACCTTGAGTTCCAGAATCATATCAGCATCTAATTCTCCAGCTTGTCTGGAGCACATCTCCTATGCGTTGTCTGTAGCTGAGTTGAGAAAAAACACACAACACACACTGTACAAATAAACTTTTTATGAGGGTATGCAATAGGAGAGAGCATTTGCTTTCTTAAGGTTATCTGATCAACAACCTTGTCAAATGGGATGATAAGGAAAAGGGGGAAACCAAAACATGCAGAGGCACAAACCTGACCAACGAATGGAGATACTAACAAGAACCAAAGCTGGATGGTTACATTAACTGGTATGGGCATGCAGAGTGTGGGAATGCTTATTTCAGTAAGATTATCTGATTGAGGAGCCTGTCAAAATGGGATGATAAGGAAAGGGTGAAGGCAATAAGCAAAACATAGATGTGACAAACAAAAAGTAACAGAAACAATGATAAGAAACCAATCTTTTCAGTCACACTAATGGATGGGCTATCACGAAACTTCAGGCATCACTTCAAAGAGTGCCAACCTGGACTTTGCAACTGAGAAGGGTGCAGACCTGGGGGTCTGGGATACTGGGGGAGGGTTGTGTTGGTGGAACTATGCAAACCTATGAGGCAATGTGTACAAACAGGGAACTGGGAAGGAACAAAGGAGGACAGACATAAAGGGGTATAAAAGGGGAAGGCTGCACGTAAAATGGGGCCAGTCAGCATGATTGTCTGACCGAGCCCTGTGCCCGATCACCACAGTCTGTCCTGCCTTCCTATTAAATCTTTCCTTAACTCTCTCTCTGCGTAATCTCACTCTATCCCGTGTGTACGTGTGCTGCAAGGACTAAGGGCCAGCTCCTGAGGGGACTGGTGTGAGTGGGTTTGGTGCCAGCTACTGGGGTCAGACCAAGGGTGCAGGCCCGTGAAGGTCTCAGTACCAGCTACTGGTGTGGGTGACGGTCTCAGCTGCCAGCCACTGGGAGGGACCGGTGTGAGTGAAGTGAGCAATGGGCTCGGCACCAGTGGCTGGAGTGGGATCAAAGGTCTCAGCCTGCGTGCCTTGTGCCAGCTTCTGAGTGTAGGTGAGTGTATTCACTAGCAAACTTCAAGATGTGCCACCTGTAAGTAGGAGGCCCCAGGTCCAGGCATGGGTATCAGATAGGTAGAGAGTCCGTGCTGGTATTTGGGGGACCCCTAAGTGTGGAGTGGCTGGGGGACGGGTGTGTGACTGCATGCATCTGTCTGTGAGCCAGCGAGTAGGAGACCCGTGGATGGGTAAGAAGGCCTGGGATCTGGGCAGGGGTATCGGATGGACACCGGAGGGCATGCTGGTACTTGGGGGATCCATGAATGTGCATGTGCTCGTGAAACTAGCAAATGTCACGTGTGTGTCTTCACTAGTGAGCTTCCATCTCTACCAGCCAGAGACGAGGAGAGGACTTGGCTTTCTACAGTCATGTTTTATGTGAGTCCTCTAGGCAGGTGCTGTTGAAGGCAGTGCCTTGTCTGTGGCAGCCTGTGTAGCCAGCTGTGTCACGTTCTGTGTGTGTCTGCATGTGTGCACATGTCTGTGTGTCTCTGGGATACATGCCTAACTTTGCATGGTTTAACCTGCAAATGGGAAAACAGCAGCCATGTCCATCAGCCTGGGATGGATACCCCTGAGTCTTTGGGCTGGGTTCCAGTAGCTGGGCAGGAGGGAGTCCCAGGCCTGGAGCTACTGGAGGTGGCCACAACTTAGACCATCCCTTAACATTTTTATTCAGAAAGGTAAAAAGAATGTGGGTGTACTTGGGACAGCTCCTTGTTGGAAAACCTACTAATTTGTAAAGAGAAAATGATCAACTTTAATTTGGAGGACAAAACAGAAAGAAAAAGATAATATATTTTAGCAGTTAGAGAGAGGCAACAGATGCTTGCAACTTCCTGATCATTTGCTTTTGTATAGTTCATAGCAGAAACACTTCACAACGTAAACTCCCTCCTTGAGAGCAGCTTTCTAGTCAACACAGGGTTTCTTCAGTCTGTTACAAGCCTTGATGACCTACTGAAAATCTTTTATGCGTACACGTAATTTGTATTCTGAATACCTAATTAACTCCAAAGCTACTTTAATTTGACCGGATTTTATGCCTTTGGCTTTTATGATTTCCTTCTACAACATTTTGATAATTCTCTTTCAAAATGTATTGCACTATCACTGTTAAACAAGTCACAGCTTTTTAACCCTAGCATAACCGGTATATGCACATCTTGCATCATTTGTTTCTTTATCTTCTTCTCCCCTCCCTGCACATGCTGTTCCAGGCATTTCCAATTTCTATCAATAAGTAAATCTGTAAGTTACATTGAATTCAGAGAGAATGAAGTGAGGGAGGGTTGTGAATGTATATACTGACAACATGTCTTGAAGAAGTGAAGTTACAGATGAATAGCTTATTTTTCTTCTCCCAGTGACTCTGTCTGTCCATTCACATTGTCCACTAGAGAAAACTTGGAAGAAGGTCCTCGTTATTAGTAGTAAACTAAAAAATTTGGGACAGCTCCACCAAAGGTAGCATTACTCCTTAAAACCTCAGCAAGTGTTACTGCTTGAATTTTAGACCAGGATGTGCTTATAAGTCACACTTACAGGTGACTAATAGCATTCTTCATATTATCTGCTAGGTGGTATGAGATCCTTTGAAAGGACAGTCCTTTAAATCTTTCTACAGTGAACATGAAGAGGCAGAGTGTCCCTCTGAAGAATTTTGTTGGGGCAATATAAAAGAGCATATGCTACATGGCCTATATGGTGGGAAGTTGCCTTTATAGGAAAACCTTGAGTCTTAAGCAAAATAGACAGGTTCTGGGAACACAGATCAGGAACCATCTGAGTAAAAAAATCTTGTTGGATATTAGGGGTAACTGATCTTGACATTAGTAGAGATTATGTGAGGGGATCAGGTCAAAGAAACAAGATCTCAGCAATCATTCTTTCACAGGGAACTGCAAGCTGGAAGGCTATTTTCACACGTCAGTATGATGGCAAACAAGTGGCCACTGGGCTTAAATGGCTGCCTATCTAGAGAAGACATTTAAATTCCCATTAAGCTATGGGGTGAAGCTTTATTAGACAAAAAACATATTTTGACACAGAGGAAGGATACTGTGAAATGCTCTGCTTGAGAATGCCGGCTGAAATAACAGACAAATAGACTATGACTGAATTGCCTGAAAGGCCCATCTTTAGTTTTAGGAGGGTAAGTAGAATATGGGTAGATTTGGGGAACAGAGTTTCTGAGAGCACAGGAAAATAATTTATGAGCACAACTTATGAAAAAGGAGCTGGTGTCCTTAAGGAATGCTATAAACATGGGCTGTGATATCTGAAATTCAATTGTCAGGAGTTATAGAATACCATATATCGTAGAAGTTAAACAATCTCTCCTTGAAGGAATTGTGAACAGCATTATGCTGACTCTGTTAAAAATGAAAATGATAAAGTAAAACTTTATAACTGTATCAGTTTTTTATGACCACTTGCAATTTATTTTGCTTTGTGGTTAAATATCACAATTTGCTTTGACATGTTGATGAAATTAAATCATGCAAACAAGTAAAACCAATAAGGAATAGAATACAAAATTGTAAGAATGCATACTGTATTCAACAAAGAAATATTGCTCAAATGATGGCTAATCTTTATTGGCACAAATGTAATCATTTTGTATCTTTTCAAACTTTTTCTCCTGGCATATTTAAAGAGAAATCTCCTCACAGTCTGCCAATAATTTAAAGATACGGTAACTGCAAAAAGTCCAGATGTTTTTAGTCCATCGACTGTTACCATTTGTATATGTCTTAAATACCTACTGAAAATGATTAGGGAAAACACCATTATTAAGAAGGTAAGTACATTTGTCTTTGCATTAAAACAGATGATGATTTATAAAAATGATGTGCAAACCGCAAACCAGTTCTTCTTGGATTAGTTTCTTTGCTTCTGACATATGTAGTGATTTTCTATAAATCACTTATATCTTATCTCTTTCCCCATGTTTTTAACAGACAATCTATTTTTGGCAGCCTCTACAAACAACAGTTAGTCCTTAGTATTTGTTACTCTCAACCAACCATTGACAAAATCCTTGCCAATAAAGTTATTAAACAGGAAAATGCTTTTCAACAACAACATGGTGCAATTAAGTAAAGTGACGTGCCCAGCACAGTTACTGATCCTCATATTCTAAGTTAGCCCATAAGTAGGCTTGCTTTCTGTATATACATATTTTATTTTTATTATATATATTTTTATGTATGTATTTACATCAACTGCTAAAAGGTATTACAACAATGCATTGGTACTTTCAGGTGTTCAATTCTCTTTATTTTAAGATCCATTAATGTGAACAAGTGGAGAAGGCACAGATCTCCTTTTTTGATCCTCACTGGCTGGTATACTAGGCAAAGATAGATCCAAGTTTTAAGCCTTTTACGTTTTCCCTTAACATTCTGACTTAAATATTCTTCTTATGCATACTTTCTGATTTAAATCCATTTGTAAATCAAAAGCATCTTGTCTGAAATTTCTCACTGTAATTAAATGTTTACTAATTATCTGCCAGAGAAATAGATGCAACCTCATCACCACCTGGTAAAATCAGGTGTGTTTGTAAACCAAATGACCTGAAAGTGGACTAATTAAAAAAAAAATAAAAATATGTAACTATTTTTAAAAATGCTTTTGACAAAGACAGAGGATTTTTACTTCATGAATGTGTGAAACAATGCAACCTTAATTATGGAGCTATTGCTAACATCAGTATATTAATATATAGAGTATATTAATATATACAGAATATGAAAATGTCAGGAACATTAACCCTTTTTTGTAATTCTGTAGTTCTTGTACCTAGTGAGTGCACTAGTCTCAAGATTACTTTCTGCTGACAGTTCATTTCTCAGCTGTTTGATGATAGCACAGCTTCAAAAAAGCAGCAGCAGAAGCAGGAGTTGTACTGCTATTAAAAGGAGCACAGCTGACAACAGCAGCTTCTCTTCTGAAGTTGTTAGAAGGGAAGATGAAAGACAGAACAAGGAGCAAAAAGCAGGGATGAAGTAAGAACAGAGGGAGCATATGAACTCATGAAGGATATTATGTTTATCTGAGAACTACAGAAGAGCTTGGTGCTTGCATACAGAAATAATAAATTACAAAATTCTGGATAATCTGTATATGCACATAGTATTAATTCACAAAACATTGGAGAGATTTTTATTTTACAAATGTATTTAATATTGCATTTTACATTCATATAAAACTAAATAAGGATATTGATATGGACACTCACAGCAAACATTTGTATTATTTGAAAAGGAATCTAATTACCAGAGACATAGAACAAAAAAGAAAGAGCAAAAATAAGGGAAAGAAACTGCTGCTGTAGAAATGGGAAAAGAGCTTGAGGAAGACTAAGTAGAAATCATAGAATCATAGAATCACAGAATCATAGAATGGTTTGGGTTGGAAGGGACTTTAAAGATCATCTAGTTCCAATCCCATTGCCATGGGCAGGGACACATTCCACTAGACCAGGTTGCTCAAAGCCTCATCCAGCCTGGCCTTGAACACTTCCAGGGATGGGACATCCACAACTTCTCTGGGCAACCTGTTCCGGTGCCTCACCACCCTCATAGTGAACAATTTCTTCCTTATATCTAATCAAAATCTACCCTCTTTCAGTTCAAAGCCCCCTTGTCCTATCACTACATGCCCTTGTAAAAAGTCCTTCTCCAGCTTTCTTGTAGGCCCCCTGTCAGGTACTGGAAGGCTGCTACAAGGTCTCCCTGGAGCCTTCTCTTCTCCAGGCTGAACAACCCCAACTCTCTCAGCCTGCCTTCATAGGAGAGATGCTCCAGCCTTCTGGTCATCTTCGTGGCCCTCCTCTGGACTCACTCCAGCACGTCCATGTCCTTCTTATGTTGGGGGCCCCAGAGCTGAATGCAGTACTCCAGGTGGGGTCTCACAGGAGTGGAGTAGAGGTGGAGAATCACTTCCCTCGACCTGCTGGCCACACTTCTTTTGATGCAGCCCAGGAAATGGTTGGCTTTTTGAGCTGCAAGCGCACATTGCCACATCATATTGAGCTTCTCAATGTAATGCAGAAAAATGTAAAGCAAAGATGTAATTATTGTTAAATACAGTATCAGAGTTCTACAAGATGTGCAGTCCTCCACTACTTCCTGTGTCTGTGTTCAACAGCCAGGAAGAGATCCAAATTATTTTTTTCTTATCTTAGCAGAAACCTAACCTTAGAAGAAAACCTACTGGTCACATAAAGAGTGGAATCTTGCAAGTCAGGTAAAGCCCCATTTTAGGAGTAACAAGGGGGGTGGGAATGCAAGTATGATGTGTTACTGGGAACCAATGAAGAAAAAGAGAGTAAAACGACTGCTAGAAATCATGTAAAAATTATCCGAAGTTCCTGGACCTGTCCCAGCTCAGTGTCAGGGTGAGAATGGAATTCATATCACTGCATCCTGACCCTCTCTTCTTCTCTCTCTCTGGGTGCATGAAGGGACAAGAAGGGAGCTGTAACACAGTCCACGGAGGTCTCAGATATGGATAACTGGGAAGAAAATGAATGCATGGTTCTCCACTAATACCACTCTGTCTTTCCAGAAAGTGCAGAGATAAATGTTCTAAAGAATGTGAAGTGCTCAAATACTGCTGTAACAAAATCTCTGTAAACACCTCAAAAATACTATATTAACAATTTTCCACAGAAAGTATGAACTGATAGCTGAACAGCTATTAGGTTAGATGCAGGATGAGTACGTTATCTAGAAAAGAAAATACCTTCTATTATGAGAGTAATAATTCAAGTCAGATAATCAAAATCAGAGAAAATGTTTCAACTGTCTCAAATTCCAGCCAATCATTTTTATTTTAATTTTTGTTGCAAGAATCTGGAAGATGAAACTGGGATGCAAACATTTCTTCATATTTCTATGGAAGTCAAGAAGAAGGTATGTCTGGGGGAAATGGAAAACGATACACTCTTACGTCAGAAAATGGAAACCTTAGAAGAAGTTTTTTAAGGCACACACCTGCTGTGACAAAACATGTAAGAGGAACTAGAACTCATGAAAACTTAAGGAAAAAAGAATCTCTGCATGTGCCAAAAACTAGAGCCTCTTAACTAAGAACACACTTTTCCCTTTCTGTGCAGGGAAAGTATGAGAATTCAGATTAAAAACAAACATAAATTCAAGATAAAATTGAAGAGTAATAATTCTATGCAATTGGGATCAAATTAATTTAGGTAAAAATTGAAGTAATAATTATCCTATGATAGTGAACATTAAACATATTTTATATACACATTGGTTTTGAATTATTTAATTATTTTACAAGCTGAAAATCAGTCTTTTTTTTGTTTTCTGTGATTTAACTTCATGATTATGATATACCTGGAAGTATATCACATTACAAATTGAAGCAGGTGAAGATCAAAATTCTCAGTCAGGACAACCTAACAGCTTTAAACATCTTCAGATTTCTATGTTTTAGGTGATTGTTCTATGGAGTTTCTATTACCAGTGGTTACAGATTTTTTGAGGGAAAAATTAATTCGTGTAATTTCAGAAGTCTATATTCAGATAAGATGAAATATGCTCCAGAATCTCCCCTAATGTGAAGGAACCCGAGAAGGGTAGGATGAGAGGAAATGGCCTCAATTTACACTAAGGGAGGTTTAGATTGGATATTAGGAAAAATTTCTTCACGGAAAGAGTGGTCAAGCACTGGAACAGGCTACCCAGGGAAGTGGTGGAGTCACCAACACTGGAGGCGTTCAAAAAATGTGTAGATGTGGTGCTTTGGGACATGGTTTAGTGGGCATGGTGGTGTTGGGTTGACGGTTGGACTTGATGATCTTAGAGGTCTTTTCGAACCTTAATGATTCTATGATTCTATGATTCTATAAGTACTCAGCTGAAAAAGACATAGAGTAGAAGAGGGCGTAAACAAGTGAAGGGTTGGCAGGATGCAAGTATAGGGAAAATGAGAAAGTGGGACATGTAATGTTTCTACTGAGCCCTTATTTCTCATATCCAGGAAAATTAAGAACTTTACTTCTATATATATCCTTTAATAAGAAAACTGAATTTTAATAATCTGGAATAGTTTAGATTCTATTAGATAGATATGCTGCAGAGGAATTTAGTGGTAGGATTAAAACCATCACTTGTTCTACTGTTTCCATAATTCCTATAAAGGAAAAGCTAATACCCTTCAAAGTTATAGACATTCCTGTAGTTAAGAAACATAAAATTTTCCATTTTTAACCTTTTGTCAGCTGATTTATACTTCTGGGATTTTTTTGTAATCAGGAGAACAAACCGATGCTTTTTAGCTGTATTGAAAAGAATTAAATCTTTTTTTTTTTTCACCAAAGGTCCATATATATATTTCGATTAACAGCATTTACAGAAACATAGAAGTTCACTGAGAATTGCACAGTCTTTAGAATTATTATTAATTACCACCAGGTTACAAGTCAGCTATGTCCTCTAAATCCGTAAAGAATATGTATTTCTATGACATATTCCCGATTCTTTTCAACAAGGATTGAAAAGTCATTTATAAATCTATACTCCATAGCAAAAGAAAGTGTACTCATTTTTCTGAATCTCATGGCACACATTCATTTCCTTTCCTTATTACAGTTTTCTTTACATGGGCCACTGAAATTCAAAGGTTTGTTCAGACAGCATAGAACGCTTAAATTTTCTCCTTAAATACCGATTTTACTTGTGTTCTGCTGCCACTCATGTTCTGTTATATGTTATTGTTTTTAAGATGTGGCTTTCTTTTAAGAGCAGAACCTGCCGTAAGATGGCCAGCCTTACCTGCCATGTGTATTTTCCTACATGAGTCAGGGGTTCAGACAGAGGGAAGTACAAATCTGCAGATTTTAGTAAAAAACATTATACAAACCCAACAGCAATCACTATGCAACTCGAAGGAGTTCAACAAACCAGACAAGCATACATGGGAAGTATAAATATTTGGGAGGCCAGTAAAAAGAATAAATATATTTTCTCTTTGGAATTTTTTTAGTCTTTAGCTTCACAGGTAATTGCTCTACCCACACCAGAGAATCAAATTTATACACCTGTGTACACATTTTCTGGTCTGAAAAGTGAGTATCTTTGCAAAGATATGTGGGAAAATAAGAGAAAATGGCATCGTTGCTAATATACAAATGACAAATTTTCATGTATAATTTCTGTATATTATGAAAACGTACCTTTTAATTTTTAACTTAATATTTGAGCTGAAAGTTTTCATAATACTTCAACAGTTTCTTAGATGTAAGTTCTAGCAAAATGGAACATTATGTTTGAAAACTTGATTTTAAAACATCCATCACAAAATCTTAAAATCAAAATCTTAATCCTTGCACTCACCAGAACCCAAGAAATAAGGGCCTACTAGGAAGCCCGTTTTCTTGCTTCTCCTTCACTGTACATCTACTATTTAAATAATTTCTAATAAAAGGATGACAAAACATTTTTACCATCTGATGAAAACTTGTGAAAATCATTCCATCCCCCACTGATATGAAATTATATTTCCATACAGAGTCATAAACATATTTTTTACAGTAACATATGTTACTGGAGAAGTTCAGAATGGAAGTAAAGAACAATAAATTGAATAAAGGCTAGGAAAAAAATTTACATAAACTAAACACAATTTACATGCTCTGGAACTGTATAAAGAAGGTAAAACTAAGGTTGGCATGCAGAAAAACAACTCTTCTAGAATAACTATGGTGGGAGCATTCCATGCAAACCTTTCTGACACAGCTTCAAAGTTTTTTCTCCTAGAATACTTAAAATTCTGTGGTTCACTAAGCAAAGTGAAATTATAACATCAAACCCACTTTCATTTTAAAAAATACTCAAAAGAGCAATTTCCATTGAAATCTGTGAGAGGACTTATGGGAGTGTGGTAAACAGGAACTGAAGGCCTCTAACTACTGCCACTTCCTCAGAATTTCTTTGGAGCCTTTCATTATATTGATAACGAAGGAGATATAAATTATGAAGTGTACATTATGTGTTACTTTTCCCTCTAAAAACACAATGAATGCTTTTAATATGATAATATTAAACTGGTTAAATAGTGGTACTAGCTTGGATTTATGAAACACACTTTTGTGCAACAAAATTCTCTCTCTCTCTTCTTCCTGATATTATTTTTTCTTACTTTTCAAATAAAATAAAATAAAATAAAATACTTTTGCACCAAATGTACACCTGCTGCTCCTGCAGAGCTAGAAGACTGAAAAGCCACAGAATCACTTTGGTTAGCAATTTAAAAATATTTTTTCTTCTTGTCAGTATTCCTTTTGAGATTTTCTGCAATGTGTAATTGGTTCTAAGTTTCAGGATTGGTAGGAGAAAAAAGCATTAGTTTCTACTGCTGGACTGAAAGATTTTGTGTACTTGTACACATGAAAGTAACTTTTCTCTGATTAAATGCATTTAGGAACATTAATATTTTTCTCTGATATTCAAAAACAGAAACTCAATTATAAGGACATAATCTGAGAAAGACTACAGAATTTATTTTGAGGCAGCAGCATCTTGAATATATTTGGTACGATTTTGAATATTTTAAATTGGCAATCCCTCCACCTAATTTGGTGGGGTTTATTTTGCACTGATTAAATACAAAGTAACATCATGTCCCTAGAATTATCCAGTATTTGTATCCATATAACTGAATTAGGCATAAGGGAACTAGATTTTTGTTAAATCAGTCCATTTTTTTTTTTTATAAAAACAATGGTAGAAGCAGATTCACTGGGATACAGAGAATGAAATTAAGGAGCATAATACAACTATCAGTTATGCCCAGTGTGGTGTTCTCCCTTGGTACACAAAGAAGGCATCCACACCCTCTCTTCCTTTCACAGCATCATTTCAGCTGCACCTAAACTCTCAGTACACAATCCTGAGGCAGTCTGCCTGCTTCATCCCATGTTGCCTAAGATAATTAAATCTCCGAGCACTGTCCACCCAAAGTACTCAACCACACTTGTGAGACATATGAAGTATGTGCAGATTACCTGCCTTATCATACCAGTTGGTCAGAACTAAACATGTAAAATGTGACAATTTCTAGGTTTCTCAAAAAAATTTGAAAACTTACAAGCAGCAAAGCAGAAATGCCACAGCCACATATAGATTTATATCATAGTGTGAAAGCTCGAGATAACACTCATTTCTGATTCTCAACACTACTCTAAGGAGCCCATTAATTCCAAGTACAGGCTAGCTCTCACCTGGCAACTGCAGAAACCTAAAAAGAAAAGGCAGAGACATCTCCTAAAGAAATTATCAAGTTTAATATGCTTTTCAATGCACTTTCATTTAAAATTATGATTGTAAACAGAAGTGTGGAACACCTGCTACTAACTAAAGCATAGGTTGTAACTCTACCTTGTGTAGCTGGATCGAAACAAAAAGGAGAGGATATACTGTTCATCTTTGTGTAATTTCTTTATAAAATGCAATGGAGAAGCAAGTATTTAATATTTGTTTGTAATTATGGGAAAGCATAGATAGTGGAAGAGTTGGAATTTGATTTTCATCTATAAATTTTGCACATTTGATGTTTGCAAAGATAAGTAAATTCACTATGTGTAAAATAGTTGAGTTGTAAACTCGGCAAACAGCATCCAGCACTGTAAATTCTGTTTCAAAGCTACTCTAGCTACCATCCTTCCCCAGCTTCGTAAATTTACTACTTTCAGATCAAAACCTTTTCCAAAAAGTAGTGGTAGAAACAAATCTGGCTCTGGTTGTAGGAGTACAGTATGCTTATCCCTGTTTTCAGAAAACAGCACTTCCTCCTGAGAATAGCAGAGAAACTTCCATGTTGGATTTTTTTTTTTTTTTAACAGACATGCTTACTCATTAGGGCTTATGGGTAGATAGCAAGCTTTACTTTAACTTTGGCTGGAAGCCAACTACTTTGCAGTGATGAGGCAAACAAAATCATTAAATGCCAAATATATTCAAAGTACTTCCAGTGACCTTTCTTGAATTCTTCTTGAAGGACAAATAACTCCTCTTGAAATTGAAATAACTAACAAGTATAAAACACTTCAACATATAGAACTGCCACATCACCACTCATGATTCTTAGCAAATTCTGCAGCTATGATGCTTAGGCAGCTGCAGCAACTGCCCAGCTATATCATACAAGGATTTGAGATAGCATTTTGAAAAGCAGTAAACATAAATGTTCAATTTTGTGCTTGTCCTGGTTTTGGCTGGGGTGGAATTAATTTTCTTTCTAGTAGTTGGTATAGTGCTATGTTTTGGATTTAGTGTAAGAAGAATGTTGATGACACGCTGATGTTTTTAGTTGTTGCTAGGTAGTCTACTTTCTCAAGGACTTTTCAGCTCACATGCTCTGTGAGGTGCACAAGAAGCTGGGAGGGAGCATAGCCGGGACAGCTAGGCCAGCTGGCCAATGGGGTATTCCATACCATATGATGTCATGCTCAGCATATAAGGCTGGGGGAAGAAGAAGGAAGTGGGGGACGTTCGGGGTGATGGCGCTTGTCTTCCCAAGTAACCGTTACGCGTGATGGAGCCCTGCTTTCCTGGAGATGGCTGAACACCTGCCTGCCCATGGGAAGTAGTGAATGAATTCCTTGCTTTGCTTTGCTTGCGTGCGCGGCTTTTGCTCTCCCTATTAAACTGTTTTTATCTCAACCCACGAGTTTTCTCACTTTTACCCTTCCGATTCTCTCCCCTGTCCCACCCGGGGGAGAGTGAGCGAGCGGCTGTGTGGTGCTTAGTTGCCGGCTGGGCTTAAACCACGACAGTGCTACAGTGTTTTACATCTAAAGAAAGTGTTATACAGGTAATAATAAAAGGCGTGATTGAATAATGCCATGAAGCTTATACTACTTTTAACCCCGGCTTACAAATATTTACATAGTGCAGGTGAATTCACATCTATTAATTCCAGATTAATACAAAAATAACAAAAATTAATAAAAATAATTTATATTAAATCAACAAGATTTCTTTGTGTAGACAAAGACTAAGAAGCTGCAGTGAACAGAGAATGCTCCCAATGATTTTGACTTTGTGGGGCAAATCTATCACATAGATTGCACAAACATATTTTTCTAGCTCTTCCTGGGTTCAGGAAGAAATCATCTCATTTTCCAGGTTTTCCATCTGGATAGAAATTAGAAGCTAAAATATATAATGAAATATTCAACTATTGGCAGAGAATCTCAATAGGCAGAGAAGCCTATTATTCTTGCTCACTAGTGAAAAGCATACTGTCTCAGAAATTCATGCCATATACTGAGGAATGAAGTATGCAGGCAAGAAGCAACATTCTTATGTAGTATTAACAAGCATACGTCCAAGTCTGCAAGTAGACTCTCTGGGGACCACACAAGAATCCTCTGAAGTGTGAAATCACAGTAAATACTCTGAAATATGGCAAATTTGCAGAACTTAAGATACTTCTGCAAGGCAAAAAATCTTTGGAACCAATATCACAATTATAATAAAAAGCAAGTCTCAACCCAACTATGGAGATGTTTCTCTGTAATAAATTGTTCAAAACTTCTTCAACATTTGTATTTTAAAGCTGTAACACTTATTACTGGAGTCATATGCTTACTATGTTCTTTCTTGTCAGGAAGCAGCATTTTCAGTTGTAAGTTGTGTTTTGCTCAATGAGTCATAAATTCAAGAACTTTCCAGAGGAACACAAGCAACAATGGTTCAAATTTTATAAGGCATCATGCATTAGAATACCAAAAGGCTTCTCCTGCATTTTAAGGACTCATTTTTCTGCTGAATAGGAAATGCCAGCTGATGTATGCTAAAGTTAATAAGGACCTGAAGGAGCTAAAACTGATACTTAGCTTCAAGTATCATTAGTACTCACTGTAAAGAATTGTGCCATTTAGAGCAGTTGTTTTCACTGTCAAGTACAGAGTTGTCAGATTGCTTGTTTCCTGCCCAGATGCAGTCATGGCCTCAGATACAGATGTCAGAGAAGGTAGTTCCAAATAAGAATTTCCAGTGAAGGATGGAAAAAACAGTGCTGTGTCTGAAATGAACCATCAAAAGCTAATTTTATTAATGTATTACAAAATAAAATAATAAAATACAATATAATTAGCAAAGCACATTTAAAAAATCCATTCTTCTGAATACCTGTGAATAGTGTAATCAACTATATTATTCACAGAGCATGCATATAGTTTTATTTAATTTCAAACATTCAAGTTAAATATGCAGAAAATGAAAATGTTCTAGCATCTGCATATTACCAGAAGTGAAAAGACCGTTACAGGAGGGACTACTGCTAGAAGATGCAACGAAGTTCAAAAGTTTGTCACAGATTTTCGTCTTTACAGATGTGTCCGCGAAGAACTTTTGTCCTATGACAGCCCTGTGAAGTACTTTTGGTTTATAGTTTTTCTATATTTTCTATATTTTCTATACTTTCTATAGAAAGTATGCTTTTTTCATTTTGAGGATACTCAAATGTTCTGGGTTTGAAATTATTATGAGGATGCTATTGGGCAGTATATACATTTTTCCACTACACTACTCCTGTCTTAAAAATAAATAATTGCAAGAGAAAATTTTTAACTATGAAGGCTTAACATTTGCAACATTTATTGCATTAATTACCTTAGTCATTATGTTTTGGGTTTTTTTTCCCCCATAACTGTGATGATAATACCACTCAAGCAAGAAAAAATAGAATAAAACTAATTGAGGTTAGGCAGAATGTCTTCCTGATGCCTTAAGCATCCTAGTTAAGCAATGCTCCTTGAAGACTGTTCAAATTCATGAATAAGGACTGAGCAACAAGAAAAGCAGTCTGAGTTCAGGTCATATTTTTGTAAAGAAATTTTTAATGAACTAAAACTATACAATAGATTTTTGACTGATGATTACACATAGGCATGACTAGTACGTGGATTTTTTTTTTCAAAATTTTTATTCACTTTATTAATTTTTTGTTTGTTTATGAAATCTGCCCATGGTTTATTCTCTGCCATTTTTATTGGACTTAAGCAGAAAGAACAAAATGAAACGCCTAGTTAAACAAGCATGTGTTAAAGGGCATTCATTAAAAAAACCACCACAACCTGACAGCAAAAGAAAGGCAGGATGGAAAGCAAGAAGTACTTATGTTTCTAAATGGTAGGTCTAGAAAAATCAGGATTGTTGGAGAAAGTGAAAAAGCTATGGGATGAAAAAATTCCCTCAGAGGGTGAGGTAAATGTCAAAGGCGTTGCAAATCAGAAGCAGGCTTACACAATTATAAGAATGCCGTTTATCTAATTAAATTCATACTTTCAAGGGAAACAGTACTAGCAGATCAAGCTAGTCCAGTGCAGGGCCACAAACATGATTAAGGGACTGGGGCCTCTCTCATATGAGGAAAGGCTGAGAGAGCCAGGACTCCTAAGGCTGGAGAAGAGCAAGCTCGGGTGGATCTTATCAATGTCTATAAATACCTGATTGGAGGAGATGGAGAAGACAGAGCCAAACTTTTCACAGCAGTGACCCCTGACAGGCAATGGGCGTAAATCAAAAACCAGGAAATTTCACCTGAACACATGAAAATGCTTTTTCACTGTGAGGGTTGTCGAACACTGGCACAGGTTGCCCGGAGAGGTTTGTGAAGTCTCGATCCTTGGAGATTTTCAAAACCTGACTGGACGTGGTTGTGAGAAACCTGCTCAGGGTGATCCTTGAGCAGGCCTAGATGATCTCAAGAGGTCCCTTCCAACCTCAATAATTTGGTGATTCTGTGATATTTCACAGAGCAGACACTCTGTGCAGACAACATTAATTCTTATTCTTCTAATGTAGTGCCTTCAGAAACCTCAGTGTAGTACAGTACTCACAATATAGTGGTACATCTTGCAGCTAAAGCTATTAAAATGTCTTTTATTAGGCAGGTTTCAAAAAATACTCAACTTCAAGATTAACTGGCACAATTTAGTTTCTACATTAAAAATAATATTTTGTGAATTTTCTTTCAGCTAGCTGAAGGGGAGGGGGAGGAGAGAGAGAAGGGGAAGGGAGCATAGGATATCCAGGCAATCTTGAAAGGAAGGACAACCTCATCAGTCCTTTAGCTGGGGTAGTTCCCTTCAAAGGAGAGATCTTCCATAAAGACCTGCAACTTTCCAGGGAATTCAGCACCCTGCATCCAGGGGTCTCTGGACTAAAGGATAGCCAAAACTATTGAGAAAAATGCTATTTCAACAGTAGTGACTATACCTGCAGTGTTGCGCCCAAAGCAGCCATCACCATTGCAGTGAAGTCCCCTCAGGAATCAGCAGAAGACATACAGCAAAGACAGAGACTTCACCAGAGACTTAAACTCATACCTGGCCAACAAAGCCATTCAGAACTGCAAAGATGCAGAGTATACCCTCTTCCCCATGGTATGCAGGCTATTAGCCTGCTGATCCTCAGGCAGGGCAGTCATTCTCGCTCTAAAGCTGTACAACAGTTGCAATCTGTCACAACTGTACAACATCAGTAAAGAGGTCACTGAGAGCACAGGGGTTAGCCCTCTTCTTGGATGAAGGGGAGAAGTGGGAGAAAACTAAACAGTGGATATCTCCTTGAGCTTTCATCTTTACACAACTGAGATTGATTATCTGCAATGTAGATCAGAAGAAAGAATACAACCTCTACAGGTAGCACAATGAAGAAAAGAAGTCACCAAAGGCTTCTTAAGCACAAGACACCAAGAAAAAGCTCCTGCCCTGCAAGAAGAATCAACCTTGAAGCATTCCAATTCAACAGTTGAGAAGTACTGTAACAGGACATGGTCAGCTGTGTTTTCTATGTCCCGTACTTCAGGGGAGGGAGAGGTTTGAGCAGCCACAGATCCTGCAGGAAAGAAATTCCCGGCTCAGGGTGCGTGCTCTGACAGAACATCCTTTCTACAGGAAAATGTACCCATAAAAACTCTGTAGAGCACTCTTCTCCATTTGGCTTAAAAGCTAACTTGCAAGCGTCACAAACTAGCTGAAGTGCTTGAAGAGCAGAAGAAAATCTTTACTGTTAATCATACTAGTTTGCTGTTTTATCGTTTGTAACTTGTCCTGTAACTACAAAATTGTTTTTAAGTACGCATACTCTCTTGTTCCTTAAATCTTGACAAATAATAAAGCTAATTCTGAGTAAACTAATACACAGATGAGAACTTAATTCCAAAAGAAGGTCTGGAGAAGAAACTAATTCAATGGCAAGCATTAGTCAAGCAAGTAGCCCAGCATATGGCAAGACAGTGAAGAGCATGTAGGAACCCCAGTATCCCAAGGGCACCTGTAGCAATATCCACTAAGTCTAAGTATTCTTTTCTTATCTTGCATATAGTGGAAACACATTTTAAATACCCTCAATACTTGTCAAGCCACAAGCAATTCATTTTCAATATTGCTGGATTTGGCAAAAGTAACAAAATCTAAAAACCGCTTTTGAATCATTTTTCACATCTCATGTTTTATCCTTAACAGAATTCATACATACAGCTAACCCAGCATTTGAAATTAATTCAGTAATAGCAGTGAACAGTTTGATAACATGGAATAGTTTGAGGCAATGAAAACAGTTGTTTGCAGCAAACTGCAGCCTCACACACAGCATTACTCTTCCTAAAGCTTATCAAGATCAACCTAACGACACTCACAGTATTTTTGGAAGAACTTAGTAATAACCTTTGAGAGATTTCATAAAGATATGAGTGTTAGGAGATCTCTGATAGTGGAATATTGTTATCAAAATTGTGAGAAATCAATAAACAAGAGAAACACCATCATTCTAAGCGAAAAACTTGTCAAGTTGCTGCTATGTTATACAGATAACTATTAGAACAATTCCATAATGCTATGTTAAATAGTAATACAGAATTCCCTGACACAGGATTCTAAAAAAGGTGACATTCTGAGGACCATAAGAAATCATTGTCTCACACATATTAATGCTTTCGATTTATACATATAATTGGTAATAGCAGACAGTGAAAAGACATCTTAAATTATGTTTAACATGCATACATAGTACACAAAGATGGTTACTGTAAACTCGTTCTAAAAATTAACAAAATAGTAGCCTTGAAACAAACACCCATACACTGTGAAAAAACTTGTAATAAAAAGTAACTTTTAGGAAAAAAGAAGTAGAAAATGCATGTATCTACAAGTAGAACCTATATTAAGATAGAACCATGGTTCTCAAAAATCAGTTGCTGCTCATTGATGTAGTTTATTGAGGCTGTGTATCAAGGTTAGAATCTTTAGGTTTGTGATGAAATACATAGGTAGAATAGTACGGGCAAAGCTGCTTGTCTGGAATCTCTTCTTCCACTTCCCTCCTTCTACTAAACTCTGAATTAGCAGGAATTAAACTCCCACTCAGCACTGAGCATGGCTGCACACTGGTAGGTTCCATGAATCAGAGCCAAAGAGGGCATATGCTGAACTACAATAAGCTAATAACAGAAATACTATTGATGCCAGTTACAATGTGCATATAAGACTCTACCACAGTAAGAGAGTATTTTACGCTGTTTTTAAGTAACATTTACAGATCTTCATATTCTAAGTTGGTTGCTTAAAATAAGTAATTTTGTACTTCATTTATTTCACAGGACAGGCTGACAGAAGAATGGTTATATTATTCTCTCCTGGGGCTACTAACACTGTCAGCTCTGTCCATGACCCCAAGGGACTGTTCCACTAGGGCAGTGGTCTCCAAAGTGGAGTACGTGCACCCCAGGGGGTACGCAAAGCAATTCTCTGGGGTGCAGGAAGAAAAATATTAGAACTGCAGTAGTACTTACATTTAATTTATAAATAAATACATATACATATTCATTGGTGGGGTGTCCTCAAAAATTTTTTACTGATGGGGGTGCACAATCAAAACAGTTTGGAGACCACTGCATTAGGGAAAAGCTGAAGGTTAATAGGGACTTACCAACCATGTCCCCCACAAGAAGCAGAGGGAACGTAATGGAGTCACCAGCACAGCAGTTCTGTAGTATGGAGGATTTCTACAAACGAATTGCGTTATGATTCTTTGACCTACGTTTAAGGTCTTTGAGCAGAATGTAACTTTTCGTGATATTAGCTGTTACTACAACTAAACAGTGACAAATGGGACACTATACCAATAGAGGATTGTGAGAAAACTAATACAGTACAACTTCTCAAAGCCATACAGTTCTTTTAGAGTCAGAAGATGTCCCTGTTTCAATAAGCAAAATGGCTTATTGAATTTTAGTCCCCAAACTGTATTTTTTAGGATATATAGGTGTCCAAAACTTAAATTGATCAAACTCAGGTCCCTATCTGCATAAAAGCTTCATCTTTAGATACTTAAATATGCCAATGATCAGGAAGCAACATAATACAATGATAAACAAAATTAATATATAAAAAAGACTTTGCGAGTACAAGGCACAATCAACTATAAGTAACATAACAGTTTTACAGGTCTCAATTATACTGGAAGAAATAAAAAAAAATCTAACATTTTAGGGGTAAAAAAGGAGACTACAAGTAATTCAAGATACAATACCTGCAAAAATTTGTAACAGAGACTACAGAGTTGGGTCTTGGATTCCCTGAACAGCACATATAGATTTAAACTAGATATAAGAAAAGAAATTTTTACAATGAGGGTGGTGAAACACTGGAACAGGTTGCCCAGAGAGGTGGTAGATGCCCCATCCTTGGAAACATTCAAGGTCAGGTTGGACGGGGCTCTGTGCAACCTGATCTAGGTGAAGATGTCCCTGCTCATTGCAGGGGGGTTGGACTAGATGACCTTTAAAGGTCCCTTCCAATTCAAACCATTCTATTATTCTATCATTCTGTATTGCTAAGAATTATACTTTAACAGTTTAACTGAAGGCTCAAATTTTCTACTGAAATAAATAGGTTATCTGGGATATTATCGACTACAATTTTCATAATAACACATAGTATAACAAAAAATGTTGAGAAAACTTTAACTAGTTTCTATTATGATGCTATTTGACTTTGTCTTAGTTAGAAAATAAACAGCAGTAAGGGGAAGAATACAGTTTTCCACTGCTAGTAAATTGGAAACAATGTGTTTCCACTTCTATCTCTAATTTTCCATTTACATTATTTGCTTTTTGTGACAAGTTTGGCTTAGTACTGAATTCTACTGAATTCTATTAAAAATAGACTGTTTAATCTTGAAGACAATAAGACCCATCAATTGCACCAGCCATCGCTAAATAAATTCAAATGAGAAATAACTAATGCTTTTAAGAGTAAGGATGAGTATCAGAAAAAAGCCCACCACAAAACCCTAGAAAGGGAAGTAATGCATTCATCTTCTCGTAGGAGAGATCTGATCAAACATCTGACCAACCTGTCTACAATCTACAGGGTAGATAACTGCATTGAAAGTCTTTGGTCCTCTTTAATAATGAAGAGAAATGGGTAATCCTAGGATGTGATTCTCCTCACCTTATAATGAACGTCTAAAAAGGCCAAATGAATCATGACCTAAAACTACCTATTTCTCTCCACTTGCTACGAAAGGACTTGAGGGTCACTAGCTTAGCTGTAGACATGTACATCTGCAATATCTGAAGTTAAATGAACAATTCTCACTCTTGATGTCTGTGCATCAGAATCAAATGGCCTGCTGGAGGATTTTCTTTAGGCAAAACCAAGTTAATACAGTAGCTCTGAGTTAGAGATGTGAACTGAACAGGGTATCAGAATAGTTAGTTAGAGGCTTAAACTGAATTTTCTATTTGTATTTTTCAATTACAGTGTTAAACATCTTATGACAGAGATCTGAAACTTATGGACAGATTCTGTGCTTGCTCTTTTCCATCATCCAAAAAATATAGTAGAAACACAGATGATAAAAATTTTGCCGACCAGTGCAGCAATCCTTTTCCATATTACCAAGAAAAGTGTTCCCAGCAGGCAAAAAGTCAGTTTATCATCAGTATCAAGGGACTGATGAATACATGACTGCTCTATCCATCTCATGCTCACAGAATATCCCTGGGAACCAAATTTAACTACCTGAGAGTAATGAATTCTTTTATCTCATGTTCATGGGGGGAAGAAAATCAAAGGGAAATAAATACAATTCAGAAAATTCCTAGTGATTATGTCTGGTACATACAAAATCTGACTTGGGTATTTCATAAAGCATCACATACACCTACAATAGTACAGACATAGAATAACCATTTCCTCAATAACTGTAACTTTAAAAATCTACGAAATAATTAATCAGGTGAGTTCAGCTGTTTCCAGACAATAAATATGAAACAAAATAAATCTCACCCTTGCTGCTTTCACTCATTTGTTTCAATGCACGAAAACCTTCTGCTTGCTGTAACTGAACTACATTACAAGGCAAAAAAATCCTTATGGAATAAAATGCACAAGTTTTTCTTTATCAGGCCAGCCTGGTGCCTTGTTGATAATGCTCTCTGCTGTCAACTGGCAGATCTGAATTCAGATCACTGACTTAATCTCTTACTTTGCAGATAGCTAGGGGCTTCAAATGGCAGAAAGACAGTATACTTAATTGTGAAGACTCAGAGGAAGCACTGAGAGGCAATGGGTCACATAAGCAATCCTTAAGAGCAGGACATCATTTCATTTTCATTGAAGGAAACTGCCATACAAGTAGAGCAGTATTAGATGAAAAGAGTTTAATAAATTCTAGGAAAATAAAGCAGATGATGCCATTAAAAATCTCTTCTGAATTTTCCAAGCAGCCTGGTAACAGATTCTGCAAAGGTACAATGAAACAAAGAACAGAAGCAGGGATGATCGAAGGGATGGTATAGCTTCCAGAGTGAGAAACAGATCAGGCCTGTTCAACATGCAGAGGAAAACGTGAATAAGAAATGACCACTCATGTTTTGTAACAGAAAAACTAAGGGCACTAATGATACTATCAGGTCACAGGCTTGAAAAACAAAAGGAAATTATTAATAACTTTTCACAGAATGCATTTTCACAGGATGCATATTTGTTTATTGCCACAAGACATTATGTGGGTCAACAGTATTAAAATAAATAAATAAATAAAACATGAAAAATTAAGAAAAATACAGGAAAGCTGATCCACCAGACCAGCAAGTATAATGGAATCATAGCTCAGGAAATCCTAATCTCACTGACTGGTGGAAGCTGAAGTAATGTACTTTGGGAAAAATCACAGCTGCCCTGTTTTTTATATCCCTTTCAAAGTATTTGTGACTGGTTTTGCTCAGAGACAGGATATTGAGCTTGTTGATCTACTGGCCTGATCCAGCTGGTAATTTTTATGTGACTTGTTCTGCTTTCCATATCACTGCTAAGATTGCATGACAGAAGATAAGAGATATGCACACCATTTAACAAAAAGGAAATTAATGATTCTATAGTTATCTGAAACATAGTTATCGGCAACATGAACAGTGGGATTGAGTGCACCCTCAGCAAGTTTTCCGATGACACCAAGCTGTGTCGTTCGGTCGACACACTGGCGGGAAGGGATGCCATCCAGAGAGACCTTGACAGGCTTGAGAGGTGGGCCTGTGAGAACCTCATGAAGTTCAAGAAGGCCAAGTGCAAGGTCCTGCACATGGGTCGAGGCAATCCCAAGCACAAATACAGGCTGGGTGGAGAATGGATTGAGAGCAGCCCTGCTGAGAAGGACTTGGGTGAGTTGGTTGATGAGAAGCTCAACATGATGTGGCTATGTGCCCTTGCAGCTCAAAAAGCCAACCATTTCCTGGGCTGCATCAAAAGAAGCCTCAAAAAGCAGGTCAGGGGAGGTGATTATCCACCTCTACTCCGCTCTCATGAGATCCCACCTGGAATACCGCATCCAGCCCTGGGGCCCCCAACATAAGAAGGACATGGACGTGCTGGAGTGAGTCCAGAGGAGGGCCACGAAGATGACCAGAAGGCTGGAGCATCTCTCCTATGAAGGCAGGTTGAGAGAGTTGGGGTTGTTCAGCCTGGAGAAGAGAAGGCTCCAGGGAGACCTTGTAGCAGCCTTCCAGTACCTGAAGGGGGCCTACAAGAAAGCTGGAGAAGGACTTTTTACAAGGGTATGTAGTGATAGGACAAGGGGGCTTTGAACTGAAAGAGGGTAGATTTTGATTAGATATAAGGAAGAAATTGTTCACTATGAGGGTGGTGAGGCACTGGAACAGGTTGCCCAGAGAAGTTGTGGATGTCCCATCCCTGGAAGTGTTCAAGGCCAGGCTGGACGGGGCTTTGAGCAACCTGGTCTAGTGGAATGTGTCTCTGCCCATGGCAGGGAAGTTGGACTAGATGATCTTTAAGGTCCCTTCCAACCCAAACTATTCTATGATTCTATGATTCTATGATTCTATATAGCAATCGTCATTAGCTAGTACCTAGAGATCCTCTTTTGGCAGCTGCACTGTAATAAGTAGATCAACCCAATGTAAATATATTCTTAGTTTTATTTCAGGAAAAAAATGATATATTGATAGTTTTAGCATTCCTTAAATACTGAGAAGTTGGAGTTAGCTACATGTCTGACAAAATGAAATCATAGTAAAGCAGTTTGATGTTCATATGCTTTGGGAAACAGGGAGCCACAAGAAGAAGAAATTATTTTCATATTCCTATTTTGTATCCCTCATTATCCCTCTTCCAACCTCACATTTTAGGAAAGAATCACTTTTTTTTTTTTTTTTTTTCCTAGACCCTCAGTTGCTGTACATCAACAAAGTTATAACTGCATCAGTTTACAGCAGATGAGAATTCAGTGTTTCCAGCCAACTCCTGTCTCTCTATAAAAGGAAGAAAATCACCTGTCTCACAGAATAATATGAAGCTTATTCAGTTAATGGCCATGAAGCATGCTAAACTGTCTAGCTGAGAGATGCTGTGTAATTATTAAATTCTGGGGTTTTTTTTATGGATATTACATAGACATGTAAAGTAAGACCAGATGTCTAAGTAAGTGGAACAGACTAACATGGGAAAGGAAAAAGGAAAATTATTCATTCATATTCATTTCAAGATTTTGTGAAAACAGGTATGACAGTAGTATCAAAACAGAAGGTATAAAAAATAGTCAAGAAGTTGGGTGTTGAAAAAATCCCAAACAATCTAGTTGTTGTTAGTCCAAACCCACAAACAGAATTAGCATCTTACTACCTGTTTTTAGTAGTTTTGAAAACAACCCAGTCATTTATCTTTTTCTGTTTGATTAGTTTCATCTCCAAAATTTATTACTTTGCTCTTAAGTGCACTGGATTTTCAAGTGAAAAGAATGTTCCTAATTGATACTAGTACCTAATCAGATGTATTTTACCACCTGCATTCAGAATGATGCATAAGTGCTTAACTCTTTTCCTGAATTTGATACAAAGGAAATTGGGAAGCCATTATCTAGTATTTTCTTGAAGCTCAACATACTTGACAGGAAATATGATCTTCCTGCAAAAACAGCAGAGTTTTATGTATTTAAAAAAAAAAAAAAGGTCCTATCTAGGAGGGAAATGAAGGTCCTTTATACCTTCATTTATATTTTTCAGTCTCTCCCAATTACAGGAAAAAATCTAAAGTAGACTTTGAATATCAAACCATAATTTATACTGGAGCTGTCATAATGCACTACTATATTTGATGTTGATAAGCTTGTTGCTTTTAAGGTCACTGTGACACATATTATGGCAAATTTTAATGAAGCAAGGACTTGTAAAAATCTTTTGAAGTTCACTCATTAATTTATTTGTTCTGTAAAGTATCACAGAAGGTCTACTTGAATGTTAGTGTTCACATTTTTGATTCAAGTTTAATGAACTGGTAAAGGGAGTGAATGAAATAAAGTATTGGTTTTTAGAGGGAAAAAGGCAGCTGTCAGAATATGTTTGGAAACTCAGAGTTTTCGTAACACGTCGATGTATTAGAGTTCATATATTACTCATTGTAATGAGAACTGTTTGGTTACACAAATTAATGTGACCCAATAGCTTCATTTTCTGTTGATTTACAGTGAGTCTCAGTTAAATGTGTACCTATTTTATTTGTATATTTGCAATTCTTATGTTTATCAAAATTCTAAGGCCATCTTTTTCTTTATGAGATATCAACATATTTTCAGTTACTTTAATTTCATTTCTGCCAGCTAAGTTAAATTTTATTTTCTGCAGTGGTGCTTGAACACGTAAACTAACAATCCTATGCCAAAGGATCAGAGAAACACTTGATGAGTAATTGTCTGTAAAAGTTTAATTTGGACAAATATTCAGACTTTTTCAATCTGTGTCATATTTAGTCAGTTGAAAAGGAATCTTCCATTTCGATAACACTGCAGACTATTCTGTCATATGGTTGGCACCAGATAATAGATGATCAATATTACATGTGAAATGCAAGCTGTCATTTTAAGCACACTAAATTTAATGTACTCATATAAATAACACAGTTTATGTACTGCTACATTGTGTATGCACCAATTTTTTATTACTTTTCTAGGAGATTTTGATGAGATTTTGATTAGACTTTCCTATTATTATTTAGACATATAGGTGCATAATTTACAGAACTGTGTAAATATAATTTGAATTTTAATCTGAACTTGTTTTCATAGATTTAGGGTGCAAAGGTAGTTCCTGAAATTTCTCATTTTCTGGCTATCAGTACCCTCCCTGTAAAAGTAAGTTCCACCCGCATAAATGTGGAAAGAAAAAAGAGAAAGTAGTGTTTCAGAGGTACTACTACTGTGCTCCTATGAAACCAAGAAGTTTCTTTACCTTCCTGCTAAAATTTTGGCAATACACTACTGTAGTTCATTTGAGCTATCTCCTTTGAGCTAATCTCCTAATCTTTTAACAAATAAAATGCATAAAATGGAGAAATTGATTTGGTAGGGTGTCAACTGGTTAATCAACCAATGATCAGCTGACATCTGTCTACCAATGCTTTTAATGTAGAAAATATTGATTGGACCTTTTTAGATGACTGTTTTGAAATTAATTCCAGTCTGCTTCCTAGGACTTTGCAAGATCTCTAAACCATATTTATAGGAATATATTCACATTCTGGTTTTTATGCCTCTCTTTATTTTGATACACACTAGTTTGTGGTCAATACATTTAGCATTTCTCCAGAAAACTGGTTAAATTTTGTTAGAAAATATTTCTGGTTTGGTTTTGTTGTTGTTGTTTGTTTGGTTGTTTTTTTTTTGGGGGGGGGGGCAGGTAGTGCATATATACATATGTCTTAGTTAAAAATATAAAAATATGAAACAGTTGTGCAGCTGCAAATAAATGGACAGAATATTGTCCAGCATAACAAGTGGTTAATAAGCTACTGGAACACAAAAAAGAGGAAAAAAAACACCAAACCAAGACTTAAAAGCAACATCATACTAAGAAAAATATAAGAAACTGATACAGGTCATGATGCAGCAAAAGTAAATATGTGGTATTCAGTGGAAAATTTGATTTCAAAGGCAATTTCATAACTTAGGCTCCCATTTACAAAACTAATTAGGAGGTTGGACAATAAAATCAATAAAATTCACCAAGCTGCAATGGAATTATAAAAATAACTGCTGTACTTTTTGGCAAAAGGATACTAAAACCACAAACAGCAAGTTCATCAGTAAGTCCCTTCTAACTTCTTGAACTAGAGAGTGTAAGCTTTTCTACTTCATAAGCCTGGAATGAATATATTTACTTGATTCTACTTCTTAATTACAGTGAGTCAGTGGATTGCTTGCAATGTTTTAATTTGTTTAAGCTAGCATTTTACAGTTGACCCTGAGGCTTGGGGTTGGGCTGGGGGATGTTTCAAGGCCTTTGGATTCAAATCATAGAGTTATGATCTTATTTTGAAAAAAGACTTTTGCCGTGTATGATATGAGCCTGAGATTAACCAGTGACAATGTCTGCAGGTGAGAATGAGCAAGGTTAGAAACAATGTGAACATAAACATTGTTAATTTCTGCTCTCTCAAAATGTGAAGTTTTAAGAGGAACAATGAGAGCCACAAAATAGGAACATGAAAACAATTTCTTCTCCATCTCCCAATTATATTAACACCGTACCATGGCTTCTTTTGGGAATCATGTAGCTAACTCTAGAATTAGGTGAAAAAAAAAATCAAAAAATTACAGACCAAGAATAATATTTAAGGGCTAAAATTTTTAACAAATTAAGGTAGATTAATCTTCAATTGGCATCAGAGCAGGAACTAGAAAAACAGACATTTCAATGTATTTACCCTTTCCTTTGAGGATTCACAAAGCAGAGTAATTTTCTGCCTCCCCACAGTTTTGCTAATGTAATTTATTTATTTTTAGCCTGAATTTTCTGATAGAAGAATGCAAAAATATAAAATGGAGAAGTATCCCTGCAGACATCTTACCTATTCCTTTCCCTCATTTCCTAACATTTGCCACTGTTATATTAGTTAGGAAGTACCAAATTAGAAATACCACTTACATATAATGATCAGTTTAAACATTTGCAGTAGACTGTATCTAACATTGAATGGTCTTAGAAAAGTATTTTCCAATTGATTTTAAGACAATATTTACTGTGTCAGTATTTAATAACAACAACAATAAGAATAATAGATCTGAATTGTAGTAACTTTGGTTGTTATTTTAGCAGTTACAAGAAAGCAACATTTGGGGGAAGCAGGTACATTAGCAAATATGCATGTTCACTTAATCCCAACAGCAATAATTTCAAAGTGGTTTAATTGGACTCAGTGTTGTAGGCACACAACCAGTTCAGTCACATGACATTTCAAGTAAATATTACAATCAAGTAAGCAAACTTATCTGGATTAAACTAATGAGGTGGCCAACTGAAAACTCAGAAATGCATAATCTCTTGCACAATTCTTTATATATTTAGCAGCCTTATTCAGCCAAGATGTAAAAGCAATTCTCTGACACTACCCTAGACTGAAATGAATAATTTTATTGGCTTTATCTTGGCTATCTTGGCTTTAACTGTAGTACCATCACTCTCCCCTTCCAGAACATAACCAGTAGAAGTGCCAGATGAGATGGATGTTCAGTATGAGAGCTTTCAGCTCATCTGCATGCTTTTTTCCACTGATCTGATGTTACAGTGATGTAGCAAACCCCTACTGTGGGTGTAGGCGAAACAAAGAGAGTAACTGTTCAATTTACCTGTACATTGCCTGCTGTGTGCAGACTGTAGCATGGATTTTTGGACTGTAGCACTGGACGGGCTCTGAGCAACCTGATCTAGTTGAAGATATCCCTGCTCATTGCAGGGGGTGTTGGACTAGGTGACCTTTAAAGGTCCCTTCCAACCCAAACTATTCTATGGTTCTGTGATTCTATGATTTTGTTAAAGCAGAAGTGACTGAGCAGTAGAGAAGAAAGTTACTTACTGCCTTGCCATAGCTGTCACATTTTGGGTCACAAGGAAGAAAGAGGGGGGAGACACTGCTTCTCCAAGGAACAGCTGAGCAAGCTCTGTTTGGAGACTGAAGAAGCCTGCAGCATGGCTGTAAACATGGACGTTCCCAGCCCCTTCTCTCTTCACCCCCCGTTCTGCCCAGTCAAAAAGGCCTGCCTGAATTTAGTCCCAAAGGTAATAAAAAGGTCCATGAAAGCTTCAACAAATGTAGGAAGCCACCCTTTTTGAACAGATCTGTTTTCAAACCTTTTTATTTTAACTTCTTTGCAGTGCAGATCTGACTTTTGTCTATACAAAGAGTTACTTTGTTCTAATTTAGTGCTTTATGTTCTATGCAGGATGACTTTAGACAAAGATTCCTTTCATGTTTTGGGGTGTTCTCTCTGAAAGAAAAGGAATACAGTATTTCAACTCTAGGTTGTGGCTTACTTGGGAACCTGCCAAGTGGTTACTCCAGACTAAAAGCTCTTATTTCAGAACCATTTCTGGTACAGTTTTCCAGTTACTGCAAAATACCACATGCCTATTGATTTCAGTGAAGCATTATTGTCCTGGTAACCACCTAACATAATTTCCCTTTAGTTTAACTGTACAGAAATAGATTTTAGCACTACTGTAAGCCTTTTTGTATTGGTGTAAGTAGGTCTACTCAAACAGGTTGTTGATTTGAATTACAGCATTAGTTTGTAAATATGCATAGTTAAATGAATAGTAAAGTGGTCAGTGAAAGAACAGAGATAATTTTATCCTACAGAAAAGTACATGTAGAAAAAATTTTCCTTTTCTCACTAGCTTTACTGCAGAATTCAACCACATTAGTTTCAAGATAAACGACAAATTATTTTCTAGCATTTGCCAACATTTAAGAAACACTTTCTTGCATACATGGATATTTCTACAAAGGATCCCAGAAGGAAAATAATCTTCTCTTGCAAGCAACAAAACAAATACAGCAACATTTGTCATGGACTAAAGCAATCCTTGTACCTCAACACAACACAAAAGGCCTGTGCTGTCAACTAGGTCACAGCTCCCACTTCCTTAGTTAGAGTCTAGAAATCTTCATATCCCCTGGTCTCCAGCTCTGGGAAAGGAAATCCTACATTTCAGGACACCCCTCAGGTCATCCAGGGGTTTCCACATTATGGAGTACTGGGTCTGGAGACTGATGAATTTCTGCAAGACTGAAGAACCAGCTGGCTCAAGTTTGGAAAAGCCACAATGAGTTTATAGTGGCAGTAACCTCAAAATACTAGGTCCCAGTAACCATCCCATTTTCTTTTTAATGTCCCAAATTAAAATTAAAATAAAAAATTGAACTCCTGATTTTTTTTACAGCTGCAGAACCCATTTCCTAAGCAAAGCTTAAAAACTATTGATGAAACACACTGTGCAAACACTAACTTTTTTGCTTGTAGTCATTTAAGTTATTTTGCATTATTTATTATTTTGTGACACTTCACATTTTATTATATGCTGCTTCCAACAACCAGGAGAAGATTCAGGCCAAAATCTTCAGGCCAAAAGTTTAGATACGAAATACAGGCATCAACCCATCTGGTAAATTCCAGTGTTAAAGACAGAATGGAACCATATGAATTTGTATACAATATATTCATTTACTTTCTGTATCTAGACAGTAATGCTTTAGCAACTCCTAGTTATTATTTCACTAGGAAATCTTTCTGAATAGCAACTTCTCAGGGATATCCAGGGAGGTTTTATCAGCCTAATGCATTTGTATCCTATGGGAC
Source organism: Oceanodroma leucorhoa (assembly GCA_030449065.1). Lineage (NCBI taxonomy): Eukaryota > Metazoa > Chordata > Aves > Procellariiformes > Oceanodroma > Oceanodroma leucorhoa. Next base: position 891,035 of record JASVER010000176.1, read on the forward strand.
ATCTTAAAAGACAATATTAAAATGTATCAAATAACATAAGAAAAATGACATTATAATGACTGCAAGGAGTCCAGAAGCATTCTGTAGATGTGATCCAGAGAAAGAAAAGTGATAAAGATATGGGGGAGAAAATCCAGCCCAGAAGAGAAATATTTTTCACTCATGAGTATAAAAGGCAGATGGAATCCATCTCTCAAGTCTGAATAGGGGAAAAAAAAGAAAAAAGAAAATTGTTTCACTTGAGTGAACTGCTTAGATCACAGCCAAGTGGCTACATTAAAAGTACAAATCATGTTGTACAAACTTACTCTTCACTTCATATGACCCTACAGAACTGCAGTTCAGAAGAACAGATCTGTATCAGGATACCATATCAAGAATCCACATCAATTCAAGGGCTCAGAGAATTAACTTCTGGTTACAGGTGAGTCGAGCAATTGTCTCCTTGAAGCTGTTGAAACCTACAGAGCCTGGACTCAGTAAGAGTGTTCTTTTCTTTCCTTTTCTGATTTGGATCAATGCTTTATACAAAAAAAGCACACAAAATGCTGTGGCACACAAGAACACAAAGTCTCTGGACAAGTAACTATATTATGCTTGACATTTGCATGTCTACTAATTCATACATCTTCCATGGCAAGCCACAAATAATAATTTTATGAAATTTATTACATCTCAATTAGAGGTTTAATGTTTGTTTATCAGTTCTTTTCTCCCAGAAAACTCTGAAAGGTCATTTCAAAATGAAGCTGCTGATGTTGCTGTGACAGTTGGGCTGTTTTTCCCCTTTTTAATAAAATCATAGACAACTTAGTAAACAAACCCCATTATTATGTTAGACATGTATTTCTTTAAAGCTGAAATAAATCCACCTATACATTCCATTGGAATATTACTTCATTGTTACACATGAAGCTGGGAAATCAGTAAGTGATTTAATACAGTGAGCTAAGATACAATTTCCCAGACTGGAGAGGTGAACACACCTGAGAGACAAACACTAAATTTTCATTACATTTTGTGAAACTATTAAAGCTTCAATTTGGTTCAGTATCAGAATAAGAAAAAATGAATTAAGTAACACCTTCCTTTTTAAAGCATTTCTGATCATCTTCTCTTCCCTCCAACCGTCATGATTTCAGAATATATATTCTGATCAACTCTAAGATATACAGATTAATACTTCACCTCATGTCTGATATCGATTTTAGATTTAGCTTTAACAGTCTTTCAGTGAGCAGCTGCTAAAATCAAAACTGTACTAAGGCAGACAGGAATGCATGAGGCAAGATGATAATCGGGATTATGTGATTTCAGAGATCCCAAACTTTCGGAGCTAGAAAGTCTGCTGCCCTCACCAGTGGAAAGCTTCCAGCTTTTCATCTCATGTATTTCTTTTTTTGACCTTAGAGTTGCTCACAAAGCACTTACTATATCCAGCAGAGCTGAGCAGCATTTGTTTTACTCAAAACAACTGATGTCTATGCTGCAACAGCCGTTAATTTGCATAACAGGTTCAAAACTCAAATACTTCTGAGTCTAACTTTGTAATATAATGCTACTGGTTTGTAGCAAAATAAACCTTAGTCTGACGTACTGATAGTGAAATAACCCAGCTTTTAGGGATTGCTATTTTCTCCTTTGTTCCATTTATCACTGACCTATGGCTGATACATATTAAATAACAGATTACCTACCATTTTGCACTAACTTAACTCTATTACCTAACATATTGGAGGATACGATCAAAATACGGAAAGCTTAAATTTGCTTTTAGATAGTTAAAATTAACCAATAATCTAGAATAGCATTAATTGTTCAATGTGTCAGTCTTTTGCCCTGTTAATTAGAATTTCAAGAGCTACTTCATGGAGTTCAATACTTTTGTTGTTGTTACTGTCTATAATGTTATTCTTTCAGTTTTAAACCTCTGATGTTCCACAGTAAATTTCAATGGCATGACTGTAATGGTTTTGGCTGGGATAGAGGTAATTTTTTTTCACAGTAGCTGTATGGTGCTATGTTTTGGATTTGCAATGAAAACAGCGTTTCTCACTTTTACCCTTCCAATTCTCTTCCCCATCCCACTGGGAGGGAGGGAGCGAGCAGCTGTGTGATGCTTAGCTGCCTACTGGGGTTAAACCACAACATTGTTCTAAAAAATTAATTCCAGGCTATCTAGAAAGCATTGTAATGCAGTTTGCTGTCATTTTTAGAAACCAACTATTAGTAGCTCTGAAAAGCAGGCAAAGCTCCTTGCTCAGTCTTGGATACTGGAAATAATAGCTGGGAAGTATACATCTGCCTAGAGTCCTAAGATAAACACAGAACTTTCAAAACAAACATAGTAAGATCCACATTGACTGATAACTGCAAGAATTTCTAAAAAATATCTGAAATGTCTGAAGTAACAGAGTTCAGAACAATAATTGCTAGAATTATTAGAAAAAGGGAAGTATCACTCCTTTTCTTGATAGGCCTGTTTGTATAACAACTGTTCTTTTCTTCCAGCAAACTCTGAAAGGTCATTTCAAAATGACAGGCTTGGCCGAATGCAATATGGGGGACAGAAAAGGAGAAACAGAAGGAGATAAATAATATCTCTAAGAGTCATTGCAAAAACAAAATAAATGACACCATTTTAACTGCATCACTGGCACAATCCAAGAAGAATACGTAGAGGTTGCACCATGAATTTACTATATTCAGGTTTTGGTTCACGAACACAGCTCAAGTAACAATTTTAATTCTTTGCCTCCAGACTATGGGCCTGAACTGTGTAGAGTGGACCCTCTCCCAAGATCTGCTCTTATATAACAAAACACAGTTACTAATCATTCCATTTTAATATGACATGGTACTTTAAGATGGGAAATTTTATTTGAAGTCATTGGCAGGGCTGAGTTAAGTTTCATTTTGAGAACTACTTGTAGTACTGTAGTATTAATTTTCTATAAATTTTTCCCAGTCCAATGAGCAACTGCAATTGTAAAACAACCTTAGAGCAGTGTCACAGCTCTGCCACTAAAACCACATGATATTATGGTTCTCTAGTACATGATAAAGAAAACAGGAAAGCAGTGAATAAAACAATACTGAAATCACATTTACTGCTATTTTTAAATACATGTTCTCCATCTGCCTTACTAATATCTGCTTGGCTACAAACAATCATCTACGAAATTACTTATTTTTCAAATCACAGATGAAAAATGAATATGGGAGGAAAAAACAAGGCTGAAATGAACTGTCATCCAGTACAGCTCAGACGCAGTTTAGAGCAGTAGCAGTACTGATTATTCTTTTGAAAGAAACATAATCTCAAAACACACTGAAAGGGAGATAAAATCAAAATATGTTCACATGAACTTGTCCCAGGATAAGGAACACCTGCCCTTTTAGCTTGTGGTATCTAATTATTAGCAAAGGTATAGTCTGCGTTTTAGTGCTGTCTGATTTTTCCTCTTTGAACCATATTTTACCCTGAGTCATACCTCAGACATTTTCTTCCTAACAGTCTCAGTGCTGATGGATTTCAGATTGGAAAATGTAATTGCTTTTCTGGGTTTTTATTACACTCATTTGGTAACAAAGCTACTAAAAAATATCACAATGGATGAACTGCAGGTAAATGATCCAAGACAGATTTAATCTAATTTATCTACTAAATCACTTTAATTAGTTTTGGACTGTCAGCTGTTACTTCTAGATTTTTAAAATAAAAAAAGAACAAAAACTTTCATTTGAAAAAAAGACTACTACATACTTTTGTCAAGTCAAATAACCTCCCAGAAATTAAAAAACAAATAGAGACAAACCCCATGTCATTAGTATACCTCTTCCAGTTTATAACTTGGATGTTAAGACACAAAATAACTAACATCCGTCATCTTAAAAAGTGCTCTTTACCTTTACTGTCTAATGTCTAGCAGAGTCAGACACTGAACAGTCTTGTTTAGACTGATTTAAATTCACATTTATTTTAATGCATGTTTATAAAAATTGAAATTTGCCATTTGGTTTGTTTTTCTACATTGCTTATTGATGTGAGATACAGTAGTATAAAGCCAAAGTAAAGAATCTGTAAAGCTAAGTATGATAGTGACAGCTACCACATAGTGTGGGCAGCTGCTATTAACAATATAAATTATAATAAAAATATACTTAATACCTTTTTGTATCTTGGATCAACAGAATGAAAATTTGTTGTTGTTTTTCTTTTTTTTTCTTTTATGTACAGCATGTAAATAAACAACAGATGTTTAAAACCTCATTATATAGTGTGTGTTCCTTTGTTCCTGAGCAGTAACTGTTTTGAAAGAAGCTTCATATTGATTTTAAAGGATAAATTGTGTGAAATAAAGCCATTATTTTAATAGTAAAACATTTTCAAAATTACACGCAAACATGAAATGAATTTGTAAATCATGTTGGCATTACTAAGAGCACGCAGTAGTGGTCTTGCTCAGTTACCATGTTGGGTTTGTTAGACTTGTTTAAAAATTTTTCAACGTAGAAGAGGATCAAGAGAGAGAAAATAATAACATGAGCATAGACTGAAACTGATACCTTCCCCAACCACCTAAGTCTTACAAGCTGACATATTTGCTTCTAAATCTATGGGAAATTTTCATTTATATTAAGAACCGCATGACTTTCTTTTTTCTTCTTTGGCAATAAATAAATATATCTGCTACTATTGCATACAACTCTGCCATGGAACAGAAAGTGTGGCAACTGGACTGATACTACTGCTGTAAAAATGTACTGCCTGGTCTTTAATTAGATTCACGTATTTGCGTAAGCAGGTATCTGGAGCCAAAACACGTTGATTCTTCTTTGCCTATGTTTATGTATCAAGGAGACAAAAAACAAAGTCCCAATGGATCAACAAAATAAATTAATATTTTTTTCTCTTCAGTTAGAGTGGCAATCCTTCTGTTTTCCTAAGGGGTTGGAAAGGGACCAGAGAGGCAGCTGGTGCAGGTCATGGATTAAAGCCCTACTAAGAAACATCAGAAATGAGATTTCCAAACAGGGAAATATGAAGGAGGGATCTGAGATATTGTATCTTCAGATATGAGAGATGTGGGGTCATAAATGTCATGGTAGTGAATCTGTTCTTAAGTGCTGACCCCTTCAACTAGGACTTGCATCTGTGGCAGATAGGCGCACAAAGAGACTCTTACAACCACCCCATTCATTTTTGCTGCTAGAAATGGACAAGCTGTAACACAGATGAAACTTGCATATGAGCCAAGCTTTTACACAAGTAAAATCCTGGTGCCATAAGAACAGGTAGTCCAACTACAGCCTAGCCCATGATTCTGTTTATGATAGGGGCTAAAAGAGGATGCCACAGAAGAGGATAGGAACATGGCAAGTAAGTAGTGATGCTTCTGAAAAATACTGTTCCAGCCTCCAAGAATTTGCAACTCGTGGACTTTATGAGCCAAAGATTTTGTCTTTGCATTTAATATCTTTTAATGAATCTTTATCTCATGAATTTTGAACCCATGTAACTTTTAGTATCCACAATATCCTACAAAAAAAGTCTCACTGCTTAATTACACTACATGAAGATTGCAGCAGAAGAATCCCCAACGATTTCAACCAGGCTGAGGGTTTCCTTCCCCTCAGAACATACAGTGCCTTACAAAAGACAAAACAAATCGTAACTTATCTTCTCTAATATTCTTAATGACTTAGCTAAAAAGTACTATTTCTGTACCATCTAAAAGCTGTGGGAAAATCTGAATTCCATGAAACTGTTTTTTGGACATTCTGCTAGTAGTTCTTCATTACACCCCAAGAATTTAGTTGCAGAACTGAAATGATTTTTTTTTCTGAAGAACTTCATATTTATCTTCAGAATCTGAAAACTAAGAAAACCTATTATAGCTTTCAGCACATTTGCTGAGAATAATGAGAGAAAGCATCTGATTCTACCATTGCAGATTACAAATAAAAAGGCCTTGATGACTGAAGAGTATATAGGCATAACAAAAATACAACAAAATACCATTGCTAATATCAAAAGGAATGAAAGAGAATATCCTCTGTTAAGAACCCAGTTTGTACCAGCATAAACTTACAGGGAGAGCTCAAGAAGCCCTGAGCCCTCAATTATTTCTCCACACAGTATGCATTCTGGTGTCATGGGAGAAATTCCTGTTCAAAACCCTCATGTTCATACAGACACGTGTACCCCTTGTCTCTCTATCTGTAAAAGTAAATTTAATCATGCCTCAATTAGTTGTTTTTTTTTTTTTTTCTTCTCAGAAATACTACCATTTAATGAAAGAATTGAAGTTTAACTAACTTATCTGAAAAAGAACATCAGAAGGCATATGGCAGAGAGCAAGAAGAACTCGCTAATTTGAAAATGAAAGTAGGAAAATCTTTCTCTAAATGAGCTACAATTTTGGAAATAGTGGAAATGCTGAGACTATACTCATATTCATTTATGAATTAAATGTAGTAGCTTAAAATGTTACTGTTCTTCAGCTGCTCATTACTGTGCCCTCAGATAAGATCTTCTAACCATGTGAATCGTGAATCCTTTCAGTACATTCCAGTGCACAGTAAACCATGTTAGCTTAAATCATCTTACAAATGAGAACATTACAGAATCAATTTTTATCACCATGGATTACAATAATATCCTAAATTAGGTGAAAAATTAGACAGTAGACTCACACTTTACTAAGCCTCTGAAAAAAATCTCTAAATATAATCCTTTTGCTTCATGCATTCCACTTTGTGCTTCCAAAAGCTAAATAAGCATTCAGCTTTTTAGAAAACAGAACACTTCACAGTTTTAAAATTTTGTTAGCTCTTACACAAATCATGAAATGAGTAGTGCCTCGGGGCAGCTTTCTAAAGGACCAGAACACCCTTGATAGCTTAATTAGTCCAAAATAGTAATATGAACCCCCCAATACACACTGGGCAGAAGCTTCTGTGGTCTTTGTTTCCTGTTCTTATTTAACTCATGCATTCTCCGTTAGATTATATTTTGTATTAGTATAATACAATGACTATCGTTGCTAAACTCAGTTTTTTGAAAGTTATACTTTTCTCCTGTGTATGGTATTTTGGCATGGTCCTGTTCTGAATTTTTCATACAGAAATAAATATCTCTCAAGTATCACAAGAGGTTTGTGGTGGTTATACTTCAGATAACCAAAATAGTACTACTGTTGCATAGTAGAACAGGAGCAAATTGCAAGACTTTTTGTTCAGGATTTTGTGTTTGTCGTGGTTTAACCCCAGCCAGCAACCAAGCACCACGCAGCCGCTCGCTCACTCTCCCCTGGTGGGATGGGAGAGAGAACTGGAAGGGTAAAAGTGAGAAAAGTTGTGGGTTGAGACAGAGACAGTTTAATAGGTAAAGCAAAAGCCGTGCATGCAAGCAAAGCAAAACAAGGAATTCCTCCACTACTTCCCATCAACAGGCAGGTGTTCAGCCATCTCCAGGAAAGCAGGGATTCATCACATGTAACGGTTACTTGGGAAGTCAAACGCCATCACACCGAATGTCCCCCCCTTCCTTCTTTTTCCCTCAGCCTTATATGCTGAGCATGACATCATATGGTATGCAATACCCCATTGGCCAGCTGGGCTAGCTGTCCCAGCTATGCTCCCTCCCAGCCTCTTGTGAGCCTGGCAGAGCCTGGGAAGCTGAAAAGTCCTTGAGTAGTAGATTGCCTAGCAAGAACTAAAAACATCAATGTGTTATCAACATTCTTCTTATACTAAATCCAAACCATAGCACTATACCAACTACTAGAAAGAAAACTAATTCTATCCCAGCCAAAACCAGAACAGTGTTTCATAGAGAATTTTTAGCATCATCACCTTGTGTGAGAAAGTTATTGTCATAATTATGGAAGAGCTGATATGGAGCTCCAGTCTCTATAGATATGACTTTGAATATTAATGTAAAATGATCACTGAAATTTGGTATAATAAAGTCTGTAACAGAATATTTCTATTTCTTTGGCTCTACTACACACAGAGTAAGGCTAGATATTGTACCATGGTATCAGTGGAGCATTACTTCACATTTCCTCAGAACACAGTTTCATTTGTTCAGCACTTGGTTAAATGAAACAAACTGAAATTTTGACCATGCAAAGTCTGACTCATGTCCCAGAGATGTTACTAGAATGCTAGAATTTAACTGTACAGATTGAAAGGAAAACAAGAAAATTAGCATTCACAGACTAAGTCTGGCTAAACTAATTTAACCTTTATGCCTCAGAAAAAAATGCCCATCATCCACACTTTGAATCATAGAATGGTTTGGGTTGAAAAGGACCTTTAAAGATCACCTAGTCCAACGTTCACCACTTGAGTGAGAACTGTCAAGGGATGCACAGACAGTGGATATTTCCACGCTGCATATGAGGCAGTTGGGAAGTACCCCAGACAACATCACACATACATGCTGCAGGGAGGTAGAGCTCTGGTTACCACACATTCACAGCACCAAGAGCTGCCCAATCTCAAGCTGCTTCTGCACACCAATAAACTGTGTAAAATGTGGCACTGGGGCCTTTCTACGGAGGTGAGGAGATCACTGTGAGATTGTGAGTTTTCAACGATCTACATAAAAAGACTTGGTGGTGCTATCCCATTTCTGATGCAATGTCAGTACCATGCCATAACAACTTGTACTATGAATAATTTTAAACCCATCAGTTAGCTTGGAGGCAGATCTGCCATGTCCTAGAGATAAATGCTCTAAATGTTACTGTCAGTAATTCAGTGAGGATGCTAGTACTGATGATGCACTTGTTATAAGCGCACTGTTTATTTGGAGAAAAGAGGCAGGGATCTTACGGTTTTGTTGCATGAGACTGTTCGATCCTGAAAAACAGCCTGCATTGCAAAGTATAAATAACTTTTAAGGAATGTTCTGTTTCTTATATATCTTCACAATTTTTTTCTCTCCATTTTTAAAAAAATGCACTAAGTACCATAATTTTGTAGTTAACAGTGAAGTCATATTTTTTTCATATAAGTATATGATGGTGTCAAAGAAGTAGCTGTTAGGAGTGGAATTAGCTGTTTAGCTTGCAGACAGACACTGTTAAAGGCTAGTGAAAGCACATTTAAGACTCTGCTACCATATTTTCTCTTTAATTTTTCTGCTTTTTTGACAAAGATGTTTGGGTCAACTTACATGACAGCTGCATTGTGTCAGCAAAATCAACTGGTTACAAATGTGTGACCTTCATTCCCATCAACAGAACAAGACCTGCATTTGTTCCTAAAGAAGACTATATATTATTGCACCAAATTATGGATAGATCCCCTGAAATGGATCGTAACGCCTAAGTATGCAAGCAATAGAATCTGTGTCGATAGGAACTGTACTTTTCTGAAGCATAGATCAGTAATAGATAAAATATACTTTACCCCCCCCAAATAAATAAAAATTACATTATCAGCCATAACTGATGATACAGAATACTGAAAATGAGTGGAAATAGTATAAAATAATATGCAAAAGCCAAAGACAGCAACTGATTCTGTCATGCTGTCACTCATTTAAAGGACGCTTTAACTTCATACACAGTTACTTTTATCAGTTTATAAGTGGTTCAGTAGGATATCATAGGCAAAATATATAAATAATGAAAATAATATGACAATTTATCTATGAAAAATACGCAAGTGACGACAAACACTGAAGTGCCTTATGACAGCCAGTGGATTTTGAGATGTACTGTCCATGATAGTATTTTTCTCTGATTTAAGACAGATTCAAAGCATTCAGTCTAGAGACTTCTCTTCTTAGCAGTTGGGGCAGTTCCTTCTCTGCAAAGTTTTCATGACTAAGTAGTGGGAACAGGAGGTACATCACAAAATACAGCTACAACATATTTCAGAGTTCATTATTTACCGTGAGATAAGAGGGAGCTTCCTCATGAGTGGCTGTGTGTACATATATTCTACTGCTGATGATCTACTGCAGTAGGGTCTGACAAAAAATTATCTACAGAGTAACCAAAGCAAAAAACTGTACCAAGCTTTGTATCATCAAAACAAGGGAACAGGAATGCATTTGGTGCGGGGACATTAAAAAAGATGACTCTATCACATTCCTGAAAGCAAACTAAATAATTGCCTGTGCCCAATATCCATTCGATGGGCTTGAGTCGTAAAGCAAAAAGCTGCAATTTTGTCAGAAGCAGCAAGTCTTTCAGCCACGTGATGATATAATGTGATACATCCAGATATTCCACTGGAGATCCCTTCATTAGTGACAGACCCGTATATTATTCTTCAACCATATATTTCCAACTGTCCAGGACATTTTCTAAAATGTACCTGTTTAGATAGAGTGAAAATTCTTTGCAAACGTGCAGTATTATAGTCTGTGTTCTCCTTACATGAAAGTCATTTGGAAATGCTGGCGAGCACATAGGTTCATTTATGAAGTGTCACACAGCTAACTTTGGTATATGTATAAGATGTAATTTCACAGAAACTTTATGAAATATGGCAGGAGATTCAATTATCAATGTCTGTTATCCACTTCTTTCATGGAGGTGTTGCCAGTAGTAACGAGATACAAAATAGCCGTAAGTTTGAAATGTGGGATCGTGAGGTCTGATAATGCAAATATAAACTCAGTATACTACATCCATGTAATGGACAATTTTATTTAAATCCTTTGCAAAGGCTGTCATTTGCTGACAAAATGCTGAAAAAGCCCTGAAATAGATGATACACGGCTGAGGTAGCAGCTAAATATACTGCTATCAAATCCAGTGACAGGCACAGCTGCTTAAGCAAATAGTTTAGGATACCCGGAATCTGAGATATTGTTAGTAATGAATATTATTGTGGAGAAAATGGCAGATTGTTTTTTTCACTTTGTATGTATCTAGGTCTGCTAGAATTGCTTCTGTTATGTTCAGACCTTTGTGGTACTTCCAAAGCACCCACCTTGTCTTGCAGAAATCATGCACTGAGCCTCCAGTAAGGCAGGCTGCAAGATGAGCTGGAACAAGGCTTAGGTCCACTAAGTTACCATTACCTTAAAAAGACTGTGTTCTGAAGTATATGAAGTATGGGTGGCCTCAATAAGCAGCTGCTCACAAGCTATTTAATCTTTATTATTATCTTTCAGAACAAACACAAAATGATTACACTACAACTACTGCTGACCATATATAATGACAGCATGCTTTGAGCATGAAAATGAAAAAACCTAGCAAAACCTCTATTATCTATGAAAAAGCAAAAGAAGACGTTTCCTATGCCCACAGAGGGAAAAATGGCACAACCACTGGAAAGAGAACAATGGTCCACAGGGGTTGAAAGACTTCTGTTTTGTTTAGGCTTTACTACCATGTGAAGATTGGCACTCACAATTAGTCAGAATTTCCCAGAAGTGAAAACACAGTAGCAGCTGCATCACCATGGGATAAACTAAGCCTGCTGTATTTGGCAGCCTGGGTTAGAGTGCCAACAAAAAGAAAGGGCAGAGCAACTGGGAAAAGTGATTTTAAAAGTTAGGTGACACATAAGAATCTCGTTATATAAAGTGTTTATAAGGCATTTGTAGATTGTCCTAATTTTTTTGCTATAAATGAAAAACTTCCATGTTTAAGCAAACAATCAGAAATGTAAGAGCTGTCCTTACATTACCCTTAGGCAAGTTCACAGCCTTCCTTGCCTTTTAATGCTTCTTACATCTCATGTCTTTAAAGACCATCTGAGGAAAAAATTCTTTTTTTCCTGTATCTCTGCTTCTATTCAGAATTCAGAGCGTTAGATTAAAGTAATAAGTAAAAAAAATGCTGTTGTTGTTGCCTTAGGGTGATGTTGCAGCCACAACAAATTGATGGCTCATTACCAAATTTCCTGGTTTATTATTATTAGTGTTAAAAGAATCCAAATAATGTCAATATGAATTATATACAGATCCTAGCTAAACAAAATCCAATGAAATACAACAAGTAACACTTATATATGAGTTTACCATTTCAGTGCCATAAAACAATAGCCAATTGTCTAATAATCCTCTTATATAAGAATTACCTTCTTTTATAAGGGAAAAGCAGTGTTCCTATTCAAATGTTTATACTCCTGAAGAGTAGTCAGTCATGCACGTTAAGGCAGTTAGGAAACTTGCACCTTCAGCAATGGCCCAACAGGCTCAAACACAACACACTACTCTCTGGACGATAATCAAAATTCAGTTCTTGGCTTCGGGCTTTGAGTTTAACTCTCTGTTTTCTGTGGCATAGGGCTGGTTAGACCTTGTTGATCTTCAGGTGACTCCCTTGTCACTAACTGCTAATGGTGGCACTTACCTGGGTGTGGAGAACATTCCAGAGCATCAGGCAGGGAGCACCCGCACAGTGTCAGCCAATCACCAGGCGCCACGGGAACCTGAACCAATCAGAACCAGGTATTCCCTCTCTGCTCCTATGACTGAGAGGAGCCGTGTTCGCTGAGGGAGGGAGCCGGTAGAGACTCCGCATGAGGCGGCTGGAGGGCTTCGGGGCTCTGACGGCCTCTGGTCCTGCCCAGCCCGCATGGCGGGGAGCGCTGCCCTGACCCGCCCGGCCTCCTTCTGCGCTGTGTCACCCCACAACAACAACCACCACCGCTGCCGCTGCTGCCACCAAGGGGCGGGGACACTGCGTGAGGAACCTTTACCCTGATCCGCCTGGCTTCTCTCCCAAGCTGTCCCATCTCTCCCGCCGCGGGCAGGGAGGCCTGTCATTCGTTAGCATTAAATACATATCTGTGACTAAAAGTGCTTTAGTGTCTGAGTCCATTTAGTCTCCACACTGGCAGTTCAGTCTCAGACACTTTTATATCCTGATTTAAACACTGATTGTTTATAGTGTTCCCAATGAAAGGCTACTAGAGAGACACTTACTGACAACTATAAAGTAATTGCTTATACTGCACTTGTTGTATTAAATTTTAACAAAATTGAGCTCATTGCAAAGTATGCTTTCAACAAAGTTCATGAACAGCATGGTATCAATACAGATTTTCAGCTTTGGGGCAAAACCAGGTTCATGTCCAGCTGTCTCCAAGCACACACGATACAAGCTTGATTCCAGCTTTAACACATGCTGTATGTAATGTGATCTGTTGTCAAATGAATTAATTTTATTTAAGGAATAACAATTTAGAATCTGTTTCAATATTTTCAGGGTTTCAGTCTGTTTTTTAAATTTTGAATCAAACTTGTCTCCCATTCCTTTTCTATAATTTTCTATAATTTTCTATAATTTTCTGTACAGTTCTCTCACAATTGTCTTCCCTCAGATTGTTCAACAGAAGAGAGATCTCCACCACTGAAGGCTCTGGTCTAGATCTTAACAGTCAAAGTCTAACATCTCCTGAAGTAGTTTTTAAGGTCCTGCACTGATACAGTTAAGTTACATTTACACTTTCTGTGTTTTCAGATTTGAAAAGAAAGTAGGTATACACAGGCAGGTAAATAAATATCTTTACTCCCACTTTTTTGAGTTATAATGCCCATGAAAAATAGGCTTATGGTGATTTAAGACTGGACACCTTCTTATTTCCTAAATTCATTTAGTGTCTTAATATTCTTACCAAAAACACTTCCTCTTACTTCTCTTGTATGCTTTTAGGGTACAATACAGCTGACGAATCCTTCCTACCAGTGGCCAGTGATGACAAGGGTATCTAAGCAGGCAAGCAAGCAAGCATGTAAGAGGATACTAGGACAGTTACTTCAAAAACCCCCTCAGTTTTAAGGATTTTAAAATTGTATTACTTCCTGGAGTTGCACTGCATGCATAAGTAGAGAATGAGGACTGTATAACTGCTGTCCCATTTCTGATGGGCACTGATCTGTTCAAAAAACTGGCTCTGCAGAAGTCAGAACCACTAAGAGTTTACAGAGGCTCCAGAACAAATAAGACTGCAATTTTGGTGCTGCAGTGAAATAGGAATGGCATAATCCAGGAGATCAATCACTGAATATTCTTATTAGCAGGTAAGACAGTGACCTGACAGGCGTATAATTGACTACAGCTGGCTTGGAGCTCAGTATGGCGGAAGAAGTACCTATGTAGCTATGTTGAGGTATGATGGATACACAAAACCACAATGTACATTCTTAATCAATTAAAATCTGAATTTTGGCAGCGTATGAGCAGTAGGAGTAAAATCTATGCAAACTATCACTCAGTGAGGAGCATATTTTTCATATATTGGATGAGCAGAAAACATTGGAAGACTCAAGCCATTGTTATTGTAAAAAGTGTCTCTTCTCATGAAACCTGGTAATAAGAGCTAACCTAAAATGCATCACAAATTATCATGAGAATAAAAGAAAAAAACAACCAGTGCCTACAACTGAAAAAACCCCACTGATTTTGATTCCTGGCCTAACTGTTGGCATTAGCTGATTGTCTTTCTAAACTTATGTTCACCTGACCCAGTATGAATTATTCATGCAGACTCTGTTTCTAGTCAGTGAGTGGAAATAGGCACACTGAGTGCCTGATTCCTCTGGACTGTTTTAGATGGGTGAGATAATGGATGCCAAAGAAAGTCTGCTTCTCTTCACTAACTAAAGGAATCTAGGAAGTCTAGCTCAGATACAGACAATTATATTATAAATATAGTAATATGAGACAAACTCCAGTAGTAAGCAGTGAGGTACAAAAATTAAACTAATTAACCATAAAGCAAATTGAAGGCTCCTCTAGAGCTTCAGTTAACTATTTTTTTACTAGGGTGGCAGGCTTACAAGCTTCTGTTTGCGTGAGCGAAGACTTACTTTTAGCTTAGTATCACAAATACAATCCTAAATCTTAGAAGAGCAGAGGGTATTCAAACCTGGAAACTAACTCCATGAGACTTCACTGCTTTTTTGAAACTATGGTGAGAAATTTGACAATGATGTTGGTTAAAGTTCCTGGCAGGTTTGAGCTAAGAAGAGAAGAAAATTATCCAATCTCTAGAGCTTACTTTCACAGAGATACACCTTTGTAGAGAAAGCTCCATTCACGTAACTGCGTACAGTTAATATTTATATATAGTTATGCATGGAAGTTCCTTATCACCATTTGGGTTGAACATTACCACAGCTAGTTTGCTACCAGTAGTTGCTAACTAACTGTGACTGCAACATACGTATAACCTATGTATAGGAATGTATGCTTAAAGATTCATAAATAATTTGTCACACGCTTTAAAATTTTATCACATGGTTTCTGTTACTGTCTGTTCGGTACATCAATACAGCTATTTACATCTTGTGTCCAACAAGGATGCAACTAATACCAGTATTACGTTAAAAAATTAAAATGAAAAGTTGATGCATACTAGGGAAAAGTTACCTTATCAGTTTTTAAGCATGCTTTTTTATCAATTTTATTAATTTCCTGAATCCTTCACACCCGGAAATACAAAGACTTGAAATATTCCTCTCGCTAAATGAGTCTCATTAAGAATATGATTAATATAGGAAAAAGGTTCCAGTACATCGCAAGGTTAGTTTGATCAATTGGTAGAGCAAGCACAGTATCCTAGCCAATTTTATAGGCTGATGATAAAGACAGAGAGACATTTTTCTTTTCAAATTACACAGTATAACCTCACTGGATATCTGCCATAAGAGATAAGTCATGTGGGCACTCACAAAATGCCTCACCTTAATTAGTAGTAAGGACACCAACACATATCACATATCTTCACTCTGTGTTCCCTTGGTTCTAACTTAAAAGCAATGCAAGACCGGAGTCTGTAAGCACCGCTTATTTCATATGTAAACAATTTGAAAGCCCAATATTTGCTTCTAGAAAACTGAGAAAATGTGTTGTCTGCTTGAAAACTATACTTAGAATCATAGAATCATAGAATCATTACGGTTGGAAAAGACCTCTAAGATCATCGAGTCCCACCACCAACCCAGTACCCATGCCCACTAAACCACGTCCCAAAGCACCACATCCACACGTTTTTGGAACGCCTCCAGCGAGGGTGACTCCACCACTTCCCTGGGCAGCCTGTTCCAATGCCTGACTACCCTTTCGGTGAAGATGTTTTACCTAATATCCAATCTAAACCTCCCCTGGCACAACTTGAGGCCATTTCCTCTTGTCCTATCGTTTGTTACTTGGGAGAAGAGACCAACACCCACCTCGCTACAGCCTCCTTTCAGGTAGTTGTAGAGAGCGATAAGGTCTCCCCTCAGCCTCCTCTTCTCCAGGCTAAACAACCCCAGCTCCCTCAGCTGTTCCTCATAAGACCTGTTCTCCAGACCCTTCACCAGCCTCATTGCCCTTCTCTGGACACGCTCCAGCACCTCAATGTCCTTCTTGTAGTGAGGGGCCCAAAACTGAACACATTCTGCATGTTTTTTTAGAAGATAAATTTTCCTTTCTGTTGAGGGAAAAGTGGACTGCATATCAAATAATTAAAAAGACAATGCCAAGAGTGACAGCTTAGCTACTTAACCTGCTGTCAAGTTATACTTTACTGTCTTCAAACTGCTGTAGTTACAAAATTGCTGGAAAAACTGTATTACTTTATCTAGCTGTGAATAATGTTTGCAGTGGTTTAGTTGTATGCCCATCCATCTTTTTTTTGCCCAGCATTCTGGTTAAAATAAAGCTGTCCTACCTAGTTTTCCAACATAACTTTCCACTTTTACTAGTCTTTTATAAGGGCATACTTTCTCAGGCAATGGATTTAAGTGATTTACACAGTGTTAGACCAAGGGGGAAGAAATGTCTGTGTCCCCCAGAGCAGCCACACTTTTAATCAAATATAGCTCATAAATCACATTTACAACTTTCAGAGCTCAATCAATAGGATACTTTATAGTCTGTAACAAAATTATCTGGAAAGAAGTAGAAGTACAAGAGGGATGTTACTGAGGGACCACACACATCTAGGCTCTGCACCCTGTCTGCCTTTAGGGATTAAACTGCCAATTTTAACAATGAGTGATCTGTCCCAGAACTCTAATGCATTTATAAGCAACGCATAGTTGGCTGATAATGAAGCATTCTAGGAGGCCATAATCAATAGTACCAAAGCACAGAAAGTTTCCTGTTCCACTTTACCCTAGTTTGGGGACAATTATTAATACTTTTCTCATTAAACTTTAGTTAAAGACTTTTATTCTCATGGGCAGAAATTTTCATGGTTTTGCTAACTCCGCGCTATTAAATTTATCTGAAGGTCTCTCCTAGTAAGTCACAGGATACCAGGGACTTCTCAGTGCTAATTCAGTTACATGTCTTCCTTAAGTTCAATTTGCATATTTAATATAGCAAATTCTTCATCAAGTGTTTAATTTGTATACATAATACTGAGCAGTCTCCTTCTATAAAATGTAGTAAAAATTACTTCATTATGTAATGCATAGGAGTTGCTATGTGTACAGTACCTCATCTAGGACTGACATACTTAAGTCTACATCAAGTTTATAAATTACTGCTAAAATACCCGCATAACTTCAATTATATATTAGATATAACTTTCTCATAATTTCTAGAGTATGCAATAGAAAATGAGAATTTAATCACCTCAGATTAGGTACTTCTTCAAAATGTGTTGCCTACTTTTATATTCCACTAATGATGCAAATGCACTATGTGTATTTTGTGTTGAAGATTTATTTGAACTTTTTTTCCCTGCAAAAGGCACCATGAGAATACTTATACTCTGTGCTAAGAGCACAAATAACAAAAAGTATTGTTTCAACCTCTTGAAGATCTAATGACAGCAGCTTTCATGAAATTATAAACGGATGCCTGCAGCTGTTGTATCAATATTCAAATTGCACACATACTCCAGTGATACCAGGGAGTGCTGTCTAAGTGAATTCTAAGTGATAGACTACTCAACAGCAAGTCTTCATTCAGATGCAAATCATCTTAACAGACTGAGTTCAGACAGCTTTGCCTTTCGTTCCTTTTTGAGACATCTGCAGAAAGTATTGGCAAAGATATGGATGATTTCAGGTTTTGAAGACAGAAGACTGGAACACACTAAACACTGAAGATGTGAGAGCTGTTACCAGCTCTTACAGAATACAAAGGATAAAAATTAGGAAATAGTACTGATACATTAAGATTTTGCATTAAAATGTATTTCCATTATTACTTGCAGCAACTTAGATGGAAATTGCTTGTAAAGACAGAAGACAAGGAAAGTGCATCATAGCTCAGAAGTCTAGTCTCTTGCCAAACTACAAGTGACTTTTAAACTCATGTCTATTAGGGATCATGTTGCCACTGATTTAAGACAGCTCTATAGGCTAAAAATGGTAAACTAAGGTCCTAGATGTGACTCGGTCTTGTACTGGGTTTGCATGGCCAGGTTTAGGTAGCAGGGGGGCTACAGGGGTGGCTTCTGTGAGAAGCTGCTAGAAACTTCCCCCATGTCCGACAGTTCCAATGCCGGCTGGCTCCAAGATGGACCTGCCGCTGGCCAAGGCCGAGCCCATCAGTGACGGTGGTAGCGCCTCTGGGTTAACATACTTAAGAAGGGGAAAAAGTTGCTGTGCAACTGTGCAACTGCAGCTGGAGAGAGGAGTGAGAATACGTGAGAGAAACAACTCTGCAGACACCAAGGTCAGTGAAGAAGGAGGGGGAGGAGGTGCTCCAGGCGCCGAAGCAGAGATGCCCCTGCAGTCCCTGGTGAAGACCATGGTGAGGCAGGCTGTGCCCCTGCAGCCCATGGAGGTTAATGGTGGAGCAGATATCCACCTGCAGCCTGTGGAGGACCCCATGACAGAGCAGGTGGATGTACCCAAAGGAAGCTGTGACCTCATGGGAAGCCCATGCTGGAGCAGCCCACGCTGGAGCAAGTTTGCTGGCAGGACTTGTGACCCCGTGGGGGACACACGCTGGAGCAGTTCCTGAAGAACTGTAGCCCATGGGAAGGACTCACGTTGGAGCAGTTCATGGAGGATTGTCTCCCATGGGAGTTGTCGTGGTTTAAGCCCAGCCGGCAACTAAGCACCACACAGCCGCTCGCTCACTCTCCCCCAGGTGGGACGGGGGAGAGAATCGGAAGGGTAAAAGTGAGAAAACTCGTGGGTTGAGATAAAGACAGTTTAATCGGGAAAGCAAAAGCCGCGCACGCAAGCAAAGCAAAACAAGGAATTCCTTCACTACTTCCCATGGGCAGGCAGGTGTTGAGCCATCCCCAGGAAAGCAGGGCTCCATCACGCGTAACGGTTACTTGGGAAGACAAGCGCCATCACCCCGAACGTCCCCCACTTCCTTCTTCTTCCCCCAGCCTTATATGCTGAGCATGACATCATATGGTATGGAATACCCCATTGGCCAGCTGGCCTAGCTGTCCCGGCTATGCTCCCTCCCAGCTTCTTGTGCACCTCACAGAGCATGTGAGCTGAAAAGTCCTTGAGAAAGTAGACTACCTAGCAACAACTAAAAACATTAGTGTGTTATCAACATTCTTCTTACACTAAATCCAAAACATAGCACTATACCAACTACTAGAAAGAAAATTAATTCCACCCCAGCCAAAACCAGGACAGGAGGGACCCCACACTTAAGCAGGGGAAGAGTGTGAGGAGTCCTCCCCCTGAGGAGGAAGGAGTGGCAGAAACAACGTGTGATGAACTGACCGCAACCCCCATTCCCTGTGCCCTTGTGCCGCTCGGGAGGAGGAAGTAGAGAAAATCAGGAGTGAAGTTGAGCACAGGAAGAAGGGAGGGGTGGGGGGAAGGTGTTTTAAGATTTGGTATTTATTCTCATTATCCTACTCTGATTTTGATTGGTAAAAATTAAATTAATTTTCCCCAAGTCAAGTCTGTTTTGCCTGTGATGGTAACTGGTGAGTGATCTCCCTGTCCTTATCTTGACCCACGAGCCTTTTGTAATATTTTATCTCCTCTGTCCAGCTGAAGAGGGGAGTAATAGAGCAGCTTTGGTGGCCAACTGGCATCCAGCCAGGGTCAACCCACCACAGGTCTTTAATGGGTTTAAACACTTATCCTTTTCAATCAAAACCTTCAATAATTTTACTTTAAAGGAACGTGGGAGAAAGTTGTTTGACACACAAAGTGAAATTGATAGCAGCCAATAACCTTTGACCCAATTTAATGTCAAATTGCTCTATTTCACTTTTAATAAACACTTTAGGATGAAAGGTACCAAGGTCTCACTGGTATCTTAAACCTCCTGAGGTATCTCCAGAAGGAACATGAAAAGTATCCCTCATATTGCAGGTCCTATGGCTTTCTGCTGAAGACAAGAGAATCTGTTTGTGAAGTCTGTAAAAGGTTGTTTGTTTACTTATAGAACTTCTTCATTTTGTGACCAGAGATTCTGGTGGAATAGTAGGATACTGAGGAGGGAAGCTGAAAGGATTTGAACTCTAGAAACCAACTGTTTGAATCCTGCTTGACATCCATATTTTAGGAACTAATCAAAGCCTAAATATATACACAACTAAAGCTAAGTCCAAGTCTTTAAAAGATATTTTGACATCACCTTTTGATTTCCCACTTGTGGTATGAGGAGAGTATGTCTGCTAAATTTTTCTATTATGGTGTTCTGCAGACCTGATGGCAAACATGATCTGATGCAGGGTGGTCAGCTTCCAGACAAACCCTCTTCTTGTAGATGGAGAATATGGCATATAATAAAATATTTATCTATTTTCTATCATAATCATAGCCATATGACATATAGCCGTATATGAAAATGTTGGCAATAATGTCTTTCTGGTGTTCCAAGGACAGCAATTGGATGGACATACAGAGGCCTGTCTGCATGATCTTGTGCAGAAAAATACTTACTAATTTAATTTCTATACAAAGTTGGCAGGGCATGAATCAGATCTGGTCTAAAAGGCATGATGCTGCACTAATGCATACAGATGGTAGTAATTCTCCCAAATGTGTGAAATCCCATGCTAATAAAATCATATTATTTATTATTTCTTCACACACTGCTTCAAGACCAGTGATTTCTCAGATGAAGTTAGAGCATGACCATCTGTCACTGATCATGCGGACATGCATAGAGTAGCGCAATCAAACAGCATCTGGTCAAAATATAATTCAAAAGACCAATAGTGGGAGCATAATCTGGAATATGATATGATAAAAGTTATCACATCGTGAAACAGCCCTATATTCTAGCAAGGCAAGTAACACTTACAAATCTCTACCAAACCAGATAAATAAACTATGAACTTAGATTTTTCTCAAGAGAAACCACATATCAGAGCTAGTATAGGTTTCTTAACATGTTGAATATATGCTGAGTATCCAATTTATAAGAGGATGTTTTCTCTCATATCAGCCAATCACCAAGGAAAGGTGCACCAAGATAAATTTTTTTAATTATATGTGCAACTGATCCCATTAAAACTGAGGGAAATTACCTTTATGTAATTACTAGACTGACAGGCATATTTCTTATTAATAACAAAAAGGATTTGTTGCCAAGAATGAATTATGGATACTTGATGCACATTGGTAGTAATGATATACAGAAATAGATATTTTAAAATTGGTCAGTGCGAATGAATCCTCAACATTGAGTTTTCAAATCCACGCAAAGTTCAGCTTTCCCTTGAGGAAAGAAATTTTCTTCTGGGATAAGAAAGAAGAAAAAAAATCACTGATAATGTACACATGCCTGTTTTAGAGAAACAAAACTAAAGGTTTGTGTTCTGTGAAAACATATGATGAATAGGATCCTTGAAAACACATGGAATATCTGTGGTTGGTCTTAAACTACTGGGCAGTAAAACTGCTGATCAGAAATACCTGCATCCATAATCTAAGGTTTCTATTCCCAAGCATTCTCATGAGAATGAATTTGTCTTTGCTGACTGTCCTGTACTGACTTAAGGACAGTTGGTTCTGCCTATGAAAACACAGCCTCTCTGGGTGATCTGCTGATCCTTGGCAGAAAAAAAAATTTAGAAACTTACTTTTGTGGGACGTGATTGCTATCAGATGTATTTCAGTATTTAATTTGTGAAATCTGACAGATTACAGTAGCTGCTAATTCACTAAGCCTCATGCCCTTTAAGATATTGTATTAGCTTTCAAAGGTATCTAATCTGAATTATCAGATATCCCATGATTAGAAAAGGGCGTAAATAAGGACTTTCCCAAGGCAGCCCTGGAAATCTTAAAAAACATCTACATAAAGAATGGCACAGTGAATTATCACTTGGCAAGCAGAATCACATCATTATGTTCCCACAAAAACTACAGAAGAATGTGCAGCAAGACTTGCAGTGAGAGAACAGAAGTCCAAGGTCATACAGTGATTCTGAGGCTAATTCAAGAATATAGTAGCTTGATTTTTAGTCTCCTATGGTATTTAATAGTAACAGTTTCTCTATCAAGCACTGAACTTGTCAGACTACAATAGAAAAAAATACATCAGTAACTGGAAAATCAGCTTCTTGCAGAGCATGCATGGAGCTGCTTCTAGTGTCCTGAAGCACTCTCCCTAAGCTACTCCCAGGAATAGGCTTTTGCTCTACTAAATTATTGCACGTTTGCTTGGGGGTGGATGCGAGGACGCTCTTTTCACTTCCTTATCTGATTGTTCTTTCTTTCCTCAAATACACTCTGTGTTGACTGAGAAACAGTCACATTCTTTGATTTGTGACAGTCTATTCTACTTTTCTTTCAGTATATTTGGCTTTGTTATTTCTTCCCTTACACTGAACATTGTCTGCGCAAGTACCTCTTCTACTGTTACCATGAAACAACTAAATAGTTGGCTCTAGGAAACTAATTCTGCAAAGCTACGCAACATCATTTTTCTCCAAAACATCTCTCTTTCAAGTCAAACTCTCTGGAAACTAATCTCTCTCTATGCTCCACCTCGGTGAGGGTTTTTTTCTTTGCTACCTTTAATTCAGCTTTATAAACCACTATGTATAGCCAAAGAAAACCTTTTCTGTGGTCTCACTAGAGCAATTCAGGCCATCTCAGAATATATGTATTATTCTTCCTCCCTAAATCCCTTCCCCCTTTCCTTTACTCTTATTATAGATCTGATGTGACATGTGCAGAGCACCAAGCTAAGCTGGGTAGTGGAGTCTATTCTCTGCTGTACCACATATGTGATGGTCCAATGGTCACAAAAGCAATGAAAATAAGCAGTAAGCTACTGCACGTTTTGAGAGAAGAGCTTATGGAACCAGCAGAAAAACACAAAGTACAAACCATAGGTTTTGTGGTCAAAGATAGGATGAGTAAAGCACTGTAATTACTAATGTCAAATTGTAACACGAGTATTTAGATATATTTTCTGAAATAATATCTGGCTGATAGCAGTGAAGTTATTCAGCTTTTTATTAAAATTCTCCAATCATTTTCTAACATTGTCTCTTTAGGTGACCAATATGTTAACAAAATTTCAATCCCAAATTTCCACAAAATTTTCCATTTCTCCTTCACCACATTTTATTTATTTTGAACGTCATGATAGCTGCTAGTTCAATTGAGCCTCATACTTTTTACCATACTATATCAGCTTTCAAAAGCAGCTCATCTGAATGATCAGACATCCCAGGATTAGAAAAGGAAGTCAATAAGGACTTCATAACATTATGTAGTGAAGTATGGAATGGAAAACTTACTGGTTTTATTCTATACATGCTGCTGTTCAAGAACATTAAGGGCAGAAGAAAAAATATTAATATTTACAAACATTATGAAGATATTTGAAGGTTAACCTTTTCTCAGTTTTTGCTTTCATTATTATTCTTCTGAGTAATTATTTAATAGTTACGCTGCCATACCTTCAGTCCAGTACAAAGTTTCCCTTTTCTGCCAGAAAAAAAAAAATTGAATTATAGCATACAAAATATAAATGGAAGCAACAAAAATAAAGATCCTTATTTTGTTTCCCCAAAAAAGGAAGAAAATTCATAGCTAAGTCTTTATTCAGTGATGATAATAGGGAAACATTCATGCTCTTTTCACAAAAAAAGTTTGAGTTGGACTTGGTTGGACTAAATATGACTGGTTTTAGAATTGCACCCAGATTTCTACCAAGAGATAACTGAATTCAGATTTTGTTTAGTAAGTATTATCTCATTTTCAAAGTTATTGTCATCGTCATTTATAAATAACCACAAGCACACTAAGTGTGTGCAGATAGCACATGAAAGCAATGGGAAAACTGAAGAAGTATTTTATGTAGAAATATTTTTTCCACTAAGCATCTAGTAAAAGCATCAGTAGTAAAGAACTTCACTTTAACTTCCTGTCTCACCCGCATTCTCTATTAAATGGGATGTGGTACACAACAGTTCTACCGACCTGACCTTCCCACCACAGGGTCCACCACAGCCACCTTTAGCCACAACCACCATGAACGCGTTTACCACAGAATGCATCTTCCGTTGACTCGTGTGAAATGAACAGATATTAGCTCAAACAAACGCTGTTCGAGGTGAGCAAGCTGAGTGACTGCTACACGGCTCAGGCTGCCTCACAGAGCAATGTTGTAGCTACTACCCCACATACTCGCATGTGCTTTGCTGTATCTGTAAAGTTAATGTCTTGCACAATGACTAAGCCTTACTGATTATTACGAGTAAGCTTCACCACTACTCATAGAGTTAGAGTCCTATATACTTTTGGCAGGTTGTTTATGTGAAAAGTAAGACACAGCAATATAATAGCATAGCAATAATCTACTTCTGAAACCTTCAGCTTCTGAAACTGTAACGACTCAGCAGGATTTCAGTGTACCGCTACTGGAGCCAGAAGTAAGAATGAAGAACATCTCTGTTCTGGAAATGCAGAAAACATATGATGTATTTTCAGAGGTAACATAAAACGCAGAGAAATGCAGGGGTTGGTAAGATCCCTGCTGAAACCTCATTTTAACACAAAGTAGTAGACTACCTCTGCACTGAGATGACAACACCACAAGCTGAAAGAGTTTGTGGCAAATGTCAAGTATAAAACATTAGTTTCCTTCCTCAGATAGTTCTGAGTTTTTATCAGCATTCTGTGCCCAGGATTTTTTTCTTTATTCTTGTAAAATACCTTCAGCTGGATTAAGTATAATGCTGATGAATACTTTTCTTTATAACTCCTCACTTCATTTTTATTTTGCTTTTCTAGATTAGTATTTCAAGAATATTTTCAGTGTTGAGCTGCCCTATCACACAACCTCACAAATCTGTCCTGCCTGCTGTTATGTGATAGACTATGAGTTTCTTTATTCTGTTCCCCACTTCTTTCCTTAAATGTCATCAACTTTTTAGCATATCTAACAGGGACCAAAGGTTTAATCATCTTGTTAATGTACCTAAATCCCTGTGAAACTAACTCTTTGTTGTTTTACAAACAAACCAAAAAAAGCAAGAGTAACCTTTGCATGAAACACGTTCTGAGCCATTATTTTGGATCACAATGTTCAGTTTTGGCAAAATTTATTGTTACTGTTCCTATTAAATCTTTTGCCTCCCTGGCATCTCTGGGTAAATTCAGACCCTCAAGCATCAGCATCTTGATTATTCACGGAAATGTTCAGGCTTTAAATCTGGGCTGACATTCTTCCCTTTAATCTCAACTGCACCCAGTCTGGTCTCCAGAAATGTCAAGAAATGGAAGACTGATTCTGATCATCTGGAACTGAGTTTCACCTCATCATTTCCTGTCTTGAGTCTGTCTGGATTAATCTTTTAAGGAAGAGATTTATGCAGTCTGCTGGATTTCAAAGAGCAATTAATGAAATATGCCTTCTTACTCGATTTTTTAAATGCATGGAAATCCTTGATTTTCTGCACACTTTCTATGCTTTAATATTTTTATGAGTGATTTAAAATGTTTTTATATCAGGAGCAGAATTAACATAATAGGAGTTCCTATAAAACTCCTATATAAGAATCTCCAGGAACAGAGAGGGTTACATACTGATTGTACTATGTTCTTAACAAGACATTTAATGAAGTATACAGGTATTTAGTAGGAATACTCCCATCTTATGAGGGTTTTTTGCTATTAAAATAACAACTCCATAATTTAAACCTCAGACAAACCTGCAGTGATAAATCTTTTTCATTTTGCAACCGTGCTGCAAAAAAAAACCCAGTAGCATACTCCCTGTTACATGAGAAAATGTATGTGAAGAGACAGGTGTCCAACAGGGACTAGGCTTCTGCTGTTAAACTCTAAAAGAAACTTTAAATGCTGTACTTTGCCACATCATACATATTCTACTCATATAAATTTTTGGTTGATTTATGCTCTTTATTTTGCTGAAGTTCAACAGTTGCTGAAACAGATTTTTCATATGTATAAAAAGAAACAGTCACTACAGCTATGATTATTTCCAAAAGATTGTATTAAGAATAATGCCATGTGTGGGAAAACATTTTTGGAAATCAGATGAATCTATAGTTTTCCATTATGATTGGTAGAGGCCAATAGGATGCTTGCCTTTATTTTCCTGGTTTTATTTCCCATGTTTGCATATTTTCCATTGTATTCAATATGCAAGAGTTTTTTTATTATTTATTTATAATACAGTGGTTTTATTTTGTCTTTTACAGGGCTAAAGAATTCATTAGAGAAAATTTTTGATACAGGGCAACACAATCCATGTAGGAAAATTGTTTTCATTTATGCAATTTCCTGTCTTAAATATGAATCTAACAGAAAGTAGGAATCTGACAGTAATTTGAATTTTTGTTTGGGCAATGCCTGAAACCTTTGCTCTGTTTGATATTGTATTCAGTATTTTCACTAATTCCACTGAAACACAGGGAGACTCTACATGCTCCCAAGTTTTCGAACCTCCCATACATTCTGCACAGAACTGATCTACGTGCATGTAGAATGTAAGTATATCAGTATATTGTGCTGCTAGGAAATTCACCTTTCGAATCCTGAATTTCATGGGCAGCTAAAACAGCTAAATAGCTAAAATGGTTTTGCTATATAATTACTTGCATATTTTATCACCACAAACTGCTATTACAAAAATATAAAGAAACTACAATGTGGGAAGAAAACCTGGCTTTTTATATTATATAAGAGAAGCTAACTTCTTTTCCTCAAAGAGAGGTTGTCCTCAAAGCTTGTCTTGAGGAGCCTCAAAACAGTGACTTTCTAACATTTATATTGTAAATTTTCCTCCCATTTAAACAACAATAGTTTGAGATTTTATGTAAACACAAGCACCAGTGTTCCATGAAGATGCATGAAAAGGAACGTGTCAGGCAATCCTAATTAGAAATAATGTGGGGCTTCATGCTTAAGTCAGAGTTTTATGCTTAGGCCAGGAAACAGCAAAGCCATTTCCTCTAACCACATCATGTAAGTAGTCAGTGTCCTCCCAAAATGATCACTCGCTTTGGGAGGCGACATGAAAGGATCTGCCAGTTGGCATGGCCCTGAGCAGGACGCTTTAGTGAGGTCCCTAGAGAATCCTGATGTTTGCTTCATGCTTTCAGCTAGCTAAAGGTCCTGAGAGTGGTCTGGGAGAGGGCCAGCAGCTGCACACCTTTGTATCCAGGAATGAAAAACCCCCTCTGTTTTTAATCGCAGCATTCTTGAAATCAATATGTCAAGGTAGCACAATATGCCATTACCCTAACTTGGTAACACAGGTGATTTCATTGGTAAAAGGCGTAACGAAGTACTGTTTATTCTGTGCTATAAAAGCAAAACCAGTCTTCTATGTCTCTTTCTTACAGGCTACATAATAAAGCTCAAAGACATTATTTAATACCCCACCTGCTTTATTTCCTGTGGAAGAATGCAAATGAGTCAAGCTCAGAAAATAAGCATTGCCATACTGCCTGGGGAGACACATAACATTTCTGCAGATGACTTGATTATCAGCAAATTAGCACCAACAGAACAAATGGCAGCAATTCAGGTGTTACTTGAAAGAAGGTGTTTCCAGAAAACGCCATAAATGGAGATGTAAGGAAGAAAAAAAGCAAGTATTTGTCACCTATGCAACAATGGTTATCTCTGAATGAAAAATGACTCGAAGGAGCTGGGACATTAGCAGCTGAATAGGTTGCAAGCTTTAGAAACAATTTTTATACCGACATTTTCAAGCAGAAAATGAAGGGAAGAAAGCTTCTTCCCCACAAATTTTAACCTCACCATTATTTCATTTTCTGTTATCCATTCTTGTCCAAAATAGTGTTTGTTATCAAATTGTTTCAATTCTCCTAAAGATTACTGTGACAAGAAAACTTTCCTCCACATTAAAGAAATAGTGATTCAGATGCCTAATGCTAGAAATGCCAAAATTTCACAGGTCTGATCTACATGAGGAGACAAACAGGTTTCTACTGCTTTTATCAATTGTTTTTCCCAGAAATAAAAGCATAACTTCTTGAAAAGTGCTTATCCATCCAAGTCTTTATAACAAAATGCTACAGCTATCTCATTTTTAATAACATCCAAATGAAAAAAAATCATCTTTAAACAATACTTAAAGACAA
This sequence comes from Oceanodroma leucorhoa, assembly GCA_030449065.1. Lineage (NCBI taxonomy): Eukaryota > Metazoa > Chordata > Aves > Procellariiformes > Oceanodroma > Oceanodroma leucorhoa. Next base: position 919,496 of record JASVER010000176.1, read on the forward strand.
TACTTAATTATTTTACATGGCTTATGACTGGATGTGAATGGATGTGAATACAAAATGGAGAATGTATTAGCAAACTGACCATTATTTAAAATGTTTCTATCACTACTAATTGTTTTCACTGTAATCTTTCAAAGCGACTAATGCCCAACAGGCTCCATAATGTTCTTTCCCAGAAAAGACTTGTGAAATATGTATCAACTTTGTACTCTCAGTAAGACAACCCTATAACTCTATAGTATACCCTATAGCAGTAGACCCTATAGCTGTTCTAAAGCTCATGGTTTGGGGGTAGGTGGCAGTTGCGATGATAAATAGTGTTACAGAGACTGGAATGCCAGTTGTTAGACTTGGTTGGTGCTTTGAAGAGCTATTTCTCTATCTCAACAAGCTCTTTTTTTCTTGTTATCTTCCCTCTAGATATAACTAAGGTATACCTTAAGCTCTTATTTAATCATGTTTTTAATCTAGTCTTAATAATCATAGAAAACTGCCACATTCATTTACAATTTCATGGAGTCCTCTAGAAGAGTTTGATATGTAGGTTGTTTTTAATTGATAAGCTAAATAAACGACCAAACTACGAACAGAATGGATGGATCCTAATTCAGGATCTGATGTAGCAGAATACCTGCATCCTTAACATTAAGCACATGAATCACACATATTTCTTAGACTCTTACAGTCAAATACATGTAAAGCTTACATGGTCCACTGGATCTGCGACGTAATTTCTAAATTAGATGAAAATGTAATATTAAGTATTAAAGCTCAGTTACACTGACACTTGCTTTTGAGGTGGTAAAATTCTACAAAACTGTTCAGGAGGGCGGATAGACAGATTAGTCGAAAATTGCTTCACTACTTCCTCGGGAACCCAGCTACTCTTCTCTCAAAATCCTGTTTTCCTTCAGCAAATTAACCCACATTAAAATAAAAACCTGATATGTAGTAACTGATAAAACAAGATGGCATCAGATTGGAGATATTTTAGATATCTTCAAAAACTTCTCCATAATTTTGTGAACTAAGAAGGAAAAAAGTAGGGACCATATGCTAAGTCCAGGTGACTGTGCAGCTAATGTGATTACTCACAAGCACAGGGTATTACGAAGTGTTAACAAGTTACACTTCACAAGGTTTGCATAGTCTGATATCAAAGGGCAAGATTATATCCATAAGTGAAAGTGCAGAGAACATTTAAATTAATTTAGATAATTCCTTTTTCCACTGCTCACCAAAATAGTATTTCTGTTGAATTTTATTGTATCAAATAAACTGTATGGGAATGGCTAGCTATTTCCTACACACAACTTTAAAATTGCTATAATGGCAACTAGTGCATCAAAGCCAATATACAAAGTTATTTAACTTCTGGCTAAATCCTTGTTTGTTCTTAACAAGACTACTGTGTTCTTAATTTTTAAAGTCATCCTCTAAAAAAACATTCTAAATCTGAAAGGAAAACTTACTAGTTTTTTTCAAATCTAGCCCAAAAGCGAGAGTTCATGTGAAAGTTTTACATACAAAAATAAATGCATTTTGTGGGAGATCAATAGCTATCTCGTGAGTTTAGAAATTGGCTGTAGTTTATGACATAAAATTAATTACTGAAGTTTATACATATCTCTAAGATATGTAGAGTTTATACTCTGCTCACAGAGTCCTACAAGGTTATGAATCATTTTGAGGGAGGACAAAATGGGTGAAAGAACACTTGAATTCTGGAAAAACAGAGGATATAGGGTAACAGTATCCTGTTTTTCTTTCTGGGTACCTAAAACTGAGACTTGAATGTGGAGATGAATGCACGGTTGCCCTTCTTCACTCATACCTCTTTATATGATTCCCACTTCCTCATCCTTCTTTTTGATGGAAATTGTCACAGACATTTTAAATTATACATACACAGTATGAACATTATTAAGGAGATAAACAGATCTATGACCTACTGGAGACATGAGATTGTATGCTTCTAAATGTGGCTGAAATCACAGAAATTGGACTTATTACATTTATTTTCAAAACCAGATACATAAAGACAAAAAAAAATTGTCAGAGATGAATGATACTAGTCAATGATGCAAGTTAGAAATGTTAAGTTAGGAACAATGTCTAGAAAAGCTGCTAGTAAAAGAAACATGTAATGTTCAGGGTGATATTATCAAAGTATTGCTCAACAAATCAGGAATTCAACAAGTGTATCCCGGGGAACAAATGTAGCAAAGTCTCCAGGTGGGACCGTTGCAAGATAAATGCCTGTAACAGCCTCCCATTTCACTCCTGGTGCAGCTTTCACTCCTTTTGCAGCTTTGTCAAAGGAGTTGACCTTTAGTAATGTACAGAATATACACAGGCAACATATCAAATTAAACAGATTTCCTGTTTTTAACACATGACATTTAAATATTCTTTTTATTGAACAATTTATAAAACTTTTACAGAATATTAAAAATTTTGGAGACTTTAAAAATGTTAATCTTATAATTAACAGTCAGGGACATACTTTCTTTGCACGTGCAAGACAGCGATATTCCAAACCTATCGCTATGAACTTTACAGTAATAGACAACCATCTGCCTTCACGCTAAAGAAGCATTACATTTTTTCCACTCGTGTAGGGATTTCACAATGAAGCAGGTACAATAGCTTAGCTAACAAAGAATTGTTTCATGGAGGAAAGAATTATATATTTAATATTAAAGTCAAAAAGCTTATTTACCGAGAAAGGAAAAAGAAAAAAAGGTAGCTCAGAGTACACTATTTACGCTAAAGAAGCATTACATTTTTTCCACTCATGTAGGGATTTCACAATGAAGCAGGTACAACAGCTTAGCTAACAAAGAATTGTTTCATGGAGGAAAGAATTATATATTTAATATTAAAGTCAAAAAGCTTATTTACCGAGAAAGGAAAAAGAAAAAAAGGTAGCTCAGAATACACTATTTACCCTTTACTGTATTCCCTATCTACACAATCTTCCTTTTCTGTTGTATGACATAGCACTCACTGCTCAGGCATAAAGATTAAATTTACATTGGCAGCAAATTTTCTACGCTGCATTTAAAGTTAGAGTTTTTAAAATAAAGCTTGTAGCAACTTCTCATTTCCAGACGATAATTTTGGTAATTTGTAGTAAAAAAAAAAAAAAAGGGAAAATACTGAAAGCAGTATTAAAGGGAACTGAGGCCTCAGATAGTTGCACATATACACTTTAGACTAAAACCTCACTTTGTATACTTTGGCATATATCCAGCATTGATATCTTCAATTTGAATTCAGCAAATACACTGGTTCGTATCCATGATTTCCTATTTCCTTAGAAAAATGGAAACAGATTTCCACTTTTCAAAATTGTCATTTAAGGACGTTTCAGATTTCAGAGGTATCTGATTGCTTAGAGTAAATACACTACATATTGAAATAAACTGGCTTGGCCTTATGTATCTGTAATGATACTTATTACTTGAACATATTTCTTGTAAGGGCGGAACAAGCTGCTGGAGTTTATTAGATAAGGAGCAATCGAATAGGAAAATGCAATATTGCATATAATAAAACGCTATCAAGTTGAACCACATAACTGAGATAATGACATTCACTTGCTTTCTCTAGAATATGATCATATATGCTGTCAGAAATATACAGTTGTTAGTAAGAAACTAAGTGGTATATCTTAACCTAGATATGAAATAAGCAAATGCATACATTCTAATGCAGCCAAGATGCCTACACAGGGTTTGTATACAAGACCCTGTGATATGCCATGTTGAGTGTTACTATGTCAGTTGAGTGTATGGTATATTTTCTTGCTGAAATTTAGTTAGGTACAAGGTAGATCACTAAGATGATTAAGAAGCACATTTACTGAAATGCACAGGTATACGTTACAGCATGATTAAAACAGATCATGGCTATCTTTAAGGAGTGAAGAGACAATTTCCTTGACTGGAACAAAGTTTCTGGATTGCATACTTGATAATTTACTTTCTCCCTTGCAAGGTTGTAGTGGTTTAACCTGGCAGGCAGCCAAACGCCACACAGCCGCTCGCTCACTCTCCCCTGCCCCCACAGCGGGACGGGGAGAGAATTGAAAAACAAATTCACGGATTGAGATAAAGACAGTTTAATAGAACAGAAAAGAAAAGGAATAATAATAATAACAATGGTAATAATATATTAATAATACAATATATGAAATGAGTGATGCACAATGCAATTGCTCACCACCCGCCGAGACAATAGCCAAAGCGATCGCCCCTTCCGGGACCCCTTCCCCCCTCATTCATATACTGGGCATGACGTCACATGGTATGGAATACCCCGTTGGCCAGCTGGGCTGGCTGTCCCGGCTATGCTCCCTCCCAGCCTCTTGTGCGCTTGGTAGAGCATGGGACGATGAGAAGTCCTTGAAAAGTAGATTACCTAGCAACAACTAACAACATCAGTGTGTTATCAACATTATTCTTACACTAAATCCAAAGCATAGCACTAGGAAGAAATTTAACTCTATCCTAGCCAAAACCAGGACAGAGGTCTACAGTAAATAATCACAAAATGATTACAGATGCTCTTATCTCCTGTAATTATGAGTTCTTTCCAGACTTCTTGAAGAACCGGTCCCTGAATATCAAAGGTTTATAATGATAGTTCAGTTGGGCAATTTCTGGTCTCATTAGACTAAATTATCAATCTCGTTGAAACTTTATGATTAAATAAAATCACATAATGCTTCAGTTAGTTACTTTTCAACTGCTAAATACGGGATACATCAAATCTGATCCTGATCTATATAAACATGCAACGTGATCTATATAAACATGCAACGTGATCTATATAAACATAAACAATCACTGGGTTGTAGCTGCCTCAGTGAGCTGCTGATGAGGCTGTCACATACCGCAGCCCTGGCTGACCCAGGAGTGCTAAGCATGAAGTGAGAAGCTGTTCCCTGTATTGACGGTGGGGTGGTAGAGGGCAAAAGCAGAGCTCTGTGAAAACAGGAACTCTTTAATTTGCCTTCTCCACACAAAGGGAAAAAAGAAGAGAAATGTTCTTCTTCCAATGCCAGAACTATTAAAAGACATCCTATGCAGAAAAACGGATCGCTATTAAAATCTCATCATCAAGCATGCCTGCAAGCTTCAGCCACGCAAATGGCATCTCTTCCAATTTTAGAAAAAAAGAAAAGGTATCTCATGGAAACTAGACACTCAACCATTACAAGGATGATATGGTTATACAGCTGAGGTTATATTCTCAAAAAGAGCTACTTGTTTCAGGGTTTTTTTAAAACTTGTATTCTGATTTTATTGAATGGAATAGTTACCAGTGTGTCTAATGTAGGATGCTTCAGACCTAATCATCAGATGTTTGGTTACAACTGCGACTTATTGTAATAGTCCCCTGCTTTTAATTTGCTCTTCAGGTAGTCATAATTCAGTCATATTTTCACACATGATTTTTGAAACAAAGTCAGAGAAAGAGAGGGAAGGGGACCCCGTCCTTTACACAGGTGAGATAAATATGTGAAATTCCCTTGGAAATGTATTTGGAAGACAGTCAACTTATCCCATTGTATAAACTCAGCAAGCCTGTCCTGGTTAAGCTTCAAAGGAGAAAACAGTTTAGGATGATGTATTTTTGAATAAGCAACTCAAAAATAGCTGTTTCAGTCAGAGGTCTGGAAGGTACTTCTACCAAAGTCTGTGGCACAGGGAGGTAGTAAGTACTCAGCCCAGATAATATGATTCAAACAAAGATTATATCAGTTTTCATTAAAAACACCAAACCGTAGAAGACTCCTGGAGACTGACAGATCAACTGGAAGTTAAGACTCGGTCAGAAGAAGGCAGCGATCAGACACTGGTAGAAGGCACCAGTGGAGTCCAGACAAGGTGTCACCCAACAGAGTGGTTGTGCATATACACTGATATGGCCTACTACCACAGGATGTCTGTCAAACTCCTCCTTAAATTTAACATTGCTTACTCCTGGCATAAGCATTGGGAAAAGCCAAAACCTGCTCCCATCCAAAATACCACAGATGATGCCGATACAAAGGATACCAACTGCATTCTTTGGAACACAGAAGGGAATTCCAGCACATCAAATGTATGTAAATATTTATTGAAATATTGAAAATACTTCATTGAAACACATACTGAATGGCAACTAAATCTGTTATCTTCGAGGGAAACCCGCTATTTTGGTTCCGCTATTTTACGGTGCAGTTTGCACAGCTGCCATGTATTGAAAGCAAGTGCAAATAATATGCCCAGATACCAAATGCATAGAAGATAGTCACAGAATTCATTTTAAACACTGACAATTTGAAACTATGTGATTTAATTTATTATAAACTTGGGAAAGGCTGAAAGGTAAAAAACTCTCTGATGGCTAAGCAACACACAACAATATTTTTTGAGCTCACCGTCTTTGATTGCTTTCACATATAGTGAGTGTAATGATCTACTTTCAGAGAGTAATGCAGGGTGATATTAGCTCAGATATACTGGAAGTCTGGCAAGGGTATTTTTAACTCTAGTTGCCTGTATTTCCTACCATGGGAAGTTCATTAGGAGGATGTTACAGTTATATAACCACAATCTAGACAATTTTTTCTTCTTTTGCTGTACACAAGTAATGTCCTTTAGTACTATCAGAATTATCCACTGCCATTTATCACCCACTGTACCTTAAAAGCTAAAAGAGTTTTTGAAGCCAGCTATAAAATGTCATAAAAAATAACTTTCTGAAAAGCAGTAATGCAAAATAATTACAATTACAAAACAGAAACCCTAGTAGTTATTGATCAGTTCATCTTATAGCCTTGATTCTTGTTACACAGAAACCAAAATTGTTCAAAGAATTTTTTTTTTTTGAATTCTAATTAAATTATGTTCGTTTGACTAATCTGTGCTTTATGAGCAACAGTAGTACAATAGAAATGGAAATGAGCTACAGAGTAAAAAAAGTCTTTTTCAACAAAGGACCAGGCACAGTGGCAAAAAAAAGAACAATCTGTAGAAATGGAAAACATATAATCTTTTGAGGAAATCTTCTCCTTATTTTCATAAGTTAACTTTCTTCTGTCCCAGAAATACTACATTGCATAACGTGCATTAACAGAGTGCACAACAACTTGCCCAAATAATACAATATTTTTTTTCATTAACTCAATCCTGCAACTCTTACTAGTGTGCCTGACTGATACCACCCATCTTACATTGCAGATAAGTATTATTCTAAATACCTCAATGAATCTACTCCTGAGTTACCAACAGTAACTGGGATGAAAAGCATGGTTAAGAAACATGATTATCATAACCTCTTCCCCTTTTCCTGCTCCAGAGAAGTGTAAGACTTGCATTTCACAACTAATAAAGAATGAACCACAACTACCTTTTTCGCAGAATCGACCAGTGAAGTGTAGTGGGCAGTCACACTGAAACGAGGTGGCCCCAGTAGGCAGAGAAAGAGGATGACAAGTCCCTCCGTTATGGCACAGTCCTTCCTGGCATACAGACGGCAATTTGGGGGAAATCTGAGAGGGTACAACAGGCTCAGGCAACTCAGGCACATCAGAAGAAACCATAGGGAATGCTGTTGACACATGTGTGGGTACAGGAATCCTGAAAGGATAGAGACAACATATCAAAACAAAAAATCATGAGACCTAATTTTGCCACTACACTTCAGCTTCATTTAAAAACAGTAGCCTTTTTTTTTTGTTTAGAAATTCAGATTATATTTAAGAAAATGTGAGTACATTAGTAATTCCCAAATCATGTCCCCATCTTGAATCTAGCAAAAAGATAATGAAGGTATTTTTTCCCGTGAGGAAGCAAGAAATAACCTCCACACATGTGGCACAGTTTGTACACGCTCTCATAATTCCTTTTTGGTGGATGTCAACAATGGAGTGATAAATAAATACAGGCTTGTATTATTAAATATTTTATTGCTTGAAGTTACCAAATCTCATAAGGCTGTTCTAGAAGACATGACTTCCATACAAGTAGGTTAAGCATGCATATGCAGAAGGAAAATGCTGTAATACAGCAATACAGTATCTTTTAGTTCATAGAAATCACTATATGGCGGGAGGGGAGAGAAAGAGAGATGGATTTGTTTTCGTTTTTCCCCACAAATTTTCTTGTTTAGAATGACATTATCTCTCTCTCCTCAATTTTTGAGCTCTCACATTAACTACTAGACTGATATGTTAATCAGTTGCCTCCTTTTTGATTATTTCCTATCTCAGAGTTGCTGCAAATTAGTTAGCAATACCACCTGTTTGTCCTAATTATCAACTCTGTTTATTACGGCTTTTTGTTTTATCCAGAGAGCCAAACTTGTGACTCACTAAAACCGTACAAATTTAAGGCTACCGGTTTACCAACCACAACAACTTACGTGGACCACACAAATTGCTATGATGAGGGCAAAGGAAAAGGAATCAAAAGTCACAAGAAGATTAATGACTATTTAATAAGCTTGCAAAAAATAGTTTTCACTAAATTTTACATGAGAGGGACATTCTTCTTTCATTTTATGAAGTTCAAGAGGTTCTACTTTTTTCCAGAAAGCAACTTCTAATTCTGAAATATGGCAACAGTAATCTAATAAAATCCCTTACTATTTTTACTTCATTGGTAATTTTAAACTTTCTGAATATTTCTCTTATCTCTTAATGTTGTGCAAAAAAAATCAAATTCGAGAAAGGGAGACTAGGTTGAACTGAAATGTCACTAACATTTTGGCCAAAACAGAACATAGAAATTAAATACTTCATACAATGGTTTATAGGCATCACAGCCAGTGAAAGTCAGCATTTTTGGTAACGACGTGCTGAACATCAACAGCGAAATTCTTACTTATTTTGATGAAAATGGTGGTATAAACCTGCTTTACAAAAAATAAAATTAAAAAAATCATATATTGGCCCCTGCTGCACCCTCCCCTGTCTCCTTGTCACTTGCTCTTGTATCAGCTAAAACTTCTGCTTCACCATATTGTAGAGATTGGAGTATGTCTTAAAAAGAAGCATTTGAAAGGGATGATGCATCATGAGAATAGAGTGTGACTGCAGAAGCAAGGTAGATGGGGACATAGTGGTGTGATGGGACACCTTCAGTGTGACTTTGCATTCCCCACTTCAGGCATCTGTCTTCTTAAATCCAGCTTCCAAATTTTTTACATATCCCATTTAGTCATGACAACCAGAAAGCTGATTTTAATAACTTAGTTTTTAAAATCCATATTTTAGAAAGTACTTATAAACTTCATAATATTCTAAAAGAAAGCAATATAACACATCCCAAGTAAGTACGTTGTCTGTAAATCTCACTATTGAAAAATCAGTTCTTTGAATTATCATTACAGCACCTGTACAAAGAAAATGATAACACGCTGAGGGCAGGTAGGAAGAAAAAGAAACTGGACAGAGGAAGGACAGAAATAATTCAGGACAAAGTAAATATCTAAGGGTACCCAGAGAAAGGCACAGTAATTGAGAAAGGAGCGGAGCCTGGGAAAGAACAAAAGGGACACAGGACTTATTTGACAGCAAAGAGGAGACATGCAGAGCAATAATGGTAAGGGAAGCATTAGAAGGGGATACTGAAGTGGGGATGCATCCAAAACATAAGATAGCCAAAACACACACACTATGGTGGTTAGAAATGAGGATACAGGGATTTCAAGGCAGTTAAAAGCCATCCACTTCCTATGAGAGAAAAGCATCCGAAAAGATGGCAGACAACAAGAAGGCTTAAAAAAATCCCTAAAAGATTTTGGAGGCTGAGGACTTGCCTAGAAGAGGCTTGGAATTTTAAGGAAAAAAGTGACTTCTTGTTTACTTCCATTTACATGAATAGAATAACAACATTTCCATTTATATGAACAGAATTACAACAAAGAAATTGCTGGGTTTATAACCATCCTTTTCTCCTAAGGGAAATAACTAATACGATCTTTGTGTGGGCTATTCCATTCAGAGCAGCATTAAGAGTGCACTAACGTGTGTGCACTCTTCTACAAGGCTAGCACAGCAAACTGAAAATGCTTAGTCACCCGCTGCTGAGATTAGAACCACTGATTAAAAAAAAATTGCAATCTTCATTTTTTCCCCAAACATAAACTAAACCTTTGATAATCTCTGAACTAATAGTAGGCTTACATAAAGAATCAGACATTTACAGGAGAAATGTATTGGGAGCTATTACTGGGATTGGGGGTTGATTTTTCTGTTCCTCCTGAAAAAAAACCAACAAAAACTAAATAAAACTTGGGGAAGAACCAGGGCATAAACTAAGCTCTCATTACTAATTAGCAGAAAGACCATTTCTCTAATGACAGATAATCCTATAGATGACCATTGCAAAATTTATTCTTGTGAATCTGGTCACAGTTACCGTCAGGGGTAAAATACTGAATGGGAGGGATATCTGCCTGACTGGCAAATCGTGCATTCTTGTGTCCACTGGAAGCACTGATTTCCAGCCATGGAAGTTCCACATCCCCTTTCTGGCAGGAAGCTACTGTTTTTCTCTAAAATAGAATCACAGGAGTGTGCTTCAAATGAAATTTTATGAACGCAAGTAATGCAGCCTCACTTCATTTTTTGGTTGACATTCTAATCCGCGGAGAAGAAAGAAAGGAAAGCTCTTTGGCAGGTTGATTTCTCTCTGGTTCATTTGCTAGTCTTTCACAGGGTGCCATCCTTTGCAGTGTTGTTCTGGATGTTTTGCTTCTAGATGGTGCCTGACTGCCTCCATGCCAGCACTGCCTCCAGGCGCCCTGCAGCTCGCTGCCTTGCTGCACAGGTGCAGAAGAGTTTGCCTGGGCTGGTTAGTGGGGGCAAACGTCTGCAGCTGCACTCACAAGCCATTCAACCTGCTGCTGTGAATAAGTTAATGACCTTGGCTCAATGCAGTTTAACTAAAACATTTATTTGAATAAAGAGATGGGAAGTGGTTAAAGTAATTTGGTAACTGAGGTGTTAGAAGTTTTGACAAAGTGTAACAAAAATCAGGCAAAACTTGATTCACTGATACTACACAACAAGGCCATAATTTTCTGGGGGTTTTTCTTTTCAGTTTCCCAGCCTGTCACTGCCTCTTAGGTCAACAATGCACACAAAGATCTTCTAACTTGCTGCAAGCATCAACACATTGTTTTTAATCTTAAGGTGAGCTCAAACAGCTGAGTTTTAGAGGCCTGCAACCTTCTGCTTCACAGCTGAGTGCATGTAAGTTTGAAATGCTTGTCTAAATATAAATGTTAGTGCAATTTGAAGTTTCGTTTATTTTATATTACATTCTTTACCACTCAAAAGATGTATGATCAACTGAATGGCAGGGATTTAGTGCTTAGGGATCGTACTCAATGTTACACTATTAAACCAAAAGCACACATAGCCTAACCAACTGTGCTTCCCACTCCCCTACGCTCTCCTTCTCTTTTCAAAAACAGCCTGAAACTATTAGTGTGTGGAGTTAGAGGCACTGCGGATTAAAAAGTTAACAAAACATCTGGGAGTCCCCGTCTGTGCGCTGACCCGGCAGCGCAGGGGCTCAGCCTCGCTGGGGGCTGAGCTGGGTGTCGCTGGTTTAACCCCTGTGCTGGGGCTGGTGACTGGGGCCGAGAGAGCTGGGACTGTTCAGCCTGGAGAAGGGAAGGCTCAGGGGGACCTTCTCAATTTGTACAAATACCTGAGGTGGAGGGGAGAGGAGAAGATGGAGCCAGACTCTTCTTGCTGGTGGCCAGTGAAAGGACATGGGGCAATGGACACAAAATGAAATACAAGAAATTCCACCTAAATATAAGAAAAAAAACTTTTTTTGTTGTTTTTTTTGTAGAGGTGATCTATCTGTATAATGGACTTCAAACTGAGACCTGCAAAGAGAGCAGACTTGTCCCCAAAGTAATTCATTATCAGGCTGATGGCAGCCACGTCTGCAGAAGCACTCTGACATTTTTCCTGAAGCAGGTTGATGAGACATGCAATGGCACGAGAGTCCCAATGATATGATAACATCTCCACTGCCTGTATCTTCTGGTACTTACGCACTTAACATTTTATTACTGAAGTAATGGATTTAGCCTTATCTGATATGAGTGTGATAAGGAAGTTTGTATTTTTAGCTTGTCAATAAAGTAATCTGTGCTGGGAAGCAACTGCTTTTATTTGCAATTTTCCTTGGTGGAGAAGTGTGTACATGCCATTTTTCTCAGTCTATGACAGACTATTATTTTAAGCAAATGTTTCAGATTTTGGAGTCAAAAGAAAGATTTGACAAGGGCATTAGCATGCATGGTAGAATATAATTTCAAAACCTTATGAAACTGAAAACAACTGTACTTCATGGAAATGTCAGTTTAAACAGGAATAAAAAATCTAGTACCTTGCGTGTAATTTGGCAAGACTGAACAAAGCCTTTTACAGACTCTTTATTTCACTGTTCACAACTGTGTCAAGAAGAATACTTTAAATGGCATTTCACTGATTTCAAAGAATCCACAGAACAGTATATCTGCACACTAACCCTACCGGAGAAACCATTTAAATCACTCTACACGGTAATTGAGAAAATTATTTAAGAGATTACCAGAGAGGGATTATTTTTGTTCAGCAGTTTATGTCTGAATCTTATTTCCTCACCCATCCCAGTCTTTGTGTGATTTGGAAGAATCACGTGTCTGTTTTCCTAATAGAGATGACCTATGATCAGGTACATCTCTTTAAAGAATTCTGTTCTCAATGTATGTTCCAGGCTATGAGCCCAGCTTTTCCCTCCTACTAGGCACAGCGTTTGGTAGTAGCTCAGTGATACTGTAGATGCAGCTTTCCACTTAAAAATTCGCAGTTGGTATAACAACATTTGCAACTGCTTTTGCACACACAGCATCTCATTTAATGGTACAAACTCTTAGCAATGCAAATAATATATTTGATATACAATACAGCAGAGGATGTGAGAATGCAATTAACAGATATAACGAAGTTGATGAAAGCTCGGTTTACAAATCCAAAGAAAAAATTATGAACTCCAGGATGCATAGCAGTGCCAGATATGGGAAGAAATGTCAGGTATGGAAAGATAGGTGAAAAGGGAAAGAGGAAAAGGAAATACATGTACTAAGAGACATATTCCTTTTCTGTTTGCTTTAAAGCGTGTAGATTCCATAGACTTTGCAACAGATAAATAAGTTAATATGACACAGAATTTGCAGCAACAATTCTTTATGTTGAAAGTTTAATAGCAAAAGCCTTCCTTAAAAGATATTAAAGTGAGTTTTCCTCAGATGATATTTACAAAAAACCCTCTTAGTCCCTAAGTTTAGGACACGACAAATAATGGTTTTGCTAGAACTGAATTTCTGTACCAAACCCAGTCCTCTTTTTACTTGGCTTGCTTGCAGAAGTAAATAAGCATTGAATCGCTCAGTTGTTCACACTGATCTTTACTTTGGCTTGGTTTTGCTGTTTTGTAGCCTTCTCCATCCTCCCTTTTAAGCCCCTCTTGACTTTCTATCATCCAAACATGAAACTCAAAAAAAGGAGAGCAATCAAAACTACTGAGCACTGAGTGGACCAATGTGCAAATCTTAAACTTTCTGAACTTTAAGCAAATCTTGAATTTGTCTGAACTTCAGCTTTCTGTTTTACAGTTAGTTAATAGTCACAGTTAGAAAACCTCTTCCCAGTTTCATCTTAGCCACTGTTTAGAAAAACAGCACTTGAAAAGCCCGAGTACTGCATTTTTCTGTTGATTTATGCAACTACTTTTGTTTCTTGAAACGAGTGGTTTTGAATGGGAAAAATACTTTCATTCCCTCCTTAAAAATTCTCTCAGGAGATCAGAAATGTTATTTTTTTTTTAACATGGCACTGTACTTGTCCTTCTGAAAAGCCTCTGTAGGATTAGAATATAACCATTCTGTCCCAACCCTAAATGGCTGAGTAAATTGTACTGGGTAAATTGAGTTCCTGCAACAGAGATGCTGTGAGAGCTATCTAACATATCACAATTCCAGAATGGAGTCACTACTGTTTACCAAAGCTTCTCTCTAGCTTCAAGGCCTGTAGACACTCTTCTACCTCAGTGATGCCATCCACAATTTAGACTCCAAAATGGAAGATCTACCTATGGCATATTATAGTAGCACGATGTGTCTGTGAGGGATAAAGGAGAATCACTTCTAGATCCTGGATATAAAGTTGATTTCCTACATAATAATTCATCTCAGGCAGGACTTCTGCATTGTAATTCTCAGGACTGTAGTAGCCAAACCTTTGGTCTTTGCCCACAGTGAAGAATCTCCAGACGGCTAGAGCCCTGCCTTGTCAAGAAAGAAAATGAAATGCCTCAAGAGGTATATTAAAAAAACCCAGCTGATACAGTGGAAAAATCCAAGTCTGTACTCAGATGAATATTCTAACCCAAGGTATGGGGAACCATATGAGAACAGTTTTCCTTTCTCCACTCAACCCAGTGAATGCTTACTCCATGCAAGACAGAACAGATCAAGGGACTGGGTTTGGGGAGTTCTTACGGCACTTCTGGTAGCAGACTGGCAAGTTTATAATTCCATCAAGTTGAGGACACAACTGAAGTGAAGTATCTGATAAACCAGAACAGTGCTCTTACCATTGATGTGAAGAATAAAAAGGGAAAGCAGATATGCACCACCATTACATATGTCTTGTACAGTCTCATAATTTCTTCTGGACATGCCTAGTAGATCTTGCCCTCTGTGAATACACTTCTGAAGCATGAGTAGAGGCACCCGCAGACCCTAACAGGAGTGGGGGACTCTCAAGATAATCAAAGTGCTTCCAGAAATGCATGGAAACACACACTTTGGCAGGCTGGAACTTCAATGCACCCTGATTACATTACACATAAAATGCAGTTTTGAGAGTGAGAGTTTTTTAGGTGCCTCACATAAGAATAGTTTAGGCATCTAAATAATTTTCACAGACAGAGTCCTTAACCTCTTTTTGCATTTGTTTTCCCATGTGCTGAAAATAGTTCTTGCCTACATAATAGAAGTAGGGGAAGCCTACATTGCTTTATAAATATTAATTAAGATTGCTGGATGGAAAGCATTTTGCTATTCAAAGACTGTGTGACTGGAGAAAGATGGGAATATAAAAAGGCATTCTGTATCACACACTATTGAAATTACCATGAAAGCTGGCCTGCAAGCAAGATGAGACAGACATGTAGAAATCATTAGTACAGAAAGAGTTAAAAATGCAGAGTACTGTTATGTATTATCTAGTTTTTCTTCCAGACTTAATTTCTAATTATATCTTAATGCTGGAGAATGGCTGGCATGCATAAACACAAACATCATTTATTCATCAGTGATCTGGCATTTAATTACAATATTACTGCATTCTCATGGAGTGCATAGGGAAGAATGTTGTAAATATGACAGGTCAAAAAAACCCCATGATATTAACAAATAGAGTAAAGAAATATACTACTGAAAACTTCCTAAATAGTATTTTACAGGTAACAGATAAGGAACTAAAATAATAGTACATTTATGTACATTTTTTCTAAGAGGAAAAAATGATTTTATAGTCAATAAAGCACGTGTCACAGATGAGAGAGTAAACAACAGCCCATAGCGGATCTGGTACTGGAGTTTACTTAAGAACCGACAAGATTAGAGCTTTTACCCTGCTTGATTATCTCACACACTCCCTCAGGCCCTCACTCCACCCCCTGCCCCGTTATGTTCACTAGATTTCCACTTTCCTTCCTAACAGGGAGGTTGCTGCTGGTCTGGGAAACTCAGGTGGAAAGTCATGTTGATTCACACTGAGCCGCTGCTCGTAGTCACTGGTCTTGACTGTTACCAGCCACGGTCCCTGTGCATCCCCTGGTATTCATCTCCATGCATCTTTTTCATCTTCAGGACCTCCCCCCACTTCCAGGATCTTTCCTCCAGCCAGGATGTTCACCGCCTTCTTTCCTGGACCCCTTCTTTTGTCCAAGACCACATCTTCTTTTCAGGAGCTCTTATTTTTCAGCACTCACTTTTCTCTCCAGAACAATGTGAGATCAGCCTCCTAAATGGTGCTTTTATCTCATGTCTCTTTATTAATTGGAGGTTTCAGGATGTGCTATTTTTGTTTGGTCCAAACATTATCAAAATTTACAACCACCTCATACTGACTGCAGCTATCAAGTAGGAGGCTTCTGTTTGAGAATTTAAAAGTTCAGTTTTGGATATTCCTCTGTGTGTGTGTGTGTGTGTGTGTGTGTGTGTGCAGTTATCTGCTGTCTGCTATTGTTTACAATCTAATTAATTTCTTTTCCCTAAAGCAGTATCGTATTTTAGAGTGTCCAAGTGTTAAGAGGCAATGCAGGTAGATGTCTTTTCCTTCTTTCTCGTATTAGCATGAAATGACTGTAAGGGCACACTAAACAAAGTTATGTTCTTATTAATGGGATTTTCCTAAAGGAAAGTTGTTAAATGCCGGAGTATGGAGTATTTTTCTTTCGTGCAATTGGAAAACTATTTGAATTTTGGCCACAATGTGTTTTTGTAGTGAGCACTCTCACTTTACTTGACAGTGAACAAATAGTGTAACAATGACAATGACGGCAGTAACAAGAACAATCAATAACAAAGTGATTAACATGTTCAATACTTATGACCTCATGTTCAATCTCTTTTGAATTCCAAGTTCTCTAAGGCATCAAAATGCCACCCAAAATAGCCTTTTCCTTCCTAAATATTTGAAGAAATTTCATCTGCCAATAAAACTCTTAGGAGTTTTAATTTGTTTGCAACGAATTAAATTTTAAATTCAAGTTTGCAACGAAGAGACCAATATGACTTTAACATTAGCAAGAGAATGTGATTCTCATTTAGCAAAATCTTAAAACATGGATAGATAGTAACAAGCAGCATTATCAAGACTGCAACTGAGAAGTCTTGTTATTAGTGTGAACAACTGGAAGAAAAGCATGACAGTTCACAAACAAGAAATAAGGAGAGGAAACTCCAGATGCCTTGTCAGCAGATTTCTGTCTTTCCTTTCAACTTGCAGAACAGTACTCAAAACTGTCTGCAAAGGAATCAAGATCAAATGCAGTAGAAGAACAACATGCCACTGCACTGCACGAAACTTCAGTTTTGGTTAGGACTAGGAATAATTGAGGAGCTGCCTTTTCTCAACCTGGATTACTTAACAGAAAAATGCTAAAAAGAGATTATTCATATTCTTCCATATTCATATCATCAGCTGAAAGGTTGTGACATGGCAAGATAATAGGGAGGCAGAGAACATATTAAACTAAAAGTATGTTATGTTGAAATTATTAGGTGGTCAACCTACTCCAGGGTAACATTTAAATAAGTTGATATTTTGCATCTATTGATCCTAATAGCTTTTGGTTATCTTAAACACTACCTGAACACAAATGCTATGTCATTGCAGGTTTAAGTACCTTGTTAGGATTTGGGACTAGGGAATACCAGTTGCCAAAAGTCATTGATCTTTTCAACTACAAGTTTCCAAGCAAGAGAGAAAGAGAAACCTGAGGCAAAACTGGGAGAATATTCTCAATGACAGAGTGAGTAAATAATTCTCATTGTTACCTTCGAATTGCACTACATCTTTCTGCCACTCTTTCTTCAGTAACTTTAAGTCATGAAGGGGACCTATATTTAAAGCATCGATATTGGAGATTTAACAGGGTCATTATTTCAAAGCAGGTCAGATTTAAGAATATCAGCCAAATCCTCATCAGCATATCAACAAAACAAGCTTTTTATGAAATCTATCATCTGAACACAATCAGAAGGTTAAAAGATATGCGAGATTACTTTGTTGTGCTTATCTTCTTACTTTATCTTTTTTTTCTTTCTTACTTTCTTGGTTTCCTTGTGAAAAATTTAGACAAATAATTTAGAATTCAAGATTCAAAATATCTAACCTTTTGATTTAAATGACAAAATAGAAACCACCATAGCAAGTAGATTGTGTTTTGCCATTTCCAAAGGGCTTAGCAGGGTTTAGGAAGTACAAATATACCTTTTTTATTAAAAACTATGAGTTCCTTCAAACATAATAAGTTCCTTCAATTAATATTTGGACAAATTTGATGAAAATCCAACAAAGGCTTAATTATATGGCCATATTCCCAAATTAGGGAACTTACCTTACTCTGTTTATATTAGAAATTTATTCTGAAGGGAAAAAAATATTTACTGTAAATAAAATTAATCTCACTTGCAACTAGAACCATCTTGCTTAAGAGTTCTGAACTCTGGTGAATTTCTTTCATATACTTTAATTCAGTCCAGAATATTTTATATCTTCTGGTTTATGAAATGGATTTTATAATTGGTAAATGCTGGAAGCCAGTTATTGATGTCACTCTTGTGTTTATAGTGCCCAGAAACTGAAGAGGTCTAATCACTTCCCTTCATTTTCATACAATACTTACTCAATTTTATAATACCAGTGAAATATGTTAGACAGCTAATTCTAAGAAATTACTGCATTTTCAATTGGCTAATGTCATTTGGCCTTCAGCCTTGCTCCTTACAGATGTAAAAATTTCATATTACATCTTGTTATTTAAATAAGGAATTTTTTTGACAGTTAAGAAATGCCAACTCACACTTCTATGTGAACTAGGACCTTGTATGAGTATAGTAGTGTAGCATCTTCTTCTACCTACCACTTAATTTTAGAGTGAGTGGAGAGAGGAAAAATGGGGAAATCTGGCTTCAGAGAGCTGGTCTGGAGCATGTATGTCTCAAGTTCTTACGCAGCATAGAGACCCTTTTTTTTTTAAATTCAGTTCTTTTATGTGCATGTCCTCTTTCTGACACTGCTTGCAATTTTAACAGCTCAGGGTTTTATGAGCTGAAATCCTTCCCTTTCTCCATACATAGATAAATTACTTAGGATTTCTACTGTTGCTATGACCAACCACTGCTTCCCGCAAACTTCAGAGCTTCAAAAGAAATCCTCAAACCCATAATTAATATTATTTCTAAAAATTTACCAATGACTTGAAAAAGATGTGAATAGGAGCTGAAGGAGAGGACACAAACCCCAAATTTATCTATATATTATATGTGTGATTTTGAGTGAATTGTCAAAAATATACATGCATACCTACTGCAGTTTTGCACAGACAAAGCAGTGATTTCTGTATACTCTGAACATTCTGCACATTACAGAATCTGATCTTCCGAGAGCCAGACTTTTTTTTTGTAACTATTCACTTTAAAGTTTACATACTGAATTGCTTGTGCTTCTGGTTTCTGCTTTTCATATGCCAGTTGTTTGTGAAAAAAAAAAATAAAAGGATTTTTTATTCTCACGGATATATCTGATCAAGATCTGTCTTGAGTTTTACGTTAAATTTCTGAAGCATTTTCTCTTTACTCAAGAGCTGTAATTTCACTTTTAAAGAAGGAAGGAGAAAAAAGGAAGGGATGCAACAGGATTTAAAGCTGTTCTTTTTCTGAATAGTTACTTCAACAAAGATCAATAGTGTATTTTTTTTAAATGTTATACTAGTGTTTCAAGGCTGCAGGGGGCACTGATGCACTGTATATCTACAGTACTGCAGAGCAAGAGTCAGACAAGATATGATTAAACAGTCCTGCAGGTTACAGATACAGAAAAAACACATAAACGATTTATAATCAATTTCGGTTTTGAGAAATTAGGTAATTGTAAAATATTTATATGAATTTTGGAGGGGAATTAATGTTTCTTTTACTGGTAAATATATTTGTTTTTCTGCTGCAATCAGGTAGTTGTAGGGATAAGACTGTTTTCTTAACTTTATAACCAAGGTCCCTTGAAGGATGATATATCTTTCTAGTATTACAGTACTTAATATTACAGCCTTAAACAAACAATCCCCATTCCCTGTAGAAAATAAAATTTTGCTTAGCAGCTCCCCCGAGAAGCCCATTTATTGGCTGTTGATAATAACTTGTTTATGTATTAATCAGACAATATAGATCCTATCTGATTCACAGACTCGTTGAAGTAAGAATGTATTATAGTAAGAAATAATTATATATTTTAAGAAATAATTATATGTTTTATCAGTTTATTCAATATTTTCTATTCTAGGAAATAAGAATGATGGCATCTAAGATATAGAGATTTCCTCATAATAAGAATGCATGACAATTTATCACTCAGCAACATATGGTAGACATGCAACCATGCCTACATCATCTATTTTACATTCAGTACTATTTATTTATTCTTTAATTCCTTTATGCACTTAATTCCTTTGGTTGTTTTTTTTTAATGCAGCTTACATCAGAGTTTCATCTCTTCTGTTTATCTCAGATCTTCATATTTCCTGCAGTTACAGCTGTACTAAGCCTAATAAGTTACGTCTGTCTAGAGAATCCTTTCTAGAAAGACACGCAGTCTAATTTTAACACAGCAACACGTGAAGAAGCCACCACTTCAATTGGTAGTTTGTACCAATTATAATCATCATTACTGTTACAGCTTTTTTGGTTTATTACCAGTTCAGATGTTCTGGTTACAGCTTTCAGCCATCGGTTCTAACGTGCTGGTGTTTGCTGAGCTAAAGAAACCTCCTCCATGTCCAGTGTTTCTCCTCATTAAACATATGTGCTATCTTCGTATACACTATAATCACCTCAGTCATATTTTAGAAAAAAAATAAAGAGGCTGAATTCCTAAAGTAATTTTCTGCATACCTTTTTTTAAAAAATATCACCAATTTCTTTGAGGATTTTTTAATTATACCTTTCATCTTTTGTACTTTTTAGGTACTGCTCCAGTGCACACCAGTACACAATGAAATACAGTACAACCAATATCACAATCAATAGTGTACACAGAAATGAAATTGTCTTCCTACCTTCTTGTTCAGATACACAGAAATCACATTTATCATTTTGCTCCAGAAGCTTACATAGAGTTGCTTGTCTACGTTAACTAAAAATACCTCTTCAGGACATTGTTCTTCCTTTGGGTTTTGGCCAGTTTAAAGAAGAACGTCAAATATGAAGTTTTGTACAAAATTAATTTCAAAAAAGTTACTACATATTTCCTTTTTTCAGACCTTCCTTTTCTTGTAATAATTAAACCTGCAATGTTTGAGCAATTTCAGAGAAATTTTATTTTATTGCAAATACCTTTTATGAAGTTAATTGCATATTAATATATCAAATTTTGATTTATAGGTTCACAATACATATCACTACAATGGACATCTGGATATCAATAATATAACAGACTTCTTAAAAAAAATCTGGTTTTAAAACTTTGATTCTTTAATAATTTTTAGATCTGAAATGGATAGTTGTTATTAAAAGTGCTCTGCCAAAGAGAAGCTCAAATCATCTTTTTAATTGTAAAAAATGTTCAAAATGTTTTTCAAAAAGTGGAATATTATTTGTGACAGATTTTATTTTCTATAAAAACACACAAGGTTTTATGATGTTGTTGATTGTTTCACTTTTATCTTCTTAGACTTTGTAAGTCATGAAGTCCTGTGGTGTATTCACTGACACAATGAAGGATACAGAATGGATGCCAGCAGAGAGTGGCTAAACAGAATAAAACAGAACTTCAAACTTTTCTCTTGACATTCTGGCTGTTAGCATTTGAAGGCAACTCTTACGATTTCTTATTACTTCTGTATCAAATTCAAAAGTGAATCTCAAAGATGACAAAAATTAAAGTATTACACTGATTCAAGCTTCCAGTAGGCAAATTATTCCTTTCATATGACTCTTATTCTTAGTTATTCTATCTAATATGCCTCTCTTCACAATACAGTCTGGTATAATAACAAGAGCAACTACATCTCCATTATGAGGCACTCTCTGCACATAACTTGGAAGTCATGGAAACCTGGTTCAAAGTTTAATCATTTGTGAGTATATAACAAAACATTTTTTCCTCTGTTTCTAGATTTCTGTAGTTGGAATGACATTGAATGCTAGCACTAAAGCTAAGTGTGACTATAGTCCAATAAGGAAAGCATGCAAGATAATTTCTTTTCCTCTTCGATTGCTTTCAGACAATTCCTCCTGTTACATACTTGGCTTTTCTGAACCACCGCTCATAATAAATTTCAGACTAGACATACAGGAAATATTCTTAAAGCAGAACTCTGTCAAACCACCATGCACCCATCTGCAAGTTTTAGAAGGGGAGAACAAAATCGCAATTATTTTTTCTATTCTAAGAGAGTAGAGTAAGAAGGGTTTTATTATTCACATATCTGTCTGGCTAGAAGCCCAAGTGATTATTTCAGGAAGCTACTGAACCATACCACTTGATGTCTTGTGTCACTAAGATAATTTTTCTTAAGCATTAAGGTAAAGTTTCCAAAGAGTATTGCAATGGCTATGACACATGATATTATTAATGCTGTGAAAAATATATGTAGTGAATTTTTAAGAACTTTGAAAAATGGCTTTAAATTTAGTTTTTATTTTGTCAATCTGCTCCAGTTTTGTAGGAAAGTTGAGATGTTCTCAACCCAATCCTTTTTTTGTAATTCTAGCAAAAACCTTCTATTTTCATGTTTATAACATTTTTTTGTTTTTAGGGAAAGCTCTGCTGAAATGTGAAATGAAAAAGTTACATTCGTTCATGAGAAAAGGAGTCTTTTTCATAAATCTTAAAAATTTATTTTCTTGATACAAATTTATTTCATGGTTTTACATTTCAAAAGCTAATCATGTTCAAGCACAGTTCTTGTTTGGATGACAGAATATATAGGGAAGTATAAATACTCAGAGAAATTTAGCAGAAGGTAATGAACACTGTCGTTAACCTAGAGCAACCCAAAATGTCACAATCTGTAGGGTTCCTGGAACTACAATCTTTGATGTAAAACAAAAAAGGGGTCCTCCTCATTTGCTGGAGCTAAAAACATACAGCTGAAATCCTACACCTCTCCACCCATCAGATTACTGTATAATCTAGAGGTAAGAAAGGCTGAAAGACTGCAAAAAGGCTTTTAAGGTACCTCAGCAGCCTTCTAATTCTAATCACTCTTGACACTGAAGAAGCTCCAAGTACAGAGAATTCACCATGTTGTCCTTCAGACAGTAATGCCTCCCAGAGTTTCTGAACCACCCCACGCTCGTCCGCTGAGCTCTGTCACATCCTTAACTCTCTTATCTCCTGTGTAAGGACTTGTGATGATCTACTGAACAGGCACCTGATAGGCAATCTCTCTCACTTCCACGTTTTAAGAATGTGCTGTGGATGGATACAGTGACTTTATACACTAATCATCACAGTCATTTGTGGGGCTTTGAATCTACCACTCAATGTAAAGAGGCCAAAGCAGATATGGATTTTTTTATTGTAACAGAAGTCTTTAACACATATTTCTCCTTCCTAAAGTATTTATGTAACAAATTCAGTTCTATACTATGAATGTTCTGATTAAAGCTCATTACTTTATTTTACTGATCTATAAAGGGATCAATTTATATGCAATGGTTAAGTATTTGGGGTGAAAGAAGCTTTATAAATTCCACTAATAAATTTAGTAATCATATAGAGTAAGAATCACCAGTAACTGGAGATATTAAATATTATATAACTGCACTAAAATAGATACAAACGTGTGACATGAGTGCAAAATAGCATATCTCCAGCACTGGATCCTTTTCTTTAGCACATGAAACAAATATATTATAAAATAATGAAGTACACATGAACAGTAGTAGAAAGAGAATTTCATTAAAAAACCTATGAGTCTTATTCATAACAAAATTTCCTTTCTGTGCAACTGTGTCAGAGTGTTTTCCAAAATATTTAATTGAGTTATTATTTATTAACACACTGCCTTAGACTTATGCCTTGGCATGCATACATTGACATATATACGTGCAAATGGCTCCTTGATAAAAAACAGAATAAAAAAAATGCATGGTATCTTTTAAGTCTTGTCTTATTAGCTTCCATGCAGGTACCTAGCAATTCCAGCAGAAATCAAGATGTCATTACAATTGTTCATTACAGACACACTAACAGACAGTGACTGCCACTGAATTCTGTTGACAGAATTAAGAAACAATCCTCTGTTGGTATAATGCACACACCTAAAGTTACAGAAGGCTAAGTAAGGTCAAGATAAACATCACCAAAAATTATTATTAATCTTTTAGAAACAGAGAGTTGCCCGAAGAAAGACTGGTGTTAGTTTTGTGGTATGATGATGAGAGGCAACCTTTTCCAGAAATAGGGAGACAAATGTAATATTTACAAACACACATCATCTCACCTGCATATATTTGACACATGGATTTGTCTAATATCCATCACAAACAATTTCCACATAATACTTCAAAAGATTGAGCTAAAGGCTTACCCAACAATTTACAGTGATTTTGAGGATTTATAACAGTGGGAAAGATTAGATCTGTCACTTCTTTCTTTTTTTTTCTTTTTCAACATTGAAGTCTGTATCACTGAAAAGTCACCATCTGACCAAGACCGCCAAAGGAGGAAGAAAAGGTAACAGAAAAGTACCCAGAATTCATGTACACACACAGAACAGAAAGAAAATTGCACAGGACAGCAAAACTCACAAAGGAAAAGAAAACATTGCAAACAAATGTTGTAAAAGATGAGGGAAATCAAGAAGGGCAAATCAAGCAAAGAGGATGAAAGTATATAAAAGCAACTCAGGCACTAGAAAAGGAGGATGGGGCAATTAGAAACACACAGAAAAGGTTATCAGCCAGCAAAAGCAACAGATGAGAGAAAAAAGTAACAAAATAAATGCGTAAAGAAGAACAAATGCTTGTTACCACTCTCTATGTTAAAATTGCACAGAACTGTTATTAACATAATATCAGGCATCATATATGTGGTGAATACAAATGAATGATATTTCTGAAGCTTTATCTTCAGTTCTGTACTTCAGAAACATTTAGTCCGATTTCTACGTTAATCACAGAAAACACAGAAAACCTGTTAAACAAATAAAATTAAGTAATGTCAATTTTGTTCACTTAATAATTTTCTTCTACAGTGTTGAGGAGCACTATATATTCTTTTTTTTTGCTGTTTCAGAATTAAGCACATAACTCCAAACTGTTAATGAAAAAATATGAACATAGCTACCTATGCTGAGATGTAAGAATATAACTTAAAGGTTGAATAATCTCTCTTTCACATATAACAGAAACTCAATGCTTCTCATAGGATCTTGCATTTATTCATAAACTAAGATGTCAGTAGACAGAAGAGCTTAAGTTCAGAACTCTGTGATTTCCCCTTCAGGTGTAAGCCAGCTTGTACATTTTATTGAATTTAAGTTTTTCAGCTCAAGTGGATTCATATGAAGAAACTCTTTAACCTTACCTGAGTCTTATATGGACTCTTACGATGAACTCTAACATACAGTATGCACCATCATAAGCACTTTTGCTTTATCAGGTGTGGAATGGTAACTGTTTGACTTTCACAACCAGCTGAAAAATAACTTTCAACAGGCCCAACTTTCCACTTTTCAAAGTATACAGTTCATTCCAAAGACAGAAATCAAATACCTCAGATGCCTGGTGTCAGATGCTCCGAGTTGTGATGTTTTATAATATTCTTAAAAAGCAGGAGGTTCCACAGAGGAAGAGACATGCTGAGAAATTGCACAGGAGACTGAACTTCACAAAGCTGTTAGGGGGTCTGTTGGGATGCTTGTAAAAATATCACAGAAAACTACAGAATGGAAAGGGAAGTACTCACACACAAGGAAGGGGATTTAGAGACTGTTAGAAAGTGGATAAGTGAGGGGAAAGTCGAACTGAGGGCATGCTGAAAACATGTAGAGATGTCCAAAATGGATTGCATAGCTCCTGAGAAAATTGCAATGCATTAGGAAACTCATCAGTCCTCTTGATGGAATGGAACTTGGGTAATGCACATTCAAGAGCCTCTTTCCTAAATGCAAATAGCAATCAGAGTCTTTGCTGAAATGAAGCTCAGTTTCAGCCTGGAAAAAACATCTTAAGATAAACTAATAAAATAAAATCTTTAAAAAAAATCAACCTAAAATCTGTCCAATGGGCAGTAGAAGAACTCAGCTTACTAGCTCCTGTCTGTGAGTGCAAATCAGCCTTGTACATTTGTATTCATCAGTAAGACTCCTCTTAGGAAAACAGCAAACAGTATTTTTCTGTTTCCCAGTAAGGATTTTTTTTAAAAAAGAACAAATCATGACTTGGATAGATATATGTATATGCATATGCATATACGTATGTATATGTATGGTTTTTATATATGTGCGTGTGTTTGGAACCTTTGAATTTACTACATGCAGTAAACTCTTACAAGAATATTAAGCAGTCTTAGCTCCCAGACACTAAACCAGAAGTGAGCTGCAGTAAACACCAGCTTTTAATATTGGGACTCAAAGCTTCATTTGTATCTGTCATCTGTACTCTACCTGAAAGTGATAGTCATTTTTCCTGCAAATCTATTCCAGTAACATTTTCTGAAACACTTACAGAAGCTTTATATTGCATTAATACATTGCAAGTATCTTAGTTGCTTCAGAAGAAGGAAAAAATGAAAAAGGTTTCATTTCTTAACAGATCTCATCAAAGATCTGTTATTTCCAATTGTGTCTTCTACTACTGTTGGCCATTATACAATCTATTCACAGCTCTGAGACAGGAATAGTTTAAACAATCTTAACATAAACTTTGACAAGATTTAGATAAGTATATAGTCTAGCGTAATTCTAGAAAACTACCTATTGGAGGCTGACCTTTACTAATTGATACGATTCTATTATAACCTTTCCTGAAAGCAAAAGCTGCATAGCTCAGAGGACTTTTATGGCTGCAAATCTGCTCTCAGAAAGTCGAGCTTAAATTCATTCTCCTGCCCATACCATTATTCTGCCATTTCCTATTCCACTTTGGTTACATTTTATGGCAGGAAGCTCTGTTGAGCCCTCAGTGTAATACATCCCTCCTAGCTGTTCTCTCCTCCCCATGGTATCATGTGTTATAGCATATCTATGAACTCCAGGCTTAAACAGTGATGCATGTGATTAGCAGAAGGTCTGGGCCATGACCTTACGGATTAACTGATTTAAAGCCTCATGCTTGAAACCTCAGTGCTTCTGAGCATGCACAGAAATCCTGCATCTTTCAGAATGATCAGAGTCATTGCAAGTTTTAAGGTCTTTGATCTTATCCAATTGCCTGGTGCTGCCTTTACCAATCATCCTCTTGAATTTAAACAGAATTTAGTACCTCCTTCCAAAATTACATGAAAGGCAATTTCCATGTTGCCCCCACCTCCCATTTAGTTCAACTAAGTTAAAATAATTCTTCCTCCTTTGCAGTGTATGATATTTTCATTACAAAATATGAATGGAATGCTAAAGGAACAAACAGCATTCTTGCCCTATATGTTTAGGACATTTTAGACAGCAGATACATATGCCAGTGAAATTAATCTTATGGCTTCATTTTTTACATTTCTTAATTATCAAAACTTTTTAAACAGTAACCTAAATTACATTGATCTCTGAGATAAGCAATGTGGAGTATATTATATCCTATGAAAGGTACTGACTTGTCCTGAAGTAGTGATGCTAATAGTTTTGAAAAGGTTAATGAACTGTATCTAAAATTTGTTTTTGAAAGCACTCTATATTCCTTGCACATATTAGCTCACCCTTTTAGTATTTTAAAATTCAAATAGACCCAGTTAAAAAAACGGCAGAACACATTTAAGTAAATTTCAAACCTATTAAAAATTCATAACCTTAAAATTTACTCACAAGCCCATACACTTTAAGAAGTTTCTGCATGTTTTCCTTTGGCTGACCTTCTACACCACAATAATGAAGTAATCTATGCTGCTGGGGCATGAAGAAATAAAAACCATGGCAGGGTAACTGAATGCCACTATAGTATGGCTAAATATGCAAAAGCAGGGGCATTCAAAAGGATTAAAAATCTGAAAACAGGTGATGATAGGTAGAAGGTCAATTAACGAAAAATGACAACAGCAAGAACAGAAATACTTAGTGCCACTGGATGATAAATACAGGGATGTACTTACAGGAATAAACTGGATTGCTTTGTCTGCCACATTGTACAGTACTCTGTTACTGCCAGGCAGCTCCAACTGTAGCAATATTGCATCAACAGAACCATATGAATTCTGCAAATACAATGTAAGTACACCAGGCTTTCTAGCATTCAGCAACCACTCGTATTTGCAACATATATAATCCATTATTGCCCTATTTAAGCCACTTTCTTCAAGCACTTTCTCCTTTCTTCTCAAAAATAAGTCTCTTCCCAAGAAGCCTGTCTTGCAAAAATAGAATGGCAGCTGGGCTTCCTAGACGCTTTTTGGGAAACAGAATTTATATGTAAGGATTGATGATGGTCAGGATGCATGGGATTATACCGAAAGTGAAGAGCAAAGGGTGATGCAAGCTGCCATGTGTGGGCAGATATGAAATTCATGTGTCACAGGGCAGTGAATGAGTAAGGAGAATGCTTGCCAGGCTTCTCTGCAGTCCACTCCTATGGGACAACCATGCCACCAAGGGAAATTTAGACTAATTTCAATTCTGTTTCCCAGCTTTTCACAGACAGGAATAGCTGTGATTTAGACCAGGATGGAGCCAGCTCTGTGTGAACTGCATGGGGCTGGACACTGTTAGGCTCATCTGCAGCATTCTGGAACAAGCAGGGAGGGAAAAGGAACACATGCTGTCCAGGATAGAGGACTGAGGAGGCGCAACATCCTTCCAGCATCCTTTTACTTATAAGACTATTTCCACAGTTCATCTATACAAACTATCATGTCATTTTACTCATCTAATCAGTTACATATACACAGTAAATATTTGCAAGAAACAGACCTAGACTGTAATCAATGAGTTCTGATTCAAATACAGCAATCTTTAATATCTATATTATACTATATCAGCCATATTTCTATGCTAATTGACTAACTATGAAGGGAAGTATCAGAATCAATACAAAAGGCAATAAACCTTGGCATATAATTGTATAGCTTATAGTATAATAGATAATATAACATTCTAAATTAAACAATTTTAAAAAGAAGAAAGCCGAGTTTGCTTATAAGCCTTCTCCTTCCTGTCTATATCCCTCTATACATTATATACACAGACTGGACGAAGCAGATCTCATTCGTCTTTTGGTTCTTGAAGGCTCTTAAATGAATGGTTATATAAACTACTCAATAGGAAAAACTGAATAAAGAATGGTGTCAAATAGCCCAAGGGTGCAGACACCTATCTTAGAGAAAGTATTATTTTGGAGAATGAAAGAAAGCACAAAAGATGATAACAGTCCTGATTTTAAAGTTATCCCTCTTTTATCCAATATAAACACCAGAGGTACATCTTGCCTAGGATTTGGGACACCAAGGCTCTAATGCTTGTGCAAAATGGAGAACAATTTCCTGATCTAGTAACCAGAGGAGACACCTGAGATGGTTTATGATTTTTTTCCAATGATTATTTAATTTCTAATATATAAATAGTCCTTGAAGTCAAGATTTTTTTTTTTCCTAAGTTAATACCGGAATTAAAGTCATGAAGTAGCTTCCTCACTCACTTTCATCTCCATGAATTTCTGTTCTTCACAGAAGCATAGTTCCACAAACAAGAGTATGTGCCCGCATTTTGGAGGACACCACAGTTCTAGCTAGGAAAAAGCTCTGTGCAGAAAGGCAAGACTGGAGCCATCACTTCTTTCTTAGCTGGGGTTTGTTACAACAGAGGCCAGAGTTCTGTATTTTGTGCAGGATTGACATTCACAACTGTTTGTTAAATGCACTTAAAGAACATCTTCTAAACAAAATGCTTTGGGAAACTCAAAGGGTGCAAAGATTTATTTCTTCGTCAAGTTTGGACAAGGAGGTGACACTGAGCTGCTCTTCTAAATAAAAATAGTGGCAGGTCTGTGCAGGTGTAACAAGCTGAACTTTATGTTCAGAGTAAGATTTACTGGCAAAAGCTTAGATGCCTAGGACTTGTGGCAGGTGGTTTATTAGATGATGAGTTTGATGTTTACACTGCTTTCATAACTTTGAGTGTGATGTGTGTAAGTTCATTAAGGGGCTAGTGGTAGAAGTGAGTGCAGAGTCCAGATCTCATGGATCTTTAATTAATGATCTAGTCAGTTACCACTAGCTTTCTAACATTGTTTAAACAAGCACACGAACATTAATTAAACTATTCTGTAAATTTTAGGGAAAAAAATTGAAGCCATATGTAAAAAGGCTTATGCAAAATTCTCCACGGATATAGGACATATATCCTACGACTAAAATCATACTGTTCTGAAAGACTTCATGACCTACAAATGCAATTCACCTCTACTTTCTTTTGTTTTCCACTTTTCCATGTTCAAACCTTTTATATGCCAGAACAGAATCCTAATCTACACCATTGTCTTTGTATAGCCTTTTATTTCAGTCAATGCATGACCAACAGCAATGTGAATATGCAAAAATGAAACCAAGTGGGGTTTTTTTATGTATTCAGAAACAATGCTTTCCAGCATTTTTCACAATGTCATATATAGTAAGTGTAGCAGGAAGTCATCAGTATTTGTTACAAGATTAACAGAAATCCCAAAACCATGAGTAGAAACACAACCAGAACATCACCCCTCTTTCCACTCCTGTATTTTGTTGCAGATTATCTTGCTTAGTACACTGTGTTTCAGCACTCACTGGGTGAAAACTCACTCTATATAAGCTGTCAAGCTTAATTGAACTACCCTGCAAAAAGCATCTTACATAAAGAAAAGGCTCCAGAAGCAGAAAAGAAAGCACAATATCCAGCTATATAATCAATTTTTTTTCTGAAACCATTGTTGAAATTATCTAAAATGGCCACTCTATTTAAGGAAGAAAGCAAAATCGTCACAGTTTCTTCCAATTTGAAAAGTCACAGAGGGTAGTTTACCTGCAATTGTCCACATTATTTCTTCCCACAGCATTAGAGACGTTGAAAGGTCCCACGTTATTGATTTCCATGACTTGTATACAGCCAGTGAAATTGTAGGCAGGTCCAGGTATCTACAAAGGAGAAAATGCACGCAGTTCTTTTGCTTGTTGTCATTGTGATCAGTTTTAAAGATAATCAAGTTTCTGCAAAAGATTTGTAATACAGTTTAACCCTACTCCTGAAGAACCCTCCTGGTCTGCATTTTTTTCTCCAATGAAATTCTATAAAAAAAATTGAATGTGAAAAGAAATTACAGCAAGATAAGCACTACTGACTTAAAAATAAACTCATAAAGTTTTGGGCATACAGACAGCACCATAGGTATAGTGAAACAACAGCAAAAAGTGGACTTCTCTAGCTTTAATCAGGTATGTATTTTTTATAGATGAATACACGTCATGGGAAATGGCAAACAAGGAAGCTTTGAAAAGTCTACTTTAAGTTTACTACTTCCCTGCTCAAAAGATATCTAGTACCATTAATCATGTTTCAAAGATGCCTAAGGACCTACTAAAAATGGGAATCACTGTAGGGGCACTGAAAAAACACAGAACAAGAAATTGTTACGCATATCTCGCCATCTAAACAAATAACACTGACACAACATGTTGGGAGGTGTTAAAATATATAAACAAACCACCCAAAATGTTGCAAATGAGTCTTTATGAGCTGGACCGCTGGACTGGGACAGGTTCCTGGTCACACCAGATTATGTATACCTGTCCTTGGGGCCACATAACAGGTAAGACTCAATAGTTTATATCATAAATTTCATGCCAAAATAGGAAAAAAGTACTGCTAGGACTGTGCATGAAGATTAAAGTCATTGACACATTTGAATGGGGCCTTGGGAGACTACTCAGGAAGAAAACACAGTAACAGTGGAAGAGGGTATGACCTGAGGCACAAATGGCTGCTGGTCATAAGCCCATAGGAGGAGAAGCAAGTCTTGGCTTGGTCCTTAACACTGCACAGGACCCGTTCCTAACACTGATCATGAAGTCAAGTTTAGATGTCTGCAGGTTTAAATACCTGCAGAAACAACAACAAAAAAGTCATTGAGGTCATCATTTCATACAGGAGCCCTAAATAAAAACGAAGGGACTTTTTAAAAGGAAATTCAAAGGAATATCCCAAAGAGTAAAGCACATGCAGATGAATACTTAAAACAAGCTGTCAGAGGTTCACATAAAATGTAAATAAACTACTAGAAAAAAAAAAGACTTTAGAAACCCTCAAAAACTGGAATGTTTAAATAGCAAGGTAGAAAATGTTTATAATGGCTAAAAGACATTCAACATCCTTTAAATGTTGAAGTCATGTCCAAATGAAGGAAAGTAGGAAGTTATATAAATGTTGGCAATAAAAATCCAGTAAAGCAGGCCAGGTAAAGAAAAATATAAAGATCTTGAGGAACGATTTGCTAAAAGCATAATGGCGAGCAGTAAATGCTTTTTAAAACTCAACAGGAGCAACAAGCCTGCCAGAAAGTCTCTAAGGTCAATAGACCATCAAATTATGAAAGGAACATTCAAAGAGATAAGGCTCTAGCAGGAAATCTAAATGAACTCTCCAAATCAAAATTTAACATAGAGGAGCTCTAGGAGGTTCCCATGCCAGAACCCCTTTTTAGTGGGGATACATCAGAGATCTCAAATTGAATTATTACTGGAAAATGTTTTAAAATAAACTAACAAAGTGAACAATAGCAAACGGAAGTCCTAAAGGAAATTACTATGGTCATCACTTAAAATGGCATCCAAACCATGTGAATGGTAGATGTGGATTTTGGGGGTTTTTTTGTTTGTTTGTTTTGGGTTTGGATTGGTTTGCATTTTTTTGCTTTTTATGATTTGGGAAAGGGGGACAAGACTAGGGAATGCAATGGCACACCTCAAACTATGGATCAGTAAGTCCCAGTTCCATTTCAGACAAGTCATTAAGATCTACATTAAAGAACAGAATTAACGGATACATAGATGAACATAATGTACCGGGCAATAGTTGAGATGGTTTCTGAAAAGGGAAATCGTAACTCACAGGAAGAACACTGAATATGTGAAAAAGGATGCTTGGCACATAGCCTTTGATTTCCAAAAGGCTTTTAACAAGTTTCTGTGCTATAAGATTCTGAAGTAACTCGGTCACCCTGGGATAACAAGGAAGGCCTTCAATAAATGAAGGGAATGGTTAAAATAGAAGTAGAAAAATTGGGAATAAATAGTGAGCTTTCTCAACGTGCAGAGCCCCTAGAAATTCCTTCAGCAATCTGTATTAGGGTCTGTGCTCTTCAGCATTTTCACAAGTGGCTCAATGTTTCCTGTGTTACTCAGGATAGCAAAAACAAAATTCTGAGAAGAGGATTTCACAATATGCAAAAATTTCACAATATGCAAAAACTATAAGGTAAGTAAGAATCACGATACATATGAGAGTTTCTGAACAGAGAGTGACTATATAGACTAGGATTCTTTATTCAGGAAAACCCACCATCAAGGAGAGTTAGAACAGAGTAGTGTACAGACGAATAAAGAGTTTTCACAATTTCTCACAATACAGGAACAAAAGGACATGAAATTACATAAATCAGTGCAAAGATGAAAGCAAGCTAAAGGGCATGCTTTTTGTACCGCTTGAAATTAAGCTGTGGAACTCTGCCATAGGATGTTGTGGATGGTATAAGTCTAAATGGGGTCAAAAATTGGTCAAATTAACAGGAAGATATTTTTCCAAAATAGTCTTCCTTATCTCTTTTCTTATCATTAAAGGTCATAAAAAGAATGATGGCCTCTAGCCTGTATATTTGCCTTCTTCCTTACCTGCCAGTAAGCCACATTTCATATTGTGATGGCTTCTTGCTCTGTCCAGAGCATTGAGGTAAAACCACCTGCCCTTTTCTTTAAAGGAAAAAGATTTTGAAAGACTGAAAAATTTTAAAACTAGCTTTTACCAGAACACAAAATACTAAATTAGAACATGACAACCATTCAATAGATTTCTGATGAGCTGGGTGAGACAGATAAATCTCCCACCTTTCTCCTCCGTCTTTGCAGGGAGGGCCCATTCCTCTAGTCTTGCTTATTAAAAAGTTCAGTGACTTGGGTGTCAAAAACATTCGGTGTTCCAGATGCACACAGTGGCTTCTGGAAAATTTCCTTTTTGCCATCACTTCTACAAGATGGTTGAGAGGCACCCCCAAGCTTTAAGTAAGCACCCTGTTCCTCTCAGGACTGCCCCAGCCTCCTTTCCTCCCACAGGCTTTCTGCCTGGGGCTGCCAAAAACTGCTCCCAGCTCTCTCGGGGAAAGGAGAGCTCTCTCCCTCCCAGCAGAGAGATATGCTGCACAGGTACGACATGGCTGAAGCAAGGCAAATTGCTTTCCTCTGCATGTTCAACCGCTCTGAAACATAACACACTGCCATGCTGCACACAATAAACAAAATGAACCAGCCCTCCAACCCATGGGAAGGGCCCAAAGAAGTTCATTAGCAGTTCACCATTTATTTCTTTAGCAGCAAATGTTTAAGGGCAGTTAAGACTTTAAAACAGATATATTACTACAATGCGACAATGTGGAAAGTTATGACTGTTTAAGGCGGTATTTGAAGTCAGTAAAGTTCAGGTGCTGGAACAAGGAAGGTTGGCTCTCTGTGTAGCAAACACGTTTTAAAGGATTGCACTGAGGCTTCCTGGTGTTTAGAAAGAAACGAAACCCTCATTCCAGGACTGGATGTGAACACTCCCCTTCTCAAAGTTACACTTCAGATACTAAAAGAACAGTATCATTTGATATACCACAATGGCTGACATATACTATTGATAGGGATTACGGACAACAGAAGACTCTCTTCCATATAATTCCTTTACCAGTCACTTTGGCAAGGAAATAAGTGCGATGGACTGCCAAATGTTATAGTCAGCAGTCTGCTTTTGCTGCCATTATCGTGACAAATTATACCAGGTAATGAAATGAAAATGTATTGTCCTATTAAGTTTCACATTTTACTTCTTGTAAGAGATGCTTGTTATTCTTTTTTTCCTGCCTTTTATAAATAGTAAATAAAACTATTTTCAAATTAACAGGATGTAGTATCTGTTGCAAATCTCATACGAACATGGACAGAAACAGTTACACAGTTCTGAGTTGGAAATGACATGGGACCCATAACATTGCCTAAAAAAATGAAAAAATGAACCGTGTTTTAATATTGGCTGCATAAATCAACTTGTTAGAGCTCTGCTTCTTCTTCTCTCCCTTACCCTCTTCTGAAGTTTCCCTAAAGCTTAATTATGATTGTTCCAGTCACACCATGTATGTTTTTCAACAAAAGACCTCATTCTTGGGATTGTCAAAACAAACAAACAAAAAAACAGAAAACAAAAGGAACCAATAAACGCAAAGGCCAGGTACAATATAGTTTTAACATTTATGACAGCTACTGTGCCTAGTTAAGTTCATTCAAGACTCTGAATGTCAGGTTGGTATAGGGAAAATTCACTATGGCAACCTGTGTTCCATTTTGCACACTGAAGAGCAAATTAATCGCTTGGTTTGGGAATAAACGTTTATCTGCGTATTCCCCCAAGTGCTGTTATCGGTGAATATTTTAACAACATGGTTTCCTTCCCCCCAAAACAAACATACTGATTGGGCTCCTAATCGTTTCTCCTACATTGATATGTGTATATTTTGATTATAATGCATTCCTGTAAAGTAATATTAAAATACTTATTTCTTTGTTTTGCAATAATAACTACATCATAAACACTTCGGTGAAACAATTACTTGCCTTTGGAGTGCTATGCTATCTATACAAAAACCTAATGTTGTCTTAGACGTATTTAGGAATAAGGGCTATTGATACAAATAATCAAAAGTAAGCAGCTTTTATTCTGCTATCTTTGAGAATATATACTCATCTGTGATTAGCAGAGTATTAAAATGTAGACTTCACATGTAGCTGGGTTTCCTTCCATTTACAAAAATACATTAATGTGCTGACAAACTGTAATACTTAAATTGCCTGAAAATGCCAGGGCCATAGCAACACCAGAAATTTAATTTAATACAATTCACTATTCAGGAACTATGCAGATATGTTTGACATATAGTAACCACGCTCTTTAAATGCCCTTTATACTTGACAAAAATGAGTACAGATACTTACCTGGTAGAAAAAGTTCACACATATATGCCAAACCATTTATTAACATCCCTTACTGACTAGCTCAAATTAGAGCTGCTGTTAGGTAGAATTAACCCAGAACTGAGTTCCTAGTGAAATGAGCTTACATGCTGTCATTTCACTATGGATTCATAAATAATATAATGAGGTTTTGGCTTAAGATCAGAACATTTATTAAAAAAATTCTAATTAACTCAGAAGAAAACAAAGCATAGCACAATCTTTCCTTATTTGTCTCCACTCAAGATAAATTTTATATGTCTTAAAAATTCTCGCTATAGGTATTACAGTGTACCAGGATACACTATTCAGTAATCTTTCACATCTTTGTGATTCCTGTGAAATATGCCTGATTTTGGAGTCTGATTTGTAGAACTCTCTGCAAAAGACTGTGAAACTTTTCAAATTGCAATATTTTAAACATAAACAAAATGGCCCAGGTACACATTTTTGAATACTCTAATAACATTTTTATTTATGTTTACTAGCAACACGATAAACAGTTTGGAAATTAATGCATAACTCCAAGATAAAAATCAACCTTGAGATAACAGTTTCTCTACCTCAGTTCTTTTCCTTGCTAGTGATTAGAATCATACGAAATGGTCATAATGAATTCTGAAATTAAGCAAGTTCTACTCTCAACTTTTTAAATACCAATTAATAAAAACTAAACCTGGTGCATTTTCACTGCAGTAGTTCAAGCAAAATGGACAATGTTACTCTGGTTAATTTGTATAGCCACTAACTAGCAAGAAATGCTCCTTCCTTTGAGAAGTGTTGCTGAAGTAAACAGTGGTGGTGGGGGAGGTTGATGCATCTATGCTGTTTGTTGCTGCACTTCCTAATATTAACTTTTTAAAATACTTTTCCTACTCAGTTACAATTTTAATTCACATGCATTTTTATTGTTAGATAAGGTAGTATAAACCAATTTTTATTAGAGTTTAATGACCTTTCAAAATGTGTAGGAAAATGAAAAGTGGCATTGGTTCTGAAAACAAAAGTAATAAAAGAAAACACTTAAAATATGGGAGAAGGAATATTGTTTCAGCTTTTGTACTAGTACTAGTACAGAAATAGGAAGGAAAAATGGGAAGGTATACTGGTAAAATTGCCTATATGCCACCATATATAAAACAAAGTGAATGAAACAGGAAGGAACTGAAATCTCTCCTACATCCTGACTAGTACTGGTCATGAAATGAAACACTGTATAAACCTATGCATAATATCAAAGTTTCATTCAATTGATATGTTAACATAATAGATGATTCTGAGCCAAACATTCAAAAAATCATTTTAATTAAGTTATACTAACACAACTAAAAAGGGGCTAAGAAGTAAGTTAAATCAAGATTATTTTTTTAATGTAGCTGCTTCTACTGATTTTTTTAAATCATTTATTGCTATTATCCTGAACCTGCGTTTATCATATCTGTCATGGATATTGAACCCTATCACAAGACTTTCATGAAACAAGAATGGTACAGCATAATAAAATACACAGAAGAGAGGGAAAAAAATCCCCAAACTGTCTAGGGTGGTACAGGTTTACATTTCTGCTCCTCATTTCTCATTTGTTTTAGCAACTCAAATCAGGGGTTGCAAAACTTGCTACCCCGGTAGCTCTCCCACCGCGGGAAATCAACAAGTGAGGAGTTCTTCCAGTCTCCTGTGCTGTAGGGCAAGGAACTGAGACTATGCCCTCACATTGGTTTTGTGAGCGGACCAGTGTTGGTAAAACACCTCCTGGATTGCTGTGTTTTACAGCGGGAACCAGACTGGCCATCTGCCTGGTCCAGGACTCTGATGGAGCTAGCTCACCATATAACAGACATCGACATTCCTCTTGCATCATTTCCTCATCTAAATTGACTGGCAGTGTAAAATGCAAGCATAAGTGCTTTCCTGTCAATCTCCCATGATTCTCCCGGTTTGTTCTGGCTGAGAATGCTTCATTAAGCCACAGAGGATTAATTAAAATCAGTAAGTCCGAAAGATTCAAGGGTACCGAGAAATTCCCTTTCCATTTTTATGAAAGTTTGTCCTTGGCCAAGATCCTTATCTTTTAAACTTGCTTTGCAGTTAAGCAAGTGCAATGTTGCATTTCAGAAGTGATATGAAGACTCTGAAGTAAGGAAGGCCCTCCCTAAGTTTTATGGCTAGCAATGTCTGGCCTTTCTGGAAACAATTTCAGTGTTTATGCTTAAAGCATGATGCATGATTTACTTACTGTGTTTGCTATTGCAATTCTTAGTAAGTTCAACTACTGTAATTTATCTTTTTTAATTCTCTCTTGTTAATGTGGTACAATAACTTGCCCATGAACAAGCTGGAAAATATATTGGCCTGAGATAACTAGAACATGCAGAATGAAATTAGGAAAACAGACTTATGTTTCTTATCTAGTACAGACTCTGTGAACTAACTATGGAAATCAACTCATCTCCCTGCACTTCCCCTTTTCAATCTGAAGCTGAAGTTAAACATATTAAACGCTATGCTACACCAATATAATACAGTATTACAGCACATTAGGGGAAAGGTGGAAAGGGGAAAGTCCATCACCCTGAACTAGTTTTTAGTCCAAGCCAGTGAACTTCTGTAGTTCTGGTTTTTGTCCAATCAATAATCAATAGCTCAGACCTACAAAC
Organism: Oceanodroma leucorhoa; assembly: GCA_030449065.1. Taxonomy (NCBI): domain Eukaryota; kingdom Metazoa; phylum Chordata; class Aves; order Procellariiformes; genus Oceanodroma; species Oceanodroma leucorhoa. The sequence continues at coordinate 958,376 of JASVER010000176.1, forward strand.
ATTTGACCCAAGAGATATTTGTATCAAGTATATTTGTTTATGTACTGATGAATTTGATTATACCCATGGGTCAGTTTCAACTCAGGATATCCTATGATATCTAAATTAAGATTCAGTGTGAAATATTTCTTACTGAATCTTAAATGTTGAGTTACAAAAAAGGGAGGGGTTGAAGCAAGGAGTTGTACATCTTCTACCTGAACTAAAAGAGATAACACCTTATCTAAAACAGAGACATCTGCATATCAGAGGAATTAATACTTGTATGATGGTCAGACTAACCCCTGCATAAGGAACAAATACATACGTTTCAGGGAGAATGATTGTATTTATCTGGAACACCTGGAAGTCTTCAGAAGGAAAAAATGGCTATAAAAGCTAAAATGTTCCAACAAAATAGTCTTTGCTTTAGTTAATGTAACCTGAGGTATATGATATTCAGAAGGGGTTCACTTTGTCAGAGTTCTAAGAAAGTCAAAGAACCTCAAATGAAGAAGGGAGAGACAAGAAGAAAATTTCTTCATAAATTTTTATGATTTTGTGTGTTTTTTTATCATGCCTGTACATCTTTTATAATCATCTGCAACTAGATTGTCTGGTTTTGTATATTGTAAATACGTAATTTTATTTTTCTAGCTTAGCCTCTTTTAAGACAAGAGGGGTTTCAAGGTAACTAAATACTAAACGCAGTATTCCTCACACAAGATGTAAAGAATATATCAGCTAGCACACTATGCTTCTCAACAAATGCCTTCACTTCCCCAAAATCCTTCAGAGAATCCTAAGTCTAACAGTGTGGCATATATAAGCTATCAGGACCAGGTGAGAACTGGTATTACGGTGGTTTGCAGTGTTAGGAACATGGTAACAAAGAGAGCTGCTTGACACATAACAAGGTGTTTAGGAGCACGCATGCATTCCAAGGTCACCAAGATGTTAGTCACATGTATTTATGTGATCAGAGGCGTATCTACAGTAGACAGATCACACAAAAACATTAACCATGATGTGTGAAGAAGGTAATGAATCCATGTACTTCCAAAATGCATTTAATTCTCTTATGATAGTAAGACAAGACAAATTTTTGTGTTCCAAAAACAATGAACATTGCCAGTGAGTAAAAATTTAAAACCTTTATCAATTTTTGATGAGACAACTGACAGGTTACTACCCACTGTTGTCTGCACTGTCTTTCAGCTAGATGTTACTGCCCCTGTGACAAATGTAATATAATAGGAAAATAAATCTATAATTCAACATATAGGCATAGATTGAGATTAATGGCAGTGTAACTTGGAACAACCGAGAAGTGGACCCATGACCTGTTTTTTCATCTCTCCTGAGGAAACAAAAACCTTTAGCAAAGGAGTGAGGTAAGCAGTTGGATTCGGTTACCTAATTACTTGTTTTAGCTTTTTTTTTTCCCAGTTTGAGAATCATAGTCATGAGAGACTTATGACAATATGTATTTCCCCAGAGCTGTGAACTATCTTTGTACTGCTTACTCATTGCCAGAGGAAGATGTTAGTTTATGTGGAACATCGTCTCTTGTTGCAGCACTCAATTCTATCTTCCCCCACCTTGACTCGTATACTGTTCATATACTTGTCAAAAGACACACCTAGTCCTGAGAGTTTCCTACGTGCCCTGAGTTTCATGCTCTTAGAGTCCTTGTCTACAGCATTTACAAACTTCTTTTGGAATTGATACTCCCCAGGAAAGCCAGAGTAGACAAAAACATGAGATTCACATGAACCCACATTATGTACTAGGTCATCTAGAGGAGAAATCAAACAATATTCTAAAAACTGAAAGTATGAAGTAAGTTTTTAATTTAAAAAAAAATTAAAAACAAGTATTAAAATAATTAAACATGCATGGCAGATTCTAAACTGCTTCCTTACTTGCTCCCATCACTCAGGTCCTGGAACTGAATTCCCTCCTCTCCCTCCTTAGCATTGCTTTAAGCCTCAGTGCTGACCTGCTCTGTTCTTCTCAAGATGAAATCTTACCTCTTTTATTTCTACTCTCAACATACCTCAGGCTGTTATTCAGGGCAAACAGCACAGGGTCAGCCACTTTCCCTTTCTTGAGATTCTAATGCATTTGTATTCTTTCTCCAGCACGTTATTTCTGGTTCAAAAAAACTTCCCAACTGTCACAAAATTTTCAAGGCTATTAAAAGGCTTTAGAATGGTATATAAAAAAAGGTGTTCATGCAATATACATCTTACCAAGCTAACAGCATTTAGTTTTCTATTCAGTCTTCACAGAGACTAGAAGTGTCATTAGTAACAGTATAGAGGTTTGGTACTCAGAGGGTTCTGAACCCTCCCTTCCACTATTCTGCAGCCATTGAGGCTTCTACTGCCACAACAAAGTATATCTGACCATGAAAAATAATTTATTTTTTTTCCCCCAACTTTCTCCTAGAAACAGAAATATTAGATGAGAGTAAAGAACCATCTTCACCAGGTACTGAACCTGTACCCTATATCTCCAGTAGCAACCAATACAGCGTACTAGAAAAGAGTACAATAACAGATCATGTAGGCTGTGGTATTTCACAGAATCACATAATGGTTGAGCTTTGAAGGGACCTCTGGAGGTCATCTTGTCCAAATGATGCTGAAGCAGCGTCATCTAGAGCCGGTTGCTCAGGACCATGTACAGATGGCTTTTGACTATCTCTACAGATGGAGACTCCACAACCAATCTGGGCAACCTGTGCCAGTGCTCAGTCACCCTCACAGTGAAAATGTTTTTCCTGGTATTCAGATGGCACCTCCTGTGTTTCAGTTTGTGCCCACTGCCTCTGGTCCTGTTACTGGGCACTACTAAGAAGAGCCTGGATCTCTCTGTCCTCTTTACACCCTCCCTTCAGATATTTGTACACATTGATGAGATCCCCCTGAGCCCTCTCTTCTCCAGGCTGAACAGTCACAGGTCTCTCAGCCTGTCCTCACAGGAGATATGCTTCAGGTCCTTAATCAACTACATGGCCCTTTGCTGGACTCTCTCCAATACGGCCATGTCTCTTATGCTGGGTAGCCCAGAACTGGACACAGTACTCCAGGGGTGGCCTCACCAGGGCTGAACACAGGGGAAGGATCACCTCCCTTGACATGCTGGCACTCTTCCTAATGCAGCCCAGGATACCGTTAGTCTCCTTTGCTGCTAGGGCACATTGCTGGCTCACGTTCAACTTGGTGTCCACCAGGACCTCCAGGTCCTTCTCTGCAAGAAGTCTGCAAACTCTTTCCTGTAAAAACTCTACAAATCACAGGATGCCTGATGATCTCAGGCATTTCTTCAGCAGGGAATTTTTGCGATGTTATTAGAAGACTTTTCACATGATAATTCAGCTATTAGAATTTCAGAAGCCAAAAGGAATAAACTTTCATATATAAATACATACATACATGCACACGCGCGTGCACACACACACACACACACACAGACGTTTGCATTCATGCACTCATTTACGCTTTTAACCAGGAATCTCTTTTAACTAAATATATCTGATTCATTCAAATCCCTCTCCTCCAACCCCAGTAAAGGGCTCAGAAGTATCCTGCTGTATGCAAGAAAGCTACCAGAAGATAGACAGCAGGTTTGCAGCATGGACGAACAATCTTCACCATTTTCTCAAACTGATTACAAGGAAAAATCAATAGCCTTGTTTTTCAGGTATTGAGTACACATGAGCGCACAAATGGCAAACAATATGGGGTCACGTGAAAAGCCAGGATATTCCTACCATTTCAGGTTTACATTAATATTTGATCTTATAATTAACCTGTGTTAATTTTGAAATACATTTTATAAATGTATTTGTTTTTAATTTTTTCCTCTCTTTTTCCATACTATTCTGCCTGTGCTATGAACAATTGTTTGTAAAACAGCATTCTGTAACCTGGAATGAGAATCCATATAATGAGACAGTGACACAATCAAAGAATGTTTCTTCTGTTTACTATTATATACAGAGAAAGCAGCTTTCAGTAGTTGTGTATATAATTCTCAGAATTTAGTAAACACCAGCAGAGTAAAGTAGGTAGAAGCTAGGTAAGTAAATAAGAAGGAGGTTTAAACCACGGAAGAGAGTGACAGGCACTGACACAGTTACTTATCTTTACTCCTTTTTGCCTTCAAAATTAATTCTAATTAATTAATACTAATAAAATAGGAAATTAATGATTTTATGCTAATGTTCCCCAAAGTCCCATTTTATTAAATGTTTCCTCCTTCTCTATTCTTTCATTTCCAAATCTCATTTCATTTAGATGAAAGAGCACACAATAAAAATTGCACTTCCAATGGTTTAATGTATAACAGCTGCCAGTTCCTTTGTTACTTTCTTGTTTTTATGATGCACACCAAAAATCACAAATTTACAAACAATGTGATCACCATGTGTCCTGGTTTCGGCTGGGATAGAGTTAAATTTCTTCCTAGTGCTGTTTTGGATTTAGTATGAGAAGGATGTTGATAACACACTGATGTTTTTAGTTGTTGCTAAGCAGTTTACTGGTCAAGAACTTTTCAGCCTCCCATGCCCTGCCAGGTGCACAAGGAGCTGGGAGGGAGCATAGCCAGGACAGCTGACCCAACTGGCCAATAGGGTATTCCCTACCATATGACATCATGCTCAGTATATAAATAGGGGGCATGGTCCAGGAAGTAGCGATCATGGCTCCATTATCAGTCAGAGGGTGGTGAGAAATTGCATTGTGCATCACTCATTTTGTATATTCTACCATTATTATTATTATTATTATTATTATTATCCCTTCCTTTTCTGCTCTACTAAACTTTCTTTATCTCAAACCACAAATTTTACTTTGTTTTTTTTTTCCCCGATTTTCTCCCCCATCCCACTGGGGGTGGGGAGAGTGCGCGAGCAGCTGTGTGGTGTTTGGCTGTCTGCTGGGTTAAACCACAACACCATGTTCCCCTCTTAATACTGACTCTTTCTTTATATTACAACAGCTTAGCTGGCTTCTACCTTTCGAGCAGAGTGCACTTCCTGCTGGCTTGGTGAATGTATTATTTGACTATTTTTCAGACTCAGCTATTTGCTGCATACCCAATAGGTACATTCAGATACTTAGTTCAGAGTGAAGCCATTAAGCAAACAGCACTGAAGGGCTTATTTGCCAGGCATCAGGAATGGCCTCCATTTACTATAGTTTTCTATAAAAACTGCCTCTGCTACATTGCTTGCAGTTGGGAAAAGAAATGAAACAACACAGTGAAATGTCAAAGCTGCCAAGATACACAAAGTCAATTTATTGTTACTGAAATAATGGAAACTTGTACGTAGAAGATCAATGAGAATGGAAGATCCTGGGACTAAGAATGAATGTGGAGAGAGATCCCTAACATTATTAGAGCAGTAGGTTCTCGGGGAAATCACACAGCTATGAGACTAACAGCACACATAACAGGAGACCAGATGCTTTTGATATTAATAGAGTCTCTATTCCTCAACAAAACATTTGATTTTTTTTTTCTTCATCAAATACACACTCAGCCTAAAAAAGATAATGATACCTTACGTTTTAGTTTGATAAATATCAAGGACACTGTAGAAACACTAGTCATCCAGATTAACTCTGGAAGGACCAAACAGGAATCACCATAATTTAAACAGAGCCTAGACAAAGAAAACTACATCTTCAATGAAGATTTTCTTTTTTGGAAGGAAAAAGCACAAAATTAAAGGAATCAGTTAAAGAACTGAAAACATCAAAGATGGGAGGTGTGAAATTTCCTTAATTAAAGTGGCGGAAATACCTGGCAATCACCAGCTGGAAAAGGGTACTGGGAATAATGAAGAACAAACATACACACACAAAGAAACAGCAAAGAATGATATGTGTTGGAAGTAGAAAGCATAAAAATGAAATAAAACTTGCCAAAACTCAAACTGAGTTGGATGTTACACAAAATTTAAACACATTGAGGAAAGAAGAGTGACTGACTACAAGTGAGGAGAGGGACCAAATTACAAATACTGCAGCTGTCACCAAAAACCTTTGCTCCTAGACTGTCTTGTATCGGTGTGCTGCTGTAATGGGCTGCACATTATATTTGCTTCTATTTTAAGTTAGCATTATATTCCCTTAAGAACAACAGTTACCCCTGTAGAAAGGGAAAATATGATTTATTTCCATAGGGAGCCACAGAGTGGGCTCTGGTTAAAAAACAAGTTCCAGAGAACAACCCAGATGGCAGGCAATGGGCATAGCAGGGAAATAGCAGACTGCAGCTTAAGCAGAGAAACTGAAACTATTGTTAGGAGAGCAGCAGAGAACCTGGGCTCAGAGGTGATGGAGAGGAAAATAAGGTCAAAGAAGATGCAAATTCACTAAACTTCAGAAAGGCAGTGGGAGACTAAAAATCCACCTGCAAGATCATGGTGGGTGGGGGAGGATTGCATCTAGCCATTTTTCTCCTGTTTTGTCTGACATCATGTTAAACTTTTATTATAAAGAGGTTAAATGTTCTAGTTTTCATTCCACTAAAACCTGGGACGTTTCTTATTTTGAAGACTTTTGGTCATCTTTGGTTAAAGAAAACCATGCAGAATATCATGCCCGAGCAGCTTCCTGTAATTTGGGTCAGATCAGGAGGCTATCAACTGTGAGGGTATTTATACAGTCCTGTGTTAAGATTCCATGAAGAAACACCATATTTCAACATTCCCTTCACTGAAAGATTAGGGAAAGTATATAACTTCATGTGACTATTTTCTTGCTGGAGTGCCTTTCAGTATAGTTTTCTGCAATTTATAAACCAGATACTTCTACTACCAGATACTTCAAGACAAAAAATCATTTCAAGATACTTCAAGATATCACACCAATTCCCAAAGAATTATTAATGTTATTTTAATTTCAGAAATGCTGATGTTATATTGTGTATTGCCAGGCTGAAACATATCATATCTAAATAGTAAAGAGAACCTCTTACCGGCTGTCCTAGTATTTCTTTATAAAGACATTTTCAGTTCCTTGTGAAAGAAACAGTTCTTACCAGCTAGTCAGGCAGGGCTCTCACCTCTGGACACACCTTTAACACACTGAAAAGACTATATAAACCTACAAATCAGCAATCACACCTGCCAGTTCCTGAGCAAAGGCTACTTTGGAAAAACTTCCCCCCCAGTTTTATTGCTGAGGATGATGTTATATGGTATAGGATATCCCTTTGGTCAGTTGGGATCAGCTGTCCCAGCTGTGTCCCCTCCCAGACTCTTGCCCATCCCCAGCCTACTCGCCGAGGGGCAAGAGTGAGAAACAGAGAAGGCCTTGACACTGTGTAAACACTGTTCAGCAACAGCCAAAACATCCCTGTGTTGGCAACACTGCTTTGGTCACCAGTCTAAAACACAGCACCGTATGGGCTGCTATGAAGAAAATCAGCTCCATCCCAGCCAGACCCAGTACAGGGAATCAACACGAATCCAGAATTTCTCAGACACATGACAAAAGTAGTTAATGTAATGCTTACTGTGAGTCAGTGCTTGGAAATACAAACAACTGCCACTGAAGATGTTAGTGAAATGCAGTGATATAAACATTACAGTGACAGAGATGAGAAACAACCCCTAAAAATGTCTGTTCCAGAATACTGTAAAAACACATCTATGAGAGCAAAGATTTTTTTATTATTATCAATTTGGGTGGCAATATATGGTTATAGAATAATAAATAAACTACCTTAATATACTTTCTAACCACATGTATGCTTTTTATTACTAAGTTTGTATTTATCAGAAATGGCAACAATTTGCTCCACTTGCTATCCAAAGCACACAAGTATAACCAGTAAAAGTAATATTCAGTGGGATTTTGTGGGATTTGACAGCAAAGTGTTGTCTTTTTTCCTGAAGAAAAACTCATGGATTTGCATTTTAATAGGATGGAGGTATATGTCCAAAACTTCATGTTCATGGCATAAATCTCACTGCTGTTGAAAAAAATTGGAGAAAAGTCACACATACATAAAATAGGAACAGATGAATATTGTTTTTGTCTATTAAACATGGTAAGAAGTTTGCTTAACACGCTTTTTCTCATGTAGCTTGAGTTTTGTGGTTAGATTGCTACAACTTATGCCTAGACATTTACTATTATCAAAACACAAGTTAACAGATGAGTAAATTGATAGCTAAAGGAGATCAGCTCTTGATTATAGTTGTGTGTTAAGGGGAATGCATAAAGAAACACAAGGTAAGATTTATGCATTCTCACCAACTGCAGAAAGAACCAATCTGCAAGAGATGAACCTACAGTTCCTGAACACACAAAGAAAGAGTGGGCAACTAATCTAGGGGACTGCTGATTGATAGGGTCATTTGGGTAATTGCATTAGTTGCCTGACTGGTACATATGTTCTGTTAAATATATTTCCTCCTTGTCAAATGGGCTGGAGTCTGGTTTCTCCTGAAGCTGAAAGGGTCCTACCTAAACTACATGGAAGTAATTGCTGTCGCACAGTTCCCTTTTAGTTTTACACCATCAGGCTGTATCACCACAGGAACTACAAAGGAAGATTACAGGCCACTAACTGGTATCTGCTGGTATGCACGGTCAACACATCCCGTTTTCTGAGGGGTAAACCTTAGCTCTTCTCTGTTCTTCTTCATTGTTTATAGGGAGAGTGTAGTGGCCACCATTCAAGTCTCCCAGATATAATTCTGCCTTGAAAAAGAGACTGAAAGGGAGAGGTAATAGAGAGTAAGGAGCCATACAAATGTAGTTGTGGACTGCATGTGAATTTTCTGTGTGAAACCTTTTTTTTTTTTTTTTTTTCAGGAAAGTGTACCCATATACGTTTTCAGTCCAAGTAGATAGTCTGCTACCAAGCTTCTTACAGAAGATCCCAGAGTACACTTATGCAATGAATGTTTAGAGCCTATCCTCCCAAGCTTTGGGAGGCTGCTTGGGAACAGTATAATGTTCAGTCAGTGTTTGGAAGGAACTCAAAGTGATCAGACGACAGATGTCTGGGATGCAAGCACTGAAGAGGATTGCTGCATTAAGTCACTTCACCATAGTTTCTTTAAGCTTTAAGCTTTGCTGGAAGGGACTGATACCAAACACACCCTCTAAGGGCTCATGAAAGTTATCTGCTAACTGCTCAAGCCTTACTTCTCACTTATCATCAACCAGACATGCTGAAATTTTCCAAAAAGGATCTCAGAGAGTCACACAGAGGAACTACTGAAATGTCATCTTCACAGTTGATGCCGTCTGTTGAGCTCCATTGCTTCCAGACAAGGGAAATTATTTCTTTTTGTTGTTTTTATGACATGTAGTGGCAAACCTATACTTACAATTCTAAAAGTTATATACATTATGAATTGCATCGACTTCCAAGATGTCAATGTGAAGGCATAGCTCCATCAAACACCACAGATCCTGTGTAGCAGACTGCTTGAATATGCTTTCCATCCCACAATGCTGTGTGCTGCCACTTTCAAGATAACAATCAACTTTTAAAAATCAGCTTCCAGACTGGACCATGAACAATAGGCAAACAAAGGTGAAGTACTGACAAGGACCTTGAGAAGGTGTTATGCACATACACACTGCTACATTTCCAGGTAAGTCAGACAATTTGGGAACATGGAAAGCTATTGCATAAAAAGGGCTGAATATGCTAAGCAGAAGGTAAGTCATCTCAAATGTCTGTAACTGCCCTGAATTTTGCACACTAAATAGGAAGAAGAGACAAATGTTTAATGTTATTAAGAGAAGCAGGGTTGTCAAAGAATCAAAGCATCACACAGACACTGAAAATTTTCTCCCAGGACAATTCCCACATCAGCCCACAGATCAAGATAAGGTGTCAAGGAGATTTCTTGCCAACGAAAACGGGCTGTAGCTGTTGCCAGGATCCTGTTGAATATGCAGGAGCTGTGGACTAATTAAGTGGCAACATCAACCACAGACTGAAGATCTTAACAGCAGGTCAGCCTGGCAGCTATGGGAAAATAAGTACCCTCACAGTTGAAAGAGTAAAAGCGATCTTGCAGCCTTGCCAATATGTTCAAAGAGAAATGATCACCTGGATTTGAACTTGCAAATTCATAAAAGCAACTTGCATGCAAGTTCAAAATAGTGTCATCCCTTCAAAATGTTCTTCAAAATAAGGAAATAATCTCTACAGAAACAGAATCATATCTTTGCACATCATCAAATCATATCTTTGCGTATCACCAAAACAGCATCTTTGTTCTGATAAAATTAGTGTCTTTTTGTATAGGGTGCAGGTGTCAAGGTTTTGGCAGTGTGGAAGCTGCAGAGGTGACCTGTGTGAGGAGAGGCCAAGGCTGCCCCATGCCAGACACAGCCAGTTCCAGACGGCTCCAAGGGACCCACCGAAGGGCACAGTTAAGTCCAGCAGACAAGATGGTGCTGTCTCTGTGAAAATGCCACAAAGGCAGAGGCATGGAGAAAAAAAAGAGAGAGAGAGAAACAACAGTGCAAACATCAAGGTCTGTATCTGCTCCATGGTGCTGGAGCAGATACTCCCCTGCAGCCCATGGAGAGGACCATGCCAGAGCAGGTGGATGTTTCCTGAAGGAACTGTGGCCTGAAGGAACTGTGGCCTGTGGAGAGGACCCATGCAGGAGCAGGAGAAAAGCGTGAGGAGGAAGGAGCAGCAGAGAGGGGCTGTTATGGACTGACCACAACCCTCCTTTTCCCCTGCGCCACTTGGGGTTGGGGTGGAAGGAGTTGGGAATGAAGTTGAGCCTCGGAAGAAGCAGTGTGGATGGGGAGGAAGGTATTGTTTTAATTTTGTCTTTTTAATTGGCAATAAATTAAATTAATTTTCCCCAAGTCAAGTCTGGTTTGGCCATAAAGTTAACTGGTAAGTGATCTCCCTGTCTTTATCTCAAGCCACAAGCTTTTTCATCTTATTTTCTCCCCCTGTCAAGTTGAGGAGGGGGAGTGGGTGAGCAGCTGGGTGGACATCTGGCACGTAGGCAATGTTAACCGACCACACTCCTGAAAACAGGCTTAGAAGGTAGCAGGATGGTGAAGTTAATCAAATGACCATTTGTATCTAAGGTCAAGCATTGAATATAAGAGGACCTCAAGATGGTAGATGACATTGTAGTTGCATGCAGTAAAAGGTAGAAAGGAGAAAAATAGTATCAAGTCTTCCAACGCATACTTAAGGCTGCTGATACGCAAGAATGAGCTGGTGGGAATAATGCAGACAATCCATGATGGATAAAGAGCTTCTGAGGTTGGTTAAATGACTGTTGAAGTTGACCTTGAGGAGGACCTAGGGGAAGGAGGTAGAAAGAAACTGTCTCATTCTTCCTATGAGTCATTAGAAAGATTGTGAGGGAATACAGGATGACATAGCTTTAAAGGAGTGAAGGACTTAATCAGTTCTCTCCTGTAGGTTCCTCCATTTCCTTGGGAGCCCTGTGCGAAAATAAAAGTACAGAAGGTACCAACAGGAGGAGGTACCTGATAGATCATGAACAGTTCTCAGCACTACGGAATAATTGGTGGCAGTGGCTGAAAAGTCCTCTAAGGTACCATTCAAGGCAGATTCTGCAGTTTCAGGTATTTTATTGATGAGTTCTTATTGGTGAACAAAGACCAAACAGTTCACTAGTGAAATCTGAGGGATATAGGAGAATAAGCCTTTTTTTCTAGCAGTCAGTCTCTTAACACCCCTTTTTCCTGATAGACACATGCCTCTCTATTCCTCTGATGCAGCCATGGAAGTAAAGGAAAAGGACAGCAGAATACATATAGGTACTCAGTATTCCTGGGGGTTTAGCAGTTGTAGTTCATTCATTTTACAGATGACAGTAAGAAGGAAAGAGTTGCCAAATTGCCTGGTCAGGCTCCAGAAAGGCCTCACTGATGGAAAATAATCTGGCATGGGCTAATATACAAGAAAATTTCCATTACATTCTGTCTGCCCTAACTCTTTGAGTGCTGGATAGAAGTCTCTAGGATCAAACAGCACACTGGGTTAGCAGTCGAAGGCAGGCTGAACCTGAAAACCTTCAAAGCCCAAGAACAACACATGTCAAGGCACGCACACCAGTGAGGAGACAGGTGTATCTGTGTCCTCACTGGCCACATTGCCATACTATGACAATGCACAGAAGATACCCTGAAGAGAAGTTCCAACTTGTGGCTCCAAAGCAAAAGACTCAATAAAGTGAATTACCAAGGAGATGTGCAAAAATCAGGGTTTGAATATGTGCTTTGGCATTGACCCCCAGTATCAGTATCAGCATTCTCTTTGGTGGTTAGAGGGGATACGGATCACAGAATCACACAACTGCTTATGTTCGAAGAGACCTCTGGGGGTGTTTAAACTAGGAATGACAGGGAAGGGAGAGATTTACCAGCAGTCCTGTGAGGGACTGATGTGCAAAGCCCTGTGAGGGTTGATGAGCAAAGGGCCTGGGGTGATGTGACAGGAAGGAATCACAAAATCAAAAGAACAGTCCCAGCTCTTTCAACCTTTCCTCATATGAGAGATGATCCAGCCCCTTAATCACCTCTGTGGCCCTGTACTGGAGACGCTCCAGTAAGTCCATTTCTTTCTTGTACTGAGGAGGTCCAGAACTGGTCACATTAATTCAGATGCATCCTCACCAGTACTGGGTAGAGAGGATGAATCCCCTCCCTTGACCTGCTGGAAATGCTCTTCCTAATGCAGCTGCAGGATACTGTTGGCCTTCGTTTGCTGTGAGGGTGCATTGCTGGCTCATGGTCAGCTTGTTGTCCACCAGAACTCCAAGGTCTTCCTTTGCCAAGCTGTTCTCCAGCCAGTTGGCGCCACCATGTACTTCTGCATGGGTTTATTCCTCCTCAGGTTCAGGACTTCTCAATTCCCCTTGTTGAACTTCATGAGATTCCTGTCAGCCCATTTCTCCAGTCTGTTGAGGTCCCTCTTGGATGGCAGCATGACCCTCTGGAGAATTAGCCACTCCTCCCAGTTTTGTATCATCTGCAAACTTGTTGAGGGTGCACTCTATTCCATCATCCAGGTCACTAATGAAGGTGTTGAACAGCATTGGGCCCTATTAAATCCTGGGGTACACCACTAGCTACTGGCCTCCAACTAGACTTTGGGCCACTGGTCACAATACTCCAGGCCTTGTCATTGGGCCAGTTTTTAATCCACCTCACTGTGGACTTATCTATACCTGTACTTTGTCAGTTTGTTTAAGATGATGTCATGGGAGACAGTGTCAAAGACTTTACTGAGGTCAAGGTAAACAACATCCACTGTTCTCCCTTATCCACCAAGCTGGTCACCTAATTGCAGAAGGCTATGAGGCTGGTCAAGTGTGATTTCGCCTTTGTAAATCCATGTTGACAACTCCCAGTGACCTTCCTGTCCTCCATGTGTTTGGAAATGCTTTCCAGGAGGATTTTCTGCATCACCTTCCCAGGGACTAAGGTGAGGCTGTCTGACCTATAGTTTCCCAGATCTTCCTTCTTGCCCTTCTCGAAGATAGTGATATTTGTTCTCTTCCAGTCTTCAGGAACCTCTCCTAATTGCCATGACCATTCAAAGATAATTAACAGTGGCCTCACAATGACATCAGACAGCTTCCTCAGCACTTGTGGGTGCAACCTGTCAGGCCTCATGGACTTGCATAGGACCAGTTTGTTTAAGCGCTCCCCAACCTGGTCCTTCTCTGCCAGTGGTAAGTATTCCTTGCTCCAGACTTTCCCTCTGGTCTTAGTGGCCTGGAATTCCTGAAGGTTGGTTTCATAGGTAAAGACTAAAGCAAAGAAGGCATCAAGTACCTCGGCCTTCTCTATGCCATTTGTAACCAGTTCCTCTGCCCCATTCTGCACTGGACCCACTGTTTCCCTAATGGATGAACAAGTCAATGCCCACAATGGACCTGTCTTGCCAGATAAGACTTGAATCACTGGTGTCAGTACAAAAAAATATAGTGTGTCTCAAGAAAGGGGGTACAAACCACAGCTGGCACAAAGCTGAAAGGAAGTCAAAGCTGAGTTCCTAAAATCCAAAAGGCAAAAACAACTTCAGAGCAAGAAATACCAAGTAGAGCATTTCAGCTCAGTACAGTGTGAAATAGTTGCAGATATTCCTGTATTTTACATGTTGACTAAGAGGAGAGAAAGAGCTCAAGCAGATCTTCTAGAGGTACTGCAACAGAAAAATCTTCTGGTGTCACTCAGGAATACACAACATGTACTTTCTTTCACATATATATGTATTTTTACAGTGGTATATCAATTCATCTGAGTGCGCCAACCAGTTGCCTTTAGAAATTGAAATATATCATACTACTTTCCTTTTAATTTATCTTTTATTTCCTGAACCCTTATTTTCCTCTATAGAAAATATTAGTCAAAAAAAGAAAATATTTCTTACATATTAAACAGAAATCTGAACTCAAATCTCTCATTAAATTTTCCAAATACAGAGTTTGTTTACATCCCCTTCCCCCATATGTTTTTTTAAAAATGATCTCAAGAAAGCAAGACAGAGAAAGTTTCAGTGATGCCTTTGTATCAGTTTTTTAATTTACTGAGAACGCTATCTGGTTAGCTTCAAGCATTTAGAATCTGAGTTCAGGCACTGTGAGTATGAAACAATTAAAATACTTCTGAGAAAAATACTTCCATAAAGTCAAATTCTGAGGGGATTGCAGTGAGACAGTGGCAATCATCATCATCAGGGTTAGCAGGAGACTTTGCTAGTTTTTTTCTTTTCCTTTTCTCCCTACACTCCTTTAATTTCATACTCAGAAGCTTCAGCAATTTGATTTCCCCATGCACAAACAGAGAGGTCTGATTATTTCTAACTACATAAGAGAGCTTGTAAAGAACTTGGTTAAAGCCATGCATATCAAGACTCTCATACAAATAAGAAACAGGAATAATCTCTTTGGCTCAGTATCCTGATTCTGCCTAGAGTTTTGGAGTGCAAACGCATTGTTTTTAATGTTCTGATTCAGTGTGGCTGCTCCTAGCCAAGGTCTGCTGCACAGATGGCCCGGGGCCGTGATCTTCTTAAAGTTCATTGGCTTCTTTTCTGCAAGCATATAGTATAACTATAATATCACTGGTTCGGGTGATCTGTAGCTCTGTAATAAGTATAATGAACTTGGCATTCTAGCATTATCTAGTGAGACTGAATTACATTTTTAATCTTACTTATAATAAGATAGTATTACTTATAGTTTATACTGTAGACTGATGAAATATTATATATGTGGAATGCAAATGCATTTTTTTCATGTAGAGTTGTTGATATTAATGAGATTTTTGCACTTCTGTGAAGCATAACCATGTAAAAATGTATCACTTTATATATAACCTGAAGTGTCTCCTTAAATTTGATGCAGAAGATGTCACTAAGATCTTGATTCCTCACGAGCAAAACTTTCTGATCTGTGTACTTAGTGCAGTGAAGGATATTTTTTGCTTTCTGGTTTGAGATTATTTTGTTATGGTTTTGGTAGATTTTATGGAAAATGTTAATAATAATATAATATTAATACAATATATTAACATTATATCAATATTACTATCAAAAGTTAATTAATATTATATTGGTATTTGCATTACTATTTACATAATGTAATACTAAATACAAGTATATATACATATATACACATATGAAATTCTAACTTCTCTAAAACAATTCTAATGAAATTAAAAAAAGAAGCAGTAAAAATATTATAGAATATAGCTGGAGAAAAGGCAGAAAAAAGATGACTGCTTCTAATATACATGTTCACAATCAATAAGAAATCTGATATTATAAATGTCAAAAATACTTCTCTCTACTATCTTCCTAATAAAATATGAAGTGCAAACTGTAACTAGTAAAATCACCCAAATTAATATGAACTTTTCAATATAGAGTTATCGAGAAGTATTCAGGAAATAGTACTAGTAACTGAATAAAAAGAATTGAGAGGTTTTTATACTTACTTTTATGTCTTCCATTCTGCACTTTCAATCTTATAAATTCGGAATTTATTAGATATACTGGAAAGATTTCTTGCACATTTTGATTAATATAGTCTAGGTTTAGATTTTACTATAACTAGCAGAATCCAAAACTTCTGCAGTCTGTATGAGCTGGGATATATTTTTTTTTTAGCTTTAAGTATTGCACAGTACTAATACTGATCTTCAGAAAGAATTCAAACTTGTTTCAAGCAGATAAATCAATAATAAATTCTCCAAAACATTTATATGAGCATATTCAGATGTAAAAAAAGTATTAACAAATCAATACTATGCCTATAAGCATACTGATTAATCTAATTAGAAAAAAAAATAGAATGTAGCACTAATCGCTACAATGCTCTCTGCGCATACCTCTTTTCTTTAAGTTATTATCTCAAATACTGTAATGTCCAAGACCATCATCTGCAGACTTTACAACACAAATTGACTTGAAAGGAAGAACACAAGCAACTAATACAGTATTACAGGAACATTTTAGATTTTCCTTGACACTATCACTTCTCTGATTGTTTAGCCTTGAAGACCTAGCAAGATCACACCCTTAGATGGTAAGGGCTACTGGCACACTAGTAACGAAGAATCCCAACAGGGAAGCATTGTATACATCCAGAATTTGCAGCAAAATATCTTAAGTCTCATATATATTTATTTTTGGATCAATGGGATTAAGCAAGACAGTATATTACCATTATATAGTAGACTTCATTACAGAATATCACAATTACATTAAAACTGACTTACCAATCTAATTCCATTACATTTCTCTCTTTATCTGGAAAATTGTTTTTACAAAATTAAAAATTCACATTCAAAATATACATGATACAACGGAGCTACTTAAATATGTTACAGAAAAAAGTAATATGAACTATTTGTGTGCTTTTAAATACAACTCCCTTTCTGTCAAGCCACTAAACCATTATTTCTTTTCAAAAGACAAGTAACTGCCTCTGGAAAAATATCTGAATTCTAAAAAGAAAAAGAAGTGGTCAAACAATAAGAATATGCTAAGCACCTTGATGGAAGAAAAATAAATAGTGGGATATTATGATGCAAGAGTAATAAACATGTAAGGCGTAGGCTGCACCAGAAAAGACAATATAAAGAAAACAGTCAAACAAATATATAGAAACTAGCACAAATCTTTTGCACTGAAATTCACACAGAAAGAAAAATACCATATTAGACCTATATTATATATCACCTAACCAAGATTATGATAGTGCTCATTAAATACCAAAGCAAGTCAGAAAGGGTAAGGCAGAAAACACAGTAATGGGAGAGTTTAATTACTCCCAAGCAGTCTGGTAAGAAATCACAACAAGATATGATGCAGGGACTATATTTTTAGATGCTGTAAATAATGGTTTCTCGGAACCATTAGAGAAACCACAAGAGAAATAACTCTTGATTTTGCATTAAGCCAGGCATAGGATCTGTTTCAATACACAACCATCAAAAAAAAACATTTAAAAACACTGAATATAACGTACTCAACTTCAGTGTTCTTCTGGGAGCAAAACACACTTAAAAATCCACCAAAAGTAGTTTAACTGCAACAAGAAGTTGTTAGTTAGGATAAAAATAAAAGGAAAAACTAATGGGTAAAATGCTTGCAGGTTACAGCAAAACACTTCCATCGAGTTTGGATAACTATGTACAATCTAGCCAAAAAACATTCAGGCATGACTTTTAAAAAAAAGGAGCTTGAATGACAAAATAGCAGGATAAAGAAGACTATTAGATGACATCTTTCAGGCCAAAATACGGGTGGAGGGTGTAAAGGGAAAATATTTGGTAAACTAAATCTAAAACTATGCATATTCAAAAGGGTTCTGGGATATAACTTACTTTAGGCAGAAAAAAAAAGCCATAGAACCATAGAATCAGAACAGCCCAGGTTGGAAGGGACCTCGAAAGATTATCTGGTCCAACCTTTCGTGGGAAAGGGAGCCTATACAAGATTATCTAGCACCCTGTCCAATCGCATATTGAAAACTTCCAGTGATGGGGACTCTACCACATCCCTGGGGAGGTTGTTCCAGTACTCATCAAAACTTTTTAAAATGTTAGAAGTAGGAAGACTGGAATTGTTCAAAGATGGTATGTAACTTTTCGCTTAAATCACGTTTGGTTCCAAAATACAGGAAAGTGGCAAATAAGATACCTATTTTTTTAAAAGGGACGATGAAAGGCCAAAACGGTTGAAGCAAAGGAAAACCCAGCAAATCTATATTCAGCAGCAATTTCCTGAAAGTTGTAATAAAGAATGCAAGTAGAAAAACCATGGAACTATATGACAGAAAGAATCAGTGTAAAATTTTGTAAAAGGAAGTTATGCTTCCCCAATTATTAGTATTTCTTGAACACATTAATAGTCCTATACAAGAGTATCACTGAACAACATAGCTGATTTCATTTCCAAAAATATTTTGGCATGGTTCCCCACCAAAAGTCTTTAAAGAAAATTAATAGTCATAGGAAATACAGGAAGGTCTTCTTTTCGGTTAATTAACTGGTTAAAAGAAAGGAAATGAAAATTACAAATACTAGGTCAGTTTTCACATTGGTTAATTGCCACAAATATCGCCAACTGAGTCCTGTGCTGTTAAACACACTCACAAATTATCTGAGAATATATGAAGTACTGAGGTGAAAAAGTTTGCTGATCACCACAAACTACTCAGAACAGTCAAAACAGTAGCTCCCTGCAGAGGATTGCAGAATTATCTCTTCACTCAAAAGACAGGATCCCTGATTTCAGGGAAATGATTAATTGTATGAGAACAGAGCATGTAGACTGTGACTTCTCAATCTGAAGAAGAATGTGTAGCCGTGAATGTGACAGCAGTCAATAAAACAATTAATGACATGTAGAAGATGAATTTTTGGTGCTGTGACAAATATCTATTTAGTCTCTAACTGTATCTTTCTATAAAAGCACATAAATATATAAAACAGCTTGCGGAACAATAAGCAGAGCTTTTAATTAGAAAAAGCATTCAGATGATGCAAAGGCAGATCCAGAGCATATCCTAAATATGACACTAGAAAGAAAAAAACTCATCAGGATCTAAGGCTATCATGTCAAGATCCAAGAAGAAATCAGACACTCTTCACGACGTACAATGCATTTCAAACCAACAAACACTCTCAGAAAGCCTTTCTGAATACCATAATCACAAACCTGACAACAGAGTGGACTTATAAGATGTATAATGTGTGTAAGGAAAGTCAAATTAAAAGGGAGTGGCATAAATACAAGGACAAATATTTTCATCCTTTTTTTTTTAAAAATACAGGCACTGGAATTGATACGAATAGGAACAGCTCACAATTTCTGCAATGTTGCACTGAAACCACATGAAGATGTTAGAGGAGTCAACACTGTTAGCTTTCATTTTCTGTATCACAGCAGAACAGAATGTAACACAACTATGCAAACTCAAGAGCATATACCACAAGCTAAGCACCTATATTCCAATATACCTTGAATGAAGACTAATGCCTGGCAACTAGCTCCCACTTAGTCTGTTCTGAGCTACAGCTTAAGATCAGGGAGCAGATGATGCTTTAAATTATATCAAATATGAAATATCCTTTGAACAATTCCCAAGCAGATTTATGATCTTATGAAAAAAAATAAATATAACCAGTCTACAGGTCTCATTGTAGACATTGATAAAAAAAATTAAGAAAATCGAACAGTTTTTTTTTTTTTAAACTTAGAGGACTCTATGAACAGATCTGGCAATTTGACTGGCAATCAATATGTCAAAATTCTGTCAAAATAAAATGGTTTTACAAATCATATGATTCTTAATAATTAAATATGAAAATTTCAGATGTGCTGTGGGACAACAGGAAATCTGTGGAAGTTCAAGAACTACCCCCTCTTGTTTATACCACTGCAGGAAACAGTTGCAGCCATGTAACAGTCCAGTATGCCTTGTAAAAAGTATGCCTGTGAAAGATTGGATGTCCTTTCTTTTGTTGGATTCTCCAGGAATCTTCTCAAGCTGAACACTGCAGCCCAGGGGGCATTAACTGGGTCAGGACCACTGTAATTTGCTCATATCCGATGACTACTGTAGCAGGATGTTAAAGCATCATGTAAAAATTATTATGTGAAAGTTACTGTCAGAGCCTCATTCCGCAGCTTTATCAGATAAGGTGAATGCCAGATAATCAAACCTGAATACTGTGCACAGATTGTACTAAATTCTCCCACTGCTTTGCAATGTTCCGGTAAGGGAAATGGATCATAAACTACGTCTAACTAGACAGTTACAGGGGGATTACTGATGCTTTGGTCTATGGAAGCACAGCAGCTGTAACATACAGCAAACTACTTTCAGATCATTCCAAATTAAGGGCTTGATTCTGTATTTTGTAACACCTGTTTTACATTTTTTCTTCACTCAATGCCATTGAATTCAGTGGATGAGTAGCTGCGACAGAAAGAATGCCATTTTATACCTTTTAGCAATTGTTTATTAAAATATTTAAAACATTTGCCCCTGTACTCAGCACTGGTGAGGCCGCACCTCGAATACTGTGTTCAGTTTTGGGCCCCTCACTCCAAGAAGGACATTGAGGTGCTGGAGCGTGTCCAGAGAAGGGCGACGAGGCTGGTGAAGGGTCTGGAGAACAGGTCTTATGAGGAGCGGCTGAGGGAGCTGGGGTTGTTTAGCCTAGAGAAGAGGAGGCTGAGGGGAGACCTTATCGCTCTCTACAACTACCTGAAAGGAGGCTGTAGGAGGCGGGTGTCAGTCTTTCTCCCAATTAACAAGCGATAGGATGAGAGGAAATGGCCTCAAGTTGCACCAGGGGAGGTTTAGGTTGGACATTAGGAAAAATTTCTTCACTGAAAGGGTTGTCAAACATTGGAACAGGCTGCCCAGGGAAGTGGTTGAGTCACCATCACTGGAGGCATTCAAAAAACGTGTGGATGTAGCGCTTTGGGACATGGTTTAGTGGGCATGGGTACTGGGTTGACTGTTGGACTCGATGATCTTAAAGGTTTTTTCCAACCTTAATGATTCTATGATTCTATGATTTTTATCTACATATGGTAATACCTGAGAATATTCTGAGACTAAATGGGCAGTTTCATAGCATCATATGATTGTGATATCACACTATCTCTTTTTCATAAGAAAACTATATGTTTTCTTATCTATGCACAGGATATTTTATACCTATGTATGTAAAATATATGCCCCCACAGAAAAATTCACCCAGGTATGGGCTAGTAGTCTAACTGAGAGACTGTACAAAGATTTCTACCTCATCTTAGTTACAACACTTACACACTATGATCCTGAGCATATCACTCAATTATCTGTTTCTGTTTCCCCATTGGTAACATGGGGATACCAATGCCCACATATATATTTGCATACTTTCCACTTAATCTTTTATCTTTACTTTATTCAGAAGATTGTTCTGGTACAGAAGCTTCCTTTCCTTCTGAAACTTCCCTGTCTGAATACTTGCAAAGTTTAATTATAGACAACTGATTATGTTGAAAAGGAATATGAAGATATAATGACATTTCACATTCTCAATACTAAAATACCATTAAGTCTAGAAATATAAGTTATTGGAGCAACTATAGCAGCAGAAATAACACTTTTACTGCAGTCAACTGTTGCTGTTGGTATTTGAAAACAATCTTTAATTTCCCTTTGAGTGTATCAATCTTATTTTCTCTGCAGAGGAACAAGCTATTTTAAACAATTAATGATACTAAAGCTAGCATGAAATTAATTATTCTGAAACATGTCTTGAGATTTCAGAAATAATACATTCTTTTTTTTTTAATTTCTGATTTAAAATGTCTTTTCTGTGTGTAATTTGGTTTCTATTCCCCTGCCGTTGATTTTTAAGTCTTAGGAAACAGCTATCATAAACACCTTTAAAAAACCGATGTTTTAAAAAGATGACACTATTTAACTGTTTAACTGATTTTGCTGTTTACCTGTTTCTTAATGTGACAAGTCTGAAGTATGCCCATCACACTCTTTAAAGAAGAAATAGGATATGATTTAAAAATAAGTAATAAACAAAGCTGTCATGGAACTGAATGGGAGTTTTTTCACTGTGTAGAGACAGCAGTTATTTATAGTTTAGCTTTCCTCCTGACTGTTCAGTTCTGCCTTCCTACACTGTCAGATGAATCCACTAATCTTTGCAAAGGACAGTTTACAGAGAGTCATAAGAACAATTTCTTGCTATGCATGAAACAGTTTGCAGTGCTTGAAATTGGATGAATTCGTCCAAGGTGTTTCAGCGCATCTCTATCTGTTATCGCGTTTCCTACCCACGTCTTCAGCTTCTTATCCTCCAATTCATATCCAGGCAAATACTTTTTCTCTCTTTGGCCCGTGTGTACGTAACGTCAGAGAACTGTAGATGTGTATGAGGAAGGAGCGGCAGAGACGAGCTGTTATGGACTGACCACAACCCCCATTCCCCATCCCCCTGTGCCGCTCCGGGAGAGGAGACAGAGGAGCTGGGATTGAAGTTGAGTCTGGGAAAAAAGGTGAGGAATATTCTCTGGCTTCCCTTTGTCCACAGAGCCAGTCATAGCAACATGGAAAGCAATCATACTAGTCAGGCAGAGCTTCCGCTTGGTAAATCCATGCTGGTTGTTCCCAAGGACCTGCTTGTCCTTCATTTGTTCCTACAATTGTCTCAGGAACTGAGTTGTGCCATTGGCCTGACCAGCTCATGGTTACCCAGATCATCCTCTGACATCACATTTGTCTTTTTCCAGTCATCAGGGACCTCCGCTGATTGCACTAGTCTTTTAGAGGTGATAGAGAGTGGCCTTGTGATAACATCAGCCAGTGGCACATGCTTGTATGCATCCCATCTGGATCCGTGATACTTTATGTGGCCAGTTTACTTAAGTAGTCCAGAACTTTATCTTGCTCTAGTGTTGGTACCAACACCAACCACTGCCACTAGGCACAGAGATGTGAGAGGTCTGAGAGCTTCCAATTAATGAAGAAATCTATTGGGTATTATAGCATTGCTTCCCCAGATGTCACAGATGTTCTTTTAAATATATCACTGCCTTGAGGGTAAAGCTGTAATCTGTTCTCCTGAAGTGTGTTCCCAAGCTGTGGCAGCAACCAGGGAAATCAGTAGAGGGTGACTAGGAAGGAAATTCAAACTTCTATTGATAGTGTGCTAAGCCTGTTATTACCCTGGGCAGTGGAAACATACATAGTTGGTGCTTATCAAGCCTTCCAGTCTAGAACTATTATGACTATGTTCATTGATGTTTCTATTCAAAATGGTGTATAATAGGCAGAATGCCAATCAGGTTCAGAACAGACTCAAAACATCCCAATGAGTACAGAAAGAGAAACAGTAACTTTTCTTAATAATTCCTGAAAGACCCTATGGTTTCCTAACCAATCTTTAAGGAAGACACAAACAATTTTCTCCCTTAAAGAAAGAGTAAAAGGCTACCCTTTATAGTACCCATTATACAGAATGGCATTAAAGAACAAAAGGAAAAGCAGTCAAGATAGGGAGGTAATTCCCCTCTCATTTTTGGAAAAGAAAGCTTCAACTTTTTGAGATTGAATGACAGAGAATAATTGTTGCACCTTGGCTTACATGTTGAGGGCACTCTGACTCTAAGCAATACCGAATAATAAAGATACAGACAAAAAATAAATATGTGGAAAAAATGCATGGACACTTGAGAGCTGATTAGGAAACTGCAGTATAGGAAATCCTCAGAGGACACAATATTTTACCCTGAGAGCTTCAGAGACCATATCAAACTTCACTCATAATAAAAGGAAGAGGAAACTAGCCTGGAAATTAATGGTGTAGCATGAGCCAATTCCAGTAATACGGAACTCCTGTGTCAACAGTTTCTGGCACTGAAAGCTAGAAGTTCCTGTTAGACAGAAACTGAAGCAGTCTAGGGTCTGAAGTCGCTGCTCTCTACGACTTCCACAATATTGGACAGTAGGAGAGCCAACAGCAGAGTGAACTACTCCAGTGAGAGAAGGAGCTCATCTAAAACAAGACAATGTATTATTAGGCAGATACGACGGATATCACAAGGGTCATTATCAGACTTGACTCCAAGAGTGATCAGAACATTTGCCAGAAAAAGCTGAGTCTTAGCTGGAGCAGAAATCTCCCTTGAAGTGAACTGCAGGATGAAGGTCAGAAACAGACCTTTTCTGTTTCAGGGATGATGAAAGTTTTACAATAGAAGCCTGACTGCCTGTGTCAAAGCTGATGAGAAAGAAACTTCCTGGAGTGGTTTACTGCTGGGATTGAAAAGCCCACATAAAGAAAACTTGGACAGATGGTTCTCCATTGCCTGACAAAAAGGAAAAATATAGCCTTTATAAACTGTATGTGGCTTATAGCCAACTGACTTTGATGGGGAAGCCAAGGAAAATTAAACTTGCCCAAAGCTACAAAAAAAGTAAAAATTAGGCAAAATGAGACACTAAGATCCAAATGAACACAAAAATCACAAAGGAGCAAAGAAAACGAAGTGAAATAAAAGGCTGAGGTAATCTCAGACAGAAAGGAGTGAACTGCAAAAAAGCTTCAAGGAAAAGTAGAGGCAACTGAGAGTCGAGGATGTATTTTTACCGTTGGGGAAGTTACATGAACATATGCTTTCCGAGTACTGACAGAGGTTAAGTATGACCAGCTTGAGCACTTGCACATGTCCCACATCTATTACCTCATCTAAATAACAAACATGGACCATAACATTTCATCTATTAAACCTGTCTTAAGAATAGAATAATCTATTGATCTGCAACATCCTTAAAGAAAGAAAGCCCATCTTGATATGACAATCCAACACACACATAAGCAAAAAGTTTTAGCAGTAAATTACCCTTAAACCATTGTGTTTTATCACTATTTTAACTTACCTAAGGTAAACCTATTGTTCTGGATTTTATTTTGCCTTTGGCTGGTGAAGAGCTATTTGCCACCTCAAACTTCCTTCTCACATGCACATTATTATGTATATCCCTCAAACAAATTGCTTCTGTACCTTCTTCTAAATACACTCCGTGGATTGAACTTATCTAAGCCTTCACTACAAATTCTTTGGGGGATCCCCAAAAACATTTCTCTTAGCTTCTAGAAGACAAGTAATTTAAACATTGACAATATAATTTTCTTATTTTTTACCAGTATAGAACATTTCTTGAAGATACATTTTTATAGTAAATAAAATTTTATATGCAACTAATAGGATAAAATATTCCAGATGAATGGATAGCTTGAGTATGAATGTTTGAATTAAGGGAAAAGTTATATGGTTACAATTAGTATTTGACATGCTCTTTTAATGCCAGTATGAAGTATTTAGAAGTATACTTTTGGATGAGTATTAAAGCACCTACTCATAAGAACTTTTAAGATGGATTTCAACAGTGTTGTCACTTCATTGGTTACTGTCCAATTTATTATAAGGTGAAAGCAATCTAGAAATCTAGAAATGCTGCCTTAGAATAACCATCAAAACCATGTCTGTGCTTGAAACTGTATTCGCCTCGTTATAATATGACCTTCACTTACCAAAGAACAGAACAGAAATAAAAAGGTTAAAACAACTATCACAGGGTGAAGCCTACCCGAAAGTATGGCTCAAAAAAACGAAATCTGGGCTACATATGTCCAGTCTGACTACATGATTCTGCTGTGCACTGGAAAAACAAAAAAACGCACAGATTAACTTTGTTACAGTTGTGGGGTGACACCTACCCAAAGATCACTGCTCAGATAAATGAGACCTGGACTAGACCAACCCAGGGCTAATAGTTTAGTTTATTCCACTATGCATGGAAAACAAATAAAGATTCACAGATGATAATCTTTGCTATGTAATGGTAAACAAGTTTACATTCTTGTAACACATTTGGGACATGAGACTAGAGGGTGAAATAATCCAGGTAGCAACACTGGTTGGCTTTAGATAAGGAGAAAGTCAGAGATTGACTTGAGGCTATGTGACTACCAAGGCCACTGGCACCTTATGCCAACAATTTAATTTTAAAAATTTATACATAATTACGACAATAACCCCTTGGGTGCAGAGGGGGATTCTGTACTCAGACACCTGACAAGATGTAGAAAGCTGAGCCGGCTGGGAACTGCTCTGCATAGGGCCCACGCTGCCAGGAGCCAGAGTGAGTGTCCCCGGGGTGCACAGTGCTAGTCTCAAATGAATTACAGGGGCTAGGACTTTGGTCGGTGTGAGTGTGAAGCGTGTGAGTGTCATAGGCTAGAATAGAAATCACTATCTATACTCAGCTGCTCTGAAAAAAAATATTTAAATTGCAAGTTACTTAAGTGATGTGCATCTGTTATTGTGATTAGTCTACCCCAAATTCCTCCATAACAACAATTCAGTAATGACCTACTTCTCTCTGGATGACCCTGTGTGTACTCTTCTTAACACCTTCACAGCTCACTTCTTCCCTAGCTCCGTGCTAGCCCTATCGCATATTACTTCTCACCCCTGCATACACCTTTACCCTAGCTGCATACATGGCCCCACAAGTTAAAGTTCCTGTACCGTACCTCTCATTCATTAATGCAGTTCCACAGGCTAACTCTCTCTTGCTTAGTCCATTTTTACACACACCTATCTGCGACAGCACAGGATGCAAGTAGAGAGCCTCTTTGGTTATGAAACCCAGTGCAGTTATACTTTTCACATCTTCACAGAACTAGCACCTGAGGTAACAGGTACCTCCTCTGAATTTGATGAGATTTGCTCCTTAACTCTGCCTACTCAAGACAAACAGGAATGTAGATCATAACTTCAGGCCAGAATGCTGTTTGTGTTTACTTCATCTACGAAAGTCCCAGGCACCAGTAAAACTCTGCAAGGGACCATACACATCCCTTAGATGTAATCCTCAAAATGCTGTAATTAAATTTTATTTTTTGCATAGTTTAAAACTCTTCAGTTATATCCTATTCAATGTGCCACTCCCAAAACAACAATCATCTTAAATAAAAATAAATAATAAAAAAAAATACCTGTTTTATTGCATAATGGTGAGGCAAACCACCAACAAATATGGATCCTGTTTCAAGCCAATATGAACTGGACCAGAAATTGCTAGGTACACTTGTCTTTGCAGGTATCCCCAAGATCGACATTTCTGCTTCACATGGCACCATGCCTTGCCTGCATAAATTTAGAAATAGGCACATTTTACCACCATATATAGTTTACATTACCGTCTATCTGACAAATTAACTAGGCTGGTACTAAACCAATAAGGAAAGAAAATCAAGTAAATAGCTGTTTTTATATTAAAAACTATAAACATAAAAGAAGCTGTTTAACAAGGTGTGAGTTGGCATGTCTTTGGGGTTTGAACTTCCATTAAAATGAAGCCATATTGTAAATCTGAGCAGTGTAATTGCTAAAAAAGCCGAAACACATAATAATGGCAGAACAAAAAGGTTAGGCAATTTTTAACAATAACAAGAAAGCTTTGTAATTTGAAAAATAGACATCCACTGACTTCAAATATTTTAAATATCCCTCTTTTTCATCACAAAAAAAAGATAACCCAGAAAAGCAATTTAAAATAAGCTGCATTTTAGAGAGTGCAGACTATAATTTGTAACACTTATCTTCAAAAGAATTATTCCTAAAACTGAAGGCAGTCATATTAGGCCCTGAAACAAATACATACATTCCCTTTCCCCTGTCCACACACCCTCTTAACAGTGTCACTCTTAACAGCGTGCATAAATTGTTAACAATAAACAGAAGGTGCAAAGCAAACAATTTGGTTTTCTTCATTTTTTTTTAATGATGCAAAGCTCATTTACATTCCGATAACCAACTGGCAGCAAGCACTCTATCTTCATGAAAGAAAGCACAGTGAAGAATTATCAGAACTAAACAAGAGTCTCTCACGCAGGAATTTCTTTCAGCCTATCCTCCTCTCTGCACAAGAAACAAATCAGAGTTCAATAAGCTGTATGTTTAAAAATATTCAAGTGCCTTTGTAATATAGGTGCCACAAAAAATCTATGTAAAATTAGCATATACCAAACAAAGCTATAAAAGCAACAGTCTGTAATTTAGCTAGGATGCTATCAGTAAAGTATTAATTCAGTTTATCTTTGATAATGCAAAATTAGCTTCTGAAACTTCTTAGTTACGAAAAGAGCATGGAAAGTTTTCTTCACTATCTTCTGTCAAATAATGATATATAAAGGATTTCTCACATACTATTTGATAACGTCTTCCATCATTTTTTCGTTGAGAGGATGGAGACTTAACATTAGCAACTTTTGCAAATAGTTCTCTATGTTTGTTTTCTGTATAATTCTGGTTTTGTGATACTTCCAGAAAAATATGCAAACATGGTATTAGCCTTTTAACAGACAGGACTATAAATATTTCTGCAAGCAAAATGGCCTGTCCATGCTATGGTAAATAACTTCAGATGAAGAACACGAAGTTTTGTTTTGTTGTTAAAATTAACATTAAAGAAGAGAAATAAATTGGGATTTTAATTTTGTAGACTAAAAATAAACTTCTTAAGGGATCGGTTCAGGGAACTTTTTGTTTTACCTCAATTTTTACAAAGTTTTTTGAAACTTGCTAATTAACAGCTAACATGAATGAGAAAAAGGAGAAAATTGTAGCCAGAACTGCAATCAAGGAATGTTTTCCTACCATATTTTGTAGACATTATGCAATGGTTGTATGTCTAAGCACATACACAAGGTTCTGCAGCACACCATTTTTATTATTTGCTTACAAAGGAAGTTTGCTGATAACATGTGTAACTCATACACGCATTCTCAGTAGCTCTGTTTGCAATGATCAAGCAGTTTTTCCTAAGGCTTGAACCCAGTGTGAACATTTTGGATATATTCATTCTACAGCAGAAAGCTTTGGTGAGAGTTCTAAGGAAAAAATTATTGATTTTTGAATATCTAAAATTTCTTCTCTTTCTAATAAAAGGATATAATATTTATGAATAACGGATAATAATAGGATAGCAATCTTTCTGAAATATTTTAAATCAGCCTTGTTTTAATGCAACATAATTCTTAAGATGGGAGTGGAAGAAGGTGACAAGGGGAACTGACAGGCATTTTTTATTTTTTTAAACTAATTAACAGATGTGCTAAATGAAAGTAAGCTGCCCAAACAACCTCTTTTATTTTTTTGAAATTACTATTTCTTCTACACATTTTGAGATGCTAACGCTATAACTAGTTACGTGACCATGTATGTACTTCTATTACGTGAGCACCCTATTTACAAATGTAGTTCTTTTCACGTTAGCTTTAGACGTATTTGTTAGCTTGTCCTTAATAGCTTATGTGATGGATATGCAGGGGTTTTTTGTGTGCATATATAAACATATTTTGAAATTAATTCCCGTACTTTATGTCAGAAAACAAGTTAATGCAATTCAATAGCGTGAGCTGCCTTCGCCCTAAGCTTGTTAGAATGTCAGCCATGCACCTTTGATTGTGTTTGATTGAATCTAGCAGGGTCTGGCCAAATTAGAATAACAACCTTAAACCATTATTGTTTAGCATTTGCTGATGATACAATCATATATGCACTCTATGAAATTTCCATCAGGCTTTTAAAATACTTTTTCTACAATCAGCACATTGGGTGCTTTAAAGGTCAAGACAGAGCTTTTTGCATAATTATAAATGTGGAAATGCATACAGCAACTCTCAAGCACTTTTGCTGGGTAAGCTACCAGTAATTGTGCCTCAGTGCAGCCCAGCAGTAATAGTTCACAGTTCCTCATTTGTACTCACATAAATGTAATGATTAAATACTGGCCTATTAATTATAACCTGAAGATGAGTCCTGTCTAAACAGTATTAAATCCATTGCCCAATGCCTCACAGATTGGAAGGATGGAAAGGTCAGATAATAATTTGATAACTGTTGGGATAACAGTACTATACATGACAATATCTGCATGAAATCCAAATCCTTTTACATAATGTCCTTACTTGCCGACATTTGTTAGTGATGATTAAATGACATGTTTGGGATTATCATAAACTGATAAAAAGGTAATAAAACAAATGGGGGAAAAGGAGGAGGGAAAGGGGGATGTCCAGATAAAGTATTAAGTGTCAGTCATGCTGTGCAGCCTTGCTGGGAATAAAGCTTCTTTAATCTGGTTTTCCTGATAAAAAAGGGAAATCTCTTGTTCTAGGGACAAGATTGAAACTTTCACCCATCTCTAGCAATTTCACTTGGAACGTGATCATGCTAAACAACGATAAACAATTCACTAATTACCCTTGAACTATTCAGGATGCAATGTTAGCATTCAGTCCATTAAACAAAAACAAAAGTAGGTTTGCAAACAGCTATATCAAATATGAGTTATGAACTACAAGAATTAAAGAGAAGTTTTATTATTTTATATTCTAAAAAACAATCCGAAAGTTCCCTGATTTTATTGAAGAGAGATGATTAATTAAAGCTGAGAAACATATTTAATTTTGACTGTGTTTAATTATTATTTAACAGATTTCTTAGCTTAAAATAATCAAAGCCAACTCCTGTTTCCCTCTGTTGTCACTCAGTATCTAGTAGATTTCATTTTATGGTTTCATACTCAAACTGCTCCTTGCAGTAGAATGGTTATTTTCATAAAATTGCAACAAAACAATAGACCTATTGTCACAGACAATTAAGAGTTACATTTTCTTAATGAACATTTAAAAGGTGTAATCAATTTTGACCCAGTAGTGGTTTTAAAAAATGTAAGGCTTTGCAAGGGTGTTTCAGACAACTTTAAGATTGGAACATCCCTGGACCTCTCTGCTCAGAGAGGTTGTGCAGGTTTTACCCTTGGAGGTTTTCAAAACCTGACTGAATAAAGCTCTGAGCAACCTGGTCAGCCAACCCTTGGCTGGCCCTGCTTTGAGCAGAAGGTTGGACTAGAGACCTCCGGAAGTCCCTTCTATCCTGAATTATCCTACAATTCTTCAATCCTGCAACATTTTTGTTTAGGAAAAAAAAAACCAAACACAATAACCCGGTAGTAATAGCATTTAGAGAATAAGGCAGAATCTCATATTACCCTCAGTAGAGTTATTTAAATAGAAAATATACGAGTTATACTCAGAGTCATTAAATTTTCACTCTGCAGTAAGATGCATCATTTTAGACTGCTCGCATCTGTTGGTGCTGACTATGCCCTACTGAGATACCAGGTAACACACCATTTCATGTTGCAGATGAACTAATGAGTCAAGAACATATTTTTTCTCATTCCTTCTGACAGCAGACTCATATTTCCTGGACCTGGAGCTGATTTCTTAGTCTGGTCTTAGAGAGTGATTTAACTAAATAAATGAGAACAATGAAGCTAATGACAAGGCATGATGTAAATTTCTCTAAGAATACAGGGGAAAAAAATAATCTTTGTTTCATATTCTAAGAAATGAATAAATATGGTACCCCCTTATTCTTTTCACAGAGGTTTCACTTACATTACTGAACTAAAAAGGTCCACAACATGAGCTCAAGTCCTGACACATAATCATTCATATTTTTATGAAGTTATCACAGTTCCTCTTACAGTTGCCACCCAGGCTAGCTATCACCTCCAATTCTGAAACTGAAAAAGTTCACCGGTTACTGCAATTCAGGAATCATTCCTAGTTTAAATGTTGCCAACCTATTTTGCAATAAGTATTTTTATAGACATGATCTGGGACCTGCCAGCTGGCCTCAGCTTCAGAGAATAGTCTTCAGATTTCAGTTTTATTTACTACTATAGTTTTAGCTAGAGAAGGAACCTATGTAGAAAAATCTATGCCTCTGGCCATTTCTGTCTTTGCAGTTTGGAGAGCTTCAGGTTTCCTGCTGCTCACATTGTAACAACCTTAAATGCTATTTATAGAAACTGAGAAAACGATATGCACTTATTTCACGTTGATACAGATGTAAATAAAGTTTCATTTAGTGAAAAGCTTGGCCCAAATGAGAGTACTGTATTCAAGCATTCAGACAGTGGCGAGTTTAGAGTCAGATCTAGACTTGCAACACTGACATTTTATTTCCAGTGAAACTGAAAGACTTCACTGAGTAAGAAGATGGTTACACAGGGGGAATTCATATTTACAACAACTCTGCAGGCCAACATTATTTCTGGACTCTCTACCCTGTATCATTTCTATGTTTGTGACATGAGGCCAAAGGAGCCACAGAACATTGAACCCACTTTTAATATCCATAAGCATCCTTTGATGTTCCTCAGAAAATAAGATAGAACAAAGTTTTAGGTATGTTGCCTGTTGTCAGAGTCTTTCTTTACTGTTTTTATGTTTCTGTCCCTGCAATAAGTTGTTTCAGAAGTTAAAGCAGAATATTTTCATTCTTAGAAGTGAGACTAACAAGCTTTTTTGAGATCCAAAGTAAAAGAAAGTAGCAATGACAGAAACATTTTTAGTATTTATTTAGTTAAATAATCTGAGCAAGAATAGATCACTATAGACCACAGATTTGTCTCTCCGATGATTCTAAATTTTAACTTCTGAATGTCTCCGTTGATGGCAGAGTTGTGAAAAGGTGTAGAATATGATTTGTACCCAAGATGTGGCATAACCAACTAAGTAAGCTTTTATCTTAAAGAAGCTGTAAAACAACAGTTCGTACCAAACTAATTGGTGGTATTAAGTCGCTATTAACTGTTATTATGATCAATTTAGTATAATTAAATCCATCACATTCAATTACATTGTTAGAAAAAAGCAGTTGCTTATCCTCTATTGACTCATATGAAGTTTGTGATAAATAGTCACTCTTTGTGGAATACAAAAAACATGCGCAACATACTGAGCTTCGATTTCATGAAGATTTTTCATTCCAATTAAGATTTTTTTACATTGCATTGATGCAAAATAAAATATTATTTAGCTGTACACGAATGCACTTAGTTTTAATCTTTTGTTTCATTAAAAAATTTGATCAGTGCAGGTTTTTTTGTACACTGAGACAGATATGCAAGAAGAAAGTCTACTTTCATTATTCTCAATCTCTGGAAACTAAGTGCAAGGTATGAAAATATTAATGCCAAATTTCTCTGTCATCATTTCTAGGTTTTGTCCATTTCCACTATACCTTCTTTCTCTGTGAAATCTTAGTTCTTGTTGAATGAATAAAGCATTTGTAGAGACTTCAGAATAGCAAAGGGTATTCTGACATGTCGAACGAAGAGAGGGAGAACAAAGCAGCTTGAACATGGAAAAAACAACCAAGTCTCCTTGAGGCCAAAAGTCTCCCTTTGAAGGGACTCTGAATTGTCCCCCTTTTGTTGAAGTGACTTCTCCAAAAAGACATAAAAGGAGACCCCTCTTTAAAGACAGACTTTGTTTAGAGCACAAGATATAACCAGATTTTTAACAGGTAACTTTTTAAATAATGAAAATGTAGAAATAAGTGTGATAGATTAAAAAAAAAGGGCTTGAAAGCAAATTTATTCTCTAACTTGAATAAATTCTTTACTATATACTGTTCATCCTGAACAAAATCTCCTTTCTTCCATGATCTTACAAGGCCCACCTTAGTGCTTGCTTCTTACAGCAGGCAGATTCTGCCTTTTTTTTTTTTTTTTTTTTTTCATGATTTTCCCGGTCTGCACTGTTGCTACAGTCTCTCTGCAAGCTCCATCCTGTCCTTCAGGAAAACAAAGCTTGCTTTCAGAAGAGGAGCTATCTCTCTGCCTCCAGATGACTCTGACTGAAAGGGAATCATGCGGGATAAAGTAGAAAGACAGTTTCCCTCTTACTAAGTAGGAGTTACAGTGTACAGTATTCATACAGCTCTGTCTGAATAAACAAGACAGCTATACTGCTTGTCCCAGTCTCTGCATATCCCTCTTTCTTCAGTGAGAAAAGGATGGCTTGCACCATCTTTCAAATACTCATGCTGCCTCGTATCTGCCTCAGTACAATGATTTTCATAAAACTTATGCCTTCAGGCTTCTGGATGCAATGTGCAGTGCCTAACAGCATTTTTCTCCCAATACAGAACTGGCTAATTATTTTTGTTTCTCCATTCTCTGGGACATCTCTCAAATAGCAGAGCTTGAGTTTTGTGGTGAAAGGATATCTAGCAGGTAAAAAAGTCTTTGAGGTGAGAGTGGCTTACACCTCTCAGATGTGTGCCACTGCTTGTTTATATAGTCAGGGTCACATGTCTGAGACATAGGGTTAGCAGGGTCAGAAAAGAATCTTTACCCAGCTTTTATTTTCAGCTTTTCACTGAAGTACTGGCTGGGGTCTGCTAGCTGGAATAATTTGGATATATAAATTCCTCACTAATAATGTGGGTTTAGGAAAAGGTGACCACAGTAGAATGTATCTTAGGAAAATATTTAAGAAATAGAAGGGTTTGATTTAAATGAAGTCTGTTGCTTTCTGAACAAAATATTGATCATTTATGACACAGAGGAGATCAACCTAGTGGCTCCTTGGTGGTCAAATGAGTGGTCCCTTCTGGTCTGAAACACTAAAATCCAGAAATTTTAGAAATTTTATCTTAGATAAATATGGTAGTCTATGGTATCTTATTCCGTAGTGTTCAAATGACATAACATGCTCATCCATAGAGGGGAAAAGAAGTTCTATAAAATATTCTCTAAATGCTACAGCGCTTTTTCCCTAAGATCCCTTTGTGGTATCTGGTGTGTTTACTCTAAATTAATATGCATACATTGCATAAAATATATTGACATCACATGTGAAAGCATGAGAACGTAAAATCACTTTGTTTAGGAAGTCAAAGGGCTCAGCACATTCAAGTGTATGAAAGAAACTACTGGACTGAGTGTATTATGTATATTAGGTCCGCTTTCCAAATAACAAAAACCATTCAGAAATAGGATATTGTTGTGCTCTACTAGTTTTTATAAGGAAAAAAATATTTCAAATGTATAAAAGATGTCAGTCAATATTGTAACTACTTTGTTTCAAAAAATATCAATTTGGGCTATTCTGAGAATAAAATTATGAACAGTCTGGGAAATTAATAATGTTAAGAATGGAGTTTTGTTACTGTATAGATCACATGGGATAGAACAGGATTTAAATATGCTTAAACAGACAACCAGCTAAGGACATGTCCTGAGGAAAAGCCTCCGGCAAATACATAAACTGTTCAGACAGTATCTCTAAAAGATATGGAATTTAGTGATATGCAGCAGTCAGTAAGAGAGGGTATGTTGTTTCTTTGCTTTTTCTACTGAAGACAGAGAAAAAAAGGCCATTGTAAGCAAGGAAAAAATGAATAGCTTGCAAATCTAGAAATAAAAGTATAGTTTTGTTTTTCATGATAATGAGACTTCAAATAATAGATAATAGTTTTGATAAAGTAATTCTACTACTGAAGTTTAAAATGCTGTCTTTTCAGAAAAAAAATAATTTAAACTAACTGGTACTTTTAAAATATCTAAGATTAATAGAAGATAACTGCGTTGATACACACTGTACATGAAACTAATTTCTGGTATGTGTACACAAAAATAATCTTCAGCTACAGAAACCAATGCTTACTCACAAAGCAAACTGGGTAAATATAATTTCATTGATTGTCTATCATTTTCCTTAAGATTTCTTCAGCAGCAGGTACCATCAATGCATTTTCAGTATTCAACCTATGTATAGACCAGTTTGCTTATCTAAGTTTATAATTGTTTAACTGTTCTGATGATTTTTAGTGAGATGCTGTACTTCTATTTACATTGCTATTCCTGTCTAGCATCTGTAAAGTCATTATTTCCATAGTGCTCTAAGTCATTAAAAAGGGAGGATTAGGTTCTTGAACAAAAAAAATAGTATAATCTGAAAACCATTATTGATGAACATTTATTCTTAAGAAGTACCACCATTTATTTTGAACACTTGACCTCCAAATAGAAAGATACATCAAGCTACATTTAAATTATCAAGTATTTATGAGATAAAGTAATGAATAAAATTAGTCACAGGAGGGAATGATATTAGCCCGGCTCCCCTTCCACTTATCTGTGAAAGGATTAAAATAAAATTAATTCTCTCTAAATGTACTGCACAGGTTAGTAGAATGAACTGGAAAACACATAAAGATATATTCTGACTAGCAAGATTTCAAAACTTTCCTTCTATTTAGTGTTTTTTGGTTCATATTTGGTTTTCATCTCACAGTTCATAAATCAGAACCTCCTTTGATTCTTTTGCTTCAATCCAGCATTGCCATTTCTGTGGCACTGTCATGCTCTGCTAGTGGGCAGTAATAGTATCACTGCGTAACAGAAATCTTCAGCACCTAGAAATTAGTTTCCCACTTTTTGAGCTACTTGTGCCAATAGCCACTTTTTGTTTTTGCAAAATCAATGTCTTTTTCCTTTCAGAGGTATTCCAGAATACCCTTTTTGGAGGATATTCTTCACTTCTTCCTGTTCATCTGTGTGATAGTCACCATAAGTATTTTAGGTTAAATTTCTTTCTCTCTGTCCAAAAAAACCAAACCAAAACAAAAAAAGAATCCTTCTAATTTTCTTGATACTCTATGATCAACCCATTCCTATTTTCCACCTTACAAATCCAGGTCTTGACATTAGTATCTTTATTTCAAAAGTTTTCATAATTTTTGTTCCATTTTAAATAAAAATGCCTCTACATCTAAACTATATTCTCAAATCACTTTGTTTTCATTGACTTAGCCTCTCTGCAATGGATACTGGACAGTAAGTAGCAGATATAACCTAATTAGGAATCAAGATACAGTGGAATTTAGGAAACAACAAATGTCATTTTGTTACCAGTGTTAAAAAATCATAAATGAATTAGATTAAATGTAATAAACTGGACTTTTTCCAAGTAAGACCATTGAGCTGGGAAAAGATTCAGACTATACAAAAATTAGAAATTATAAGTCAGCACTTGTGTTGTATTTCATACACTTCTAGTTTTACACCAGGCACTTTAGGAGGAACTGAAAAAAAGACCAACACAGCCATGGCTAGGAAAGTATGTTTGTGAAGACCCTATCAGTGGCTAGTTTAGAGGTCCAACAACTTCCTAAATCATTTGTATTGGTATAAATACAAATCAGGCTTAACACTGGGTATGTCCAAGTACATCAGAAAAGACTTGCAGCTGATGCAAGTCCATTGATAGCTTCCTTGAGAGAGGCTGTCCTGGTTCCGGCTGGGACAGAGTTAACTCTCTTTCCTGTAGCTGGAGGGGGTGCTGTGTTTTGGGTTTGGCGGTGATAGGAATGTTGATGGCCCATTGATGCTTTGGTTGTTGCCGGGTGCACCGACAGCCTCCCCCGCCCTTCAAGGTGCAGGGGGACCTGGGGGGAGCATAGCCGGGGTGGTTGACCCAGCTGGCCAATGGGGTATTCTATACCATGTGACATCATGCCCAGCTTAAAAACCGGGGGCGGTCCCGGTGTGGGGCACGGTTCGCGGGGTTTCTGGTGCGGAACACGTGGGGTGAGCAGTTGCATTGTGTATCGCCTGTTTTGTATATTCTGTTATTGTTGTTATCGTTGTTATTACCACTGTTCTCCTTTGTTTTATTTCCACTATTAAACTGTTTTTATCTCAACCCGCGGGTTTTCCTCCGTGTGCCCTCCCGATTCTCTCCCCCATCCTACCGGAGTGGGGGGGTGAGCGAGCGGCTGCGTGGTGTTTAGTTGCTGGCTGGGGCTAAACCACGACAGAGGCCCAGAAAATGAGAAGAGCATGAAGCTATCTTAGAACAAGAATACACTTCTTACAGCATTATATAAATATAGAATACTCTTCTACTCTAATTAAGCAGCAGCCATTGCTATTAATATCTTGTGGCTTACACTGTTTTTTGAGGAGATGGCCCATTAAGCATGTTTCCATTAAGTAGCGTATATGGCATTTTCACAGTACATGAAACAAACAATGACCTCCTCATCTATATGCTGTTATGTTAAAAATCAAGGCCAATGTTCGGCACCTTTGTGATAAAATAAACATAGGAATTTACAATAAAAGTGAAATAAAAAAAAAAAAACAAAAACAAAACAGAGAAGCATCTGCAGTTTTTTCTAACCACTTTATCTATCATCATTATCTTACCTGGCTTAAAGCCCTGGGGAAAATATGAGCTTTGTAGCATATTCTGAAGGATAATAAATACAGCATATTTTGCACCATATGGATTATCTCAGGCCTTCATAAAAAACTATCAAAACCAAGCAATATACAAGCTGCAGAGTGACCATATGTTGCATTATGGCATGATTAGAAAGATCTTTTTCTGACTGGAGGAATCAGAAAACATCTACATCTCAAACCCAAGACAATGAATCACCAAAAGTCCTATAGTTAACTGGTGCAAACTTCAAATTACAAACATTATGAGCTAAAGTAGAAGAATAATGCATTCTTTAAAAAAGCAAATTGCCACATTTTGCAGTTGGTTTCCAGACTGATGGAGCATCTACACCAGTTTTCTAATCTTAATGGTCATGGTCAATTAAAAAAAGAAGTTCAAAGTGGATAAACTTATTTTAAAGAATGTTGTATTGGTGACATCTACTGCATAAACAATTTATAAGCTGACAGATTTGCTAAAGCAATTGACAATTATGATCTGAGATTAAAAGTAAAATAAAAAAATATTTAATCAATGAAATTAAGACACTATCATTATCAGTACTGAAATAATTGTTGAAATGGAGCATAGTGGACCAAGAAAAGGACAAATTTCTAATACTGCTGCTGCAGTTTGGCCTGTTTCTGAAATATATGTTACTTTATCAACTTGTTTTGATGACAAAGATTGAAGAAGATAAATCTTAAAGCAGTTAATGAAGGCACATTTATAAGGGCTGGAATGAGAAGATTGTGGTAGAACATCTCCTGCATTGCCAGTAAGGTAACTGCATCTTCACAACAAAACCCAACGTGTAAACTTCTCAATGCTTGAATCCCTTTAACATTTTCTTCCCTTCATAATACCCTGCAGAAATCTAATCCCTGTAGGATATTGCCCATATCTATTTTTCACTGTAGCTCTTTCACTTCCCTGGTAGCATTCTTAAGAAAACCAAAATCATACAATCAGATATATGAGTGAAACAGCTGCAATGATTTTCATTAATAGCTAGACTTAGTAAACAATGGTACTAGCTTACACATAAAACAGTGCTCTCAGGCACTGCTCTGAGGCAAACCTTGGCAACGTGTTGGTTTTAGCCGCCAATGCCATAAATAAAGATTAATCTGATGCAAAAAGTTATATCCTACCCAAAATTATCAAGCTATCCAAGATCTCGATGCAAATCCAGTCCTCTTATTATATCCAATTTTATTAAATTGTTACAATTGTTGTAGACACAATATTCCTTCATCATGAAAAATGTGTTTCAGCAATGCTGCTATTTTACTTTCAGCATGAATATTCTGGTGAACTACGAGAACGGGATATAGTGTAGTGTCTAACAGTAATATGCATGTTTATTTGCAAACATTGAAAGGTGTGACATTTCTTTTATTCACACCAGGGATGATTTCTGTGGGACAAAGGAAGCAATAAAATGTTCCCCTGTAAGCAGAAAAGGAAGATATTATCACTATCTAATTTTCACTTTATTTCAACTTGTATTACACAACACTCACTACTTTTAAGTCTATTTCTTTCGTTTAATATGATATTGTAGAGGCAGTATATTCTTTGCAGATGGCTTATCTTCTGTAGCTGAAATGCATTGCTTTTAGTGAATTTGAAAGACAAAAATCTTTCTATCACAGGGCAACATCAAAAGGGCTCCAAAAAATTAGGAATACTTTAAGTAATGAGAATGAGCAATTTCTTTCAACAAACTGGTACAAACCCATATTTTTTTATTACCCATGATGTCTGTTCATAATACTTAACATATGCAAAACAAATAAAATCCCACACTGTGCATATCCACTATTTTACAATATTCAGTACCTCCTACATTCCCATCCTTACTTCGCCAACTTCCCAGATATCATTGTTCAAAACTTGACTTATTATTTCACTGCAAATCAGTTCTGTGAAGATTAAACAATGTTTGCAAAGCTCTAGATAGCTGCTGAATAAGCTACGGCAGTTTTTCACCAAAATTATTGTAAGTTTTATTATGCTGTATTATACTACAGTTGATTAAATTAAATGTTAACTTCATAAAACAAGTAACATTTCAAGAGTGACTCTATCAAATCTAATTGTCAACAATATATATTTAATTGTAAATAAATAAAAAAGTATGTAAAGCAGCAGTTATTATACTTTTCTGTATAGCATATACATCTTCTTATTAACTCAAGCACAGGTGAAGATGCACTAGATGAAAATAAGAAGCAACTTCTAACCAAATCCTTCTGACATCTGCACCATTAAGATTTTAAATCTTAGAATCATAGAATCATTTAGGTTGGAAAAGACCTCTAAGATCATCCAGTCCAACCGTAAACCTAGCACTGCAAAGTCCACCACTAAACCATGTCCCTAAGCACCACATCTACACATCTTTTAAATACCTCCAGGGATGGTGACTCCACCACTTCCATGGGCAGCCTGTTCCAGTGCTTGACGACCCTTTCAGTCAAGAAATTTTTCCTAATATCCAACCTAAACCTACCCTGGCGCAACTTGAGGCCATTTCCTCTTGTCCTATCGCTTGTTACTTGGGAGAAGAGACCAACACCCGCCTCTCTACAGCCTCCTTTCAGGTAGTTGTAGAGAATGATAAGGTCTCCCCTCAGTCTCCTCTTCTCTAGGCTAAACAACCCTATCTCCCTCAGCCACTCCTCATAAGACTTGTTCTCTAGACCCTTCACCAGCCTCGTTGCCCTGCTCCAGCACCTCAATGTCCTTCTTGTAGTGAGGGGCCCAAAACTGAACACAGTATTCGAGGTGCGGCCTCACCAGTGCCGAGTACAGGGGCACGATCACCTCCCTACTCCTGCTGGCCACACTATTCCTGATACAGGCCAGGATGCTGTTGGCCTTCTTGGCCACCTGGGCACACTGCCGGCTCATGTTCAGCCGGCCGTCGACCAGCACCCTCAGGTCCTTTTCCGCCAGGCAGCTTTCCAGCCACTCTTCCCCAAGCCTGTAGCGTTGCCTGGGCTTGTTGTGACCCAAGTGCAGGACCCGGCACTTAGCCTTGTTGAACGTCATACGATTGGCCTTATCCCATCGACCCAGCCTGTTCAGAACCCTCTGCAGAGCCTTCCTACCCTCAGGCAGATCACTCCCACCCACCTTGGTGTCATCTGCACAATGTTGTCTTAAAACAATGTCTAAAACCATTTCCAGTCTACTAAAGTGAGTAGAGTGATTAATTAATAATTGCTTGCTAATTAGCCTGAATCCCACAGATGGTATGCATTTTTTCTCTTTCAACAGCAAAAATCAGCGTGGCCCATCTTACCTGAGCTGTCCTGAAATAATTGCCATTCTCTGCAAATGAAAGAAGATAACTCTTTCTTCCTTCCTTTTTAGGCTCAAAAGGAACACCAGAAATAGAAATTGGGTTGTTTTTCTCTCCAGCTATTGACGTAGGCTGATTTATAGATTCAAGTTATTTTCTGCTCGATGGAGTTGGGAGAAAATGCATAAAATAAGTGCACTCACATCATGGTAGTTAATGCATCCCTGAGTAATGTCAATGACATGGCAGTTCTAATGCTCCGGCGCCAGGGGAAAGGATG
The DNA here is from genome assembly GCA_030449065.1 of Oceanodroma leucorhoa. Classification (NCBI taxonomy): domain Eukaryota; kingdom Metazoa; phylum Chordata; class Aves; order Procellariiformes; genus Oceanodroma; species Oceanodroma leucorhoa. The sequence continues at coordinate 1,000,149 of JASVER010000176.1, forward strand.
TTTTTCTTCAAGTCTCTACAGTACTGAGGGTTCAGGTATTCATACATTTTTTTATCTTCAGGATCTTAAATCTTTCTTAAAATGAACAACAAAGGAATAACAATAGAATTCTAATGGATTAAACTAGCTAACAGACTAAAAATTTTATGTCTCCAGTCCTTATCCACTTTCTCTGTGTCACTTAGGATTTTTTAGACTTCTTTGGTATTCTCTCTCAGTTGTCTTTAACAGACTTGCAGAGTCCTTGATTATTTAGTTACCGTTCACACAGAAGCTGCTTAATGCCTTTATAATCTTTATATCTCTTCTCTAAAAATAATTCGTAGAATCATAGAATAGTTTGGGTTGGAAGGGACCTTTAAAGGTCATCTAGTCCAACCCCCCTGCAATGAGCAGGGACATCTTCAACTAGATCAGGTTGCTCAGAGCCCCGTCCAACCTGACCTTGAATGTTTCCAGGGATGGGGCATCTACCACCTCTCTGGGCAACCTGTTCCAGTGTTTTACCACCCTCATTGTAAAAAATTTATTCTTTATATATAGTCTGAATCTACCCTCTTTTAGTTTAAAACCATTACCCCTTGTCCAATCGTTATAGGCCCTGCTAAAAAGTCTGTCACCATCTTTCTTATAAGCCCCCTTTAAGGACTGAAAGGTTGCAATAAGGTGTCCACGAAGCCTTCTCTTCTCCAGGCTGAACAACCCCAGTTCTCTCAGTCTTTCTTCGTAGGAGAGGCGTTCCATCCCTGTGATCATTTTTGTGGCCCTCCTCTGGACCCGCTCCAACCGGTCCATGTCTTTCTTGTGCTGAGGGCTCCAGAGCTGGATGCAGTACTACAGGTGGGGTCTCACCAGAGCAAAGTGGAGGGGCAGAATCACCTCTCTCGAAAGTAGAATTCCAATTCTACGTTCTCTATTTTGAGATTGAGAGGGAGTCAAAAGCAGAGAAATAAATAGAACTGCGTATGTTATTCAAGATTTTAGAGCATCCCACTTTTATCAGTGTCATAGAAATTCCTTCCTGGTCAGAGAGGAGCTTACACTTGCTTTTAGCTTCCATTAGCATGGTTTGGTTTTATCTTATTCCCTTTTTGGGTGATAAGCACAACTGCAGTGAATTACTGGCTTTTGCTCCTTGCGTTAGTTATCATCATCTTACCATGTGGTCTGGAGCTTGATAAGCCTGGTTTACCCTGCTGGGAAAAAATATGACAGCTATGGTAGCTGAAATGCAGCAACAAACTGTGGCCCTTCTCACTGACTACTCACTGCCACATCTGAGGCAGCAAGGCACAATATAATGGATACAATCACCACTACAGCTTCCCATGGAAGCTAAGGGTCCAGCTGTAGTTGCCCCGTGAAAGTGCTTCATTTAGCTACATTTGGACAGATCTATCTATACAAGGCTTATTCCAGTAAAAGGCTTTTGTTTCTTCTGTACCTCTCCACAAACTTTTTAGGGAGTCATTTACTCCTGAGAGACAAGCAGACAACTAGCTCTCTTTCTTCTTGTTGGACTAGAGGAGTTGGACCTATTTTAGTCTGTTTAATAGGAACTAGGCACCTGAAGACTTCACTAGGACTCATGCCTAGCGTTCAGCTTCACAATACAAGGGAGTCACCAATGACTGATTACAAGGCCTGCTGCACTTTGGTTTTCTGCACATCTATTTCCAGACACCACCAGGTACTTTTTCCCCTTTGATCTCCTGTAAGATATCCAAATGTGATGGCTTTGGTCAGCCTTCTTGTGCATTCTTACAATGGTGAGTATTTATGTTATTCCAAAACATACATTTGCCTTTCCCATTACATTGCCATGACAGGAAACAAACATAGTCTGGAAACAAAGAACGTAGAAAACCTACTACCTACCTCATTTTCCTTTCATATTATCCTTCTTCAGTTGCAAGTATTGTTACTTTTACAGGAGTAATATATCCTATTATGAGTTGCAAGTCAGTGACAGCAGCAAAAGTCATAGTGCTGCTTCTGCCTATCTATCTATTTTCCAAGATTTTTCTATTATTAGTCATACTCTCATTGTCGGAAATTCAACTGTTTCCTGCACTAAGTAGCTTGGACCTACTGCACAGTAGCTTCCCTGCCTGAATATTTATCTTTGTTATGGTACATGATTTCAGTGAGAATAAATTAATTTCCATTGAGCACTTCAGTGATGTGATGAGCACTGTCCAACTGTACTATAGTTTTAAACATTCTTTCTAAGGATGTGTTGCTGTCCACACTGCCATAACGTTATTTTACTGCACACGTTCAGGTATCATTCATAGTTAATGAGATATAATATCATTGGAGTTTACTAACTATCCAACCTCGACGATCTTTGAAGCAATTATAAACACAAACAACAGTAAAATATAAAACTTACCTAATTTGCACTTTATACCAGTGTCCGTCATCCACTCTAACAGTAGTAGTGATGTTTTTGACTTCTGCTGCTTCATCACATAAAAACTGGTACTACAGAGTGGGAAGAACGCTTTTATTACATAATTTCTAATAATTAAATAGTTACAGGCTTAGAAACTTGAATTTAAAAATAACAAAAGGTTTCATAAAAACCTGAAGATGTCATATGTATCAAGGAAAACTAATGTTTCATTAAAGATCTGGATCAGGAAATCTATTGTACCAGAAATATACAAGCACACATGTATAATTCCTAGCCTGCATGAAAATGCTTTAATCTTTGTGTATTGTATAATCAGATATTATGGGCCTGATTTGTAAAGAAGTTGACCATCTGCAACCCACTGAAATTAACATTGGCCATGGGTGAATTTTACTTACCGTTTTATGGCCTCCTTACGCTTCCAAACACGTAATGTAGCATGCAGGCTTAAGCATTTTGGAACACCATTTAATTTCCTATACTAATGTGAACAAGCACTTGATTTCATGGTTTGTCTACTTGTAATTGTAGCTTGATTGTGAGCTTAGAACCATTTGTTCATTGGGCTTTAAATCTACATTTAATTGACTGGTTTTGTGAATGATTAAGTGAATTCAATTAGTTTTAACATGGCACACTGGGATCTCTGAATAGATTTTTGTCAATTAAAGTACTTTCATATTTTATAGTGCTTACGATATGTTAGAATAATATTTTTCTGCATCATTACTTTACCATGAATACAAGTAAGATGGACTTAAAGCCATCAACATTTTCTAAACCTTGGATAACTTCCTGCTCCTGACTAATCTCATTTGTTCCGGATAAAGATAGTCACAATATAATAAAACACAGTAAATCACAATATAACAAAATAAAGTAAAAGGTTATTTTCTTTTTTTCTGTTTATCTGCAATTTATCTATCTTTTTAATATGATCATGCTTTTTAAACATGAAGGCAAATATAACTCAAATATGCTGTTCCTAATAGTCATTTCACAATCCTTGCAGAAGAATATAATTACAGCCAAATTTTTGGAAATTTTTAACAGGAAAATGGAAGATCCATTATGAGAAAAATAACTTATCTTTTACTATCTTTTTATAGCCTCTTTAGTATCTGCCCATCTCTTCATAAAGCTCAAGCTTTATCTCTTCCTCAGAAAAGAAGGAATAATTTGCGAATGGTAAAGATATATTGGGATACACAATTTACTCCTTAGTATTTATAAACAAATGTATTCCTATTTAGTTTGTCCACGAAAGCCAAGCAAATGTTTTTTGCGATCCTGTGGAACTGTGAATTAACATGATAGATCAAGTAAAAGGTTTCTACTCAGAGCCATACAGTAACAAAGACACAGTCTATTCTCTTACACAGTAAATTTTCTTATGACAATTCACTCAGTTCCACAGCCTCCCTTATAACAATTTTAATGAACTTGCACATGAGGAGGTTCAGTAGGATTAGGCTTCCTACATAAAATGGAATACCTTAATTTGTACCAGTTGTAAAGATAAAATCTACATTCTTTATTTTTGTCTTTTAATATGTACTTTTAATATGAGACATTCCAATTATAATCACTATTCAATTTTCCTCAAGCACCACCTCTTGTGAGACATATTAATCATATTAGCCATGAATTTGCCCTACTAGATAGCAAGTTTGACAACTATTTTCCTTAAAATACTAAAGAATCTCAAGACTCTCTGTATCTCTATCTACTATCTTCTACAGTAGGGAACAGAAAAAATACTAAAATTTTTACAGATCCTAGCTTTTACTTACTTCTCCTTCAGCAGGAGATTTTGATGCCTTACCTGTAAGGTGCCATGTTTGATGAAAAGCCAAATTAAAAAATGTCCTATTGTTTCTGGTCTCTGTTCAATATACAGGAGGAGTCCATGAGGATTATAGGTCTTAAATTCCAAGTGGATGAAGTTTTGCATATTCAAATGCAAGCCTTGAAATTCCAGGTAAGAATCACCATAATACCGAGCATAACTAAAATCTGTAAATAGAATTTTGAGAGATATAAGGATACAAAGACATTTTTCTTCTTCGCCTACTGCTTTCTCATTCTGCTAATGGTAGCAAAGATATAGGATACTCTTTTACAGCTGTCAAGGAGACAGACATGAATCTGAAAATTGATGTTAGTTTTCTTCTGTCAAAGACTAACACTGAGAATTTATAAAACTAGACATAAAGGTTTAGATCAAATTATATTAAGCAGATAACTAGGATCAATGCCTGAAAGAAAAGGCTATGAAGATGATCACACTTGGAACATATCTAGCAGCTTTGGCTCCCCATAAGTCAAGAATAGTTTTTTTCAAAATTAGGCATTCACATAGTTTTTAATGCAAGAATGAATGAGTTTGAAGTCTTTGCAGAAACAACACGGTATGGAAAGGGAGGAAGACATTCCACAACCTAATTATGAAACTGCCATCTTAATCAAATATGTCAAATATTTCTGTCTAAAACAAGCAATGGGATGTTGCTAGGGTGCAAGCTAAAAATTTCCCTTCTGACTACATATAGCTTGTCTCTTTGATTTATCTAGACCCCTCTTAACCTCCAGCACCCTGTGCCATACCTGGCAAGGGCAGATGCAGCTCTTACTTAAATGCAAAATATATGTGAATACATGGCTGCAAGCCCATTTTTTCCCTCTCTCTATCCCCCTCCCTTTCCTCTCCTCTCTCCTTTTCTTTTCCCTCTTCTCTCCTCTCCTCTCTCTCTCCTTCCTTCCTTCCCTCCATTTTCTTCCTTTCTTCTTTCTTTTGTTCTTCTTCCTTTCTTTCTTTTATTCTTCTTCCTTCCTTTCTTTTTTCTTCTTTCCCTTTTTCATTCTTTCTTTCCTTCTTTCTCTCTTTTATCTTTTTCTTTCTTTTTTCTTACTTTATCTTTCTCTCTTTTTCAATTTTTCTTTTCCTTCTTTCTTTTCTTTGTTTCTCTTTCCCTCCCTTACTTCTTCCTTTCCTCTCTTCTTTTTATCTTCCTTTCCCTTCCCTTCCTCCTTGCCTTCCTTGCCTTCCTTTCCTCCCTTCCTTCATTTCTTCCTTCTTTTCTTTCCCTTTCCATTCTTTCTCTCTCATATGTTGTGTTTTTACAAGAAAAGAGTATTCAACATGCACATAGATACCCATTCATGCACAAATGCATAGTCATGCACTTCTTAGTTTTTTACTTGCCAATATTTCACCTGAGCCTCAGATCAGTACATTTATCTTCTCATAAGGAATTAAAAATGTGTATCCTCTTCCACACACGTAACATGAGGTGTGTAGTTGTTTCATTTTAGGACAGCTATGGTATTTTGATTTTTGCACAAGCAGAAATATGCTTTGGTCTCACTTGAAGAATCACCTAGCACACAACTATTTGCTTGATCAACTTTATGAGACTGATAAAAACTTTAAGTAATACTAACAACTCACCCATCTTGTTAAAAAATGCAAGAATATGAACCCAGATACAATGCATAACATATAATAAGTGAATAATTCCATTTTGCTTGGCTCCAGTTTCACTGAATCATCTATACAGTGATTCTGAGTATCATCTTTGAAGGTCACAAATCCCATTTCTGTTTTCCAACATAGGCAAAATTTTAATCTGTTCTGACACCAACTCCAATAGCAAATACAGCAAATATCACTGTAAGAGCATGCTGAATTTTATCCTTTCATGATTTTTCAGGAACCTATTTACAAAATCAGAGTCACTGTGGTCAAATCCTGAACAAAGCTCTTCTTAACAAATTCTCAGGAAGAACTGAAAAGAGAAACAGCAACACATCAGTAATATATGTACACATACAACACACAGTAAAACAAACCAAAAATTTCAAGCAATGCCAATCAATGACCACTCATGCAAAAAAGATTCCCATATAATTTTAAACGTATTCAATCTTTAAAAATTCTGCTTTGAAATGTAAGCCTGTATGTGTAAATTTCAGAAATCTCAAAAAAAACCCAAAAACCAACAAACAAAATTGTATAGAAAATTTCTTCCATTTTATAAACAGGACAATTTATCTAAGAAAGGGCAGACACAGCTTTAGAGAATTACCTCCAATCCCTGACCCTTGTTTGCTTTCCTTCCTGAGCTCGCCACTGAGCACTAAATCTCTCCCTCATTCCATTTGCCTTGAACTGCCCCTGCACATGGTTTTGCTTCTCCCATGGAACCACTCAGTTATCCCCACATTCCTGAGATACTGATATTTAACCACCTCTTTTTCTTGACTCCGCTTAGGACATGAGCTTGGCTGAAGGACAGCAAAGCTACATGGAACATCTCTTTCCTGCAGTCCTGATTCCTTCCATAACTTCTCAGGGTTTTGGAGGTTTTGTGTTTTTTTTTCATTGTTCAGCACATAATTAAATAGACATGTGAGAACAGGTCAAAATTATGTCAGTTCTTTGGTGCTTTGCTAACACAAAGCATCTGAGCTCCTAGGAATCTCACTACAAGAGAGTAAAATCTGTGAGGAGAAAAAAAAAGCAGGTGGGGGAACAAAGCAGTTTACTCACGATTCCTGAAATTATAATCTAACTCTGGTAACTGAGACCAGACTGGATTATCTACTAAATTTCAAGAAAGACCAAATAAGCAAAAGCTAGTGGCATCTACCTTTAGCTTTCAACGTATAATTGCAGTAAGTACGCAGAGCACTGCAGACAAAAAAATTGTACTTTATTCTCACTGACATCCATGTCTTTTTATCTTCCTATGGCCACAAATGATACTGCCTTGCAAGACAATACACTCCATTATTCCATGGATTTGGGGCCAGTTTGGCTTCTAGTGGGAAATATATTCATGCTGCTAACCAGAAAGCTTTTTAAAGGAATCAGCTCGGTAGTAAAATTGCTGCAATTGCTTTATGTCCATAAATATGGAAAGACTTAATGAGGGAAAGGACTGAAGGATATTTAGCAGGCTCCAGGTTTTTGTGAAACCCCTAAAAATGGGCTACTTGAATCACAAATTCCTACAATAGCTATTGACAAAACCCACTGCTGTGGTTTTACCTACAAAGAGTCTCACATTGTTTGTAACAGTACACAATCTCTTTTTATAGAACATAAGCTTTACTTATAATCCTTCTACTACACTTTCATGCAGCTTTTTCATTTGACCTCTAGAGTTGGCTTCCTAGATTGCTATTTGTCCTAAAGCAAAGTGCTCATCATCCAAGCCTTTAGAAAATAAAAACTAAAAAATTGAAGCTGTATCTTATCTTTGACTCTGAATGTCTAACACTTGCTTTCCTAAGAAACAGGAAAGCTCTTTGGCCTATAAAATCCTTTCAGTTGTAGCTCATTCCCCTGTGTACGTACAGGTCTCCGTGTTTTTCTGTTTACATGAATTCACATTAATGTCAGAATGTTAAAAGGTTTGAGACCTAGCTGTAATGGTAAGCACACACGCAGGCAGGTCTGCAGCCCAGCCGACTGTCAAGCTTTGTTAACTCTTGCCAGTGCCTACTGGATTTCCTCCATTCCAATGAGCTTCAGCTGCATCAGCTTCAGAACAGAGGCCTTCAAATTTAAAACTTCTCAAGAGCAGGTAGACATAATCAAAACTTTTAATATGCTCATGAGCTTCTGTCTCTGGATATTTCTATGTCTAATGCACTCTCCAGTTTGTATGGATTCAGGCACAGAGAGGATTCTAATAAATGTTTTTCTTCTACTGCTCTTCTTTTTTATTCTGTTACACCTTAGGATAAAACACTCCTGTTCAAGCTATCGTTTTTTCCTCTTTCATTGACACATCTTTTACATCATTTACTATTCCTTTAATTAGAAATACCGTACAACATTCAAAGAGAAGGCATCATTGCCTGTGGGAAGGACTTTCTCATGAAAAATATGAACTATTAATTTGCTATTTGGAAATCTTATTTATTTTTGATAATGAAAGAACAGATCTCTTACAACAGTATAGAACTATGGTCATAAGAAAGTTATTTTTGTTTAAAACTGGGGAACACCAAGTGACAAAAAGCTTTAGAAAAGCGAAATGAAAAGGTCAGAGCAAGGATTGTTTCACTGGGCTGGCAACAGAGCCCTCCAGCCCAACAGCCGACTTCCAATGGCAGCCCACAGCCCAGGCAAACAGCATGAGAAAAGCAGCACTTCTGGGACAGCCTGTTAGCTTCCACCATAAACAGTGCCGTGGCTTCCTCACCCAGGGCGTGTGTGTGGCTCACCACACTGGGCATCCACCCATGCTCACCACCCCCAAGAGTCTGGCTGGCAGGCAGGCCAAAGACATAAATGGCAGCCCCATGTCCTGCCACACCAACAACCATGCCAACGGCTGCCCCGCGCGCCACGGCCCCCTGTCAGCCCGTCACCGGTGCCTGTGGCTGGGTCTCTCAGCGTGCTCTGGCGGCGGCACGGTGTCGTCAGGTAAGGGAGCGGCAGGGAGAGAGAGGCAGCCATGCACTGTCAGGGAAAACGAGGGGTTTGTGGAAATGTACAGAGGGAAGAAGCTGAGCCACAGGAAACAAGGGAGCAGGCACAGCTGGAGGGTACGGCCCCAAGGTAGTGGCGGGGGGACGTCAGATGGGGGAGGCTGGAAGCTTGTGAATTCTGGCAACAGGAGGACAGTTCCTGATCAACCTGCAACTACCCAGGGCACTGCTGAGGGCAAACAAGATGCTTCAGGAAACCCCCCAGAGCCAGCTCAACCCACACCTTGTGTCTGCAGAAGTGGCAAAGGCGAGTGAGACCATTACTGAAGACTCCCTTCTGTGGGGTATGGAGGCATCAATCTGCCAGTCTGACCTGATGTCTCCAGAGGCTTGCAGCCTGGCAGGGTCAGGATCCAGCATTTTGCACAGGTAGTCACAAGGCTTGCCCAGCCCACACACGGTTAACCCTTGCTACTTTTCTATCTGGGCACCAACAATGCTGCCGGGGTAACCCGAAGCATCAAGAGAGACTGCAGAGCTGTGGGCGTGAAGGAGGAAGGCATAGGGGCCCTCAGTCCCACCAGTGAGGGTTAAAGTTCTGACCAGCAGCCGACTGACCCAGCAAAACACCCAGCTGTTTTGCTGACACATCTAACCAAGGTGGAGCAAGAGTGTTTTTGCTTGTTAACCTAATGAAGATGACTTTAGACTAGGTGTGCTGGAGGACAGTTACCATAACCTGAAGAGAAGTAAGGGAGGAGCAGATGTGTCGGGGCAACAGCATGATGAGAAGCTCTTGCAAGTAAGATGAATTTAACTCAGTATGTGCTGGTATAGGATGGACAAGCTCCTCAACCACTGACACTTGAAGAAAAGTACAAGCACTGCAAAGAATTACAGATGGTAAGTCAGTTAAAACATCATTATACTTAGCCCTCCCACCATTTCATTCTCCTATGAGTATTCATACACAGCATCCTTTTAAATTACAAGAACACCTATAGAAAGCTGAGGTTAAACAAATATTTTTGTGAACGTATTCTTGGGGAGATTAGTGCTGGCAACAATTCCTCAATGACCTTCACACGAATAATTTCATTTTAATTAATAAATAAGTCTTCGGTCCTCCAATTACGATGGCACAAAGCAAATTCAGCCATGATACTTTGCTGTGAAACTCTATCTCTGTGCTGATTTCTTTATTTTCCAAGGAACATGGGAAATAAATGGACAAAAAGTAAATTTTATTAGTGTTACTTTTATCTTGAAGTTGATTATTGAAAAAAAAAGAAGGGAGATTTTTTACAACCAGTCTTTCTTAGTGGTAAACCTACTTAGTGGGAGTTCCATTTCTAGCTGGAATTTATGCCTTTAATAAATATTACTGTTCTGCACCTTGGATATTTTCAAACAATGAATCTAACTACTGTCAATTATAGTTAATATTTTGTCAAAACTACAGTGTAACTATCCTTTGCACTTAATACCAATAAATAATTTCAAACACTAAACTGCTGTTTGCACTTCCTTCATTCACTATTTTTACTGTACAATTGTGTCTGTGCTTATAGTGGGAATTCAGTGTTTCCAGGTACACACTACCTTCTCCATACTACCAATAGGTATGCACAGTGGTAATGATGTGATTTGATTGCATTTCAACCACTGCTGAAGGTTCCCACATGCAAAAAAAGCTTCACGTGAGGATAAACAATTGCCATGAGAGAGCAAGGGTCCAGCATTACATTCGTGCTGAAGATGAGAAGCCTCCAGGGAAGGTTTGAGGGGGACCTAACAGCAGCCTTTCAGTACCTACAAGGAGGTTATTCATAGAATCATAGAATCATAGTATCATTAAGGTTGGAAAAGACCTCTAAGATCATCAAGTCCAACCGTCAACCCAACACCACCATGCCAACTAAACCATGTCCCGAAGTGCCACATCTACACATTTTTTGAACATCTCCAGTGATGGTGACTCCACCACTTCCCTGGGCAGACTGTTCCAGTGCTTGACTACTCCTTCCATATAGAAATTTTTCCTAATGTCCAATCTAAACCTACCCTGGCGCAACTTGAAGCCATTTCCTCTTGTCCTAGTGCTAGTTACTTGGGAGAAGAGACCAACACCTGCCTCTCTACAGCCTCCTTTCAGGTAGTTGTAGAGAGCGATAAGGTCTCCCCTCAGCCTCCTCTTCTCCAGGCTAAACAACCCCAGTTCTCTCAGCCGCTCCTCATAAGACCTGTTCTCCAGACCCTTTCCCAGCTTCGTTGCCCTTCTCTGGACATGCTCCAGCACCTCAATGTCCTTCTTGTAGTGAGGGCCCAAAACTGAACACAGTATTCGAGGTGCGGCAGCCAGGCTCTTTGTAGACAGGAATGATAGGAGGATAAGAGAAAATGGTCTTAAATTGAAACTGGTAACTTACCACAGTAGAAACATGCTTGCTGTCCTAACTATAAAGAATTTATGCCTCCCTAGTTTTGTGAACTCTGACAGAATATAAAAGCAAAGTGAATGGATAATATTAATCATATGATGTCTTTTTTTTACCTCCTGTAGAGCTTCCTGTCTCATGTGGCCTATGCACGTAGCAGTGTTTTTTCTTTACTCTCAATATGCTAAAAGTACCTCAGCTTTCATTTTCTTTACATTTCTGTTTTATCTCCAAAAAACTGCATTTCATTAAGGTTTCACATTTAATGACTCATGTCAATCACTCTCTCTTGCGTTCTAAAATAAGGTCAATCATTCCAGTGAATCCTGGAGGACAGCCACAGCAAAATAATCCGTAACTTTTATTCTTTATTCCCTTAAATACAATAAGCTACTTCATATTTGTAATCAGTATTTAAAAGGTTTTAGTTTATTTTCAAATGAGTTTCATGTTCTTCCACGTTTTAGTCTTTTCAGCTGACACACCTTAAAGACAGAGCAGAACGATGATCTTCAACCATTGTTTCTATTTCCAGATGCAATGGTATTTCATTGTGGTATGCCTCACCTTTGGTTCCACATAACGTATCAACAGTTACAGTGAAACTATGTTTTATGCTGTCAAAGAAGTCTGTGCTGCATGACGAGCAGAGAATTATAGTTATGTTTTTCTCTCAAAGTTGAAATGTTCTCTAATGTGGCGTGCTAGACAACAATAAAATGTGGTTGACATCCAGAACCATTGCCAGTGCAGCCCACAAGCAGCTTTCAAGCAAAGAAAAACAACAGTTATGAATAAACCCTCTTTACTGTTCCTTTGTCATGCTTACACTGAGCTACAGATTCAAGTAGACTGCAAAATTCTTCTGAAAGGAAAACACATCTGTTTTAGATATCCTGTAATTCACAATGTCTACACTTCTAGCCTAAACATACACATATACACAAGCACAAAGACATACAGAATTCAGCTGCTTTAAAGGGATGGAAATTCAGACCCTAAAAACAGGAAGCTTCTTCCCTTTTCCTGCAATTACTATATATCTTTCCTTCACTCACACACGCATCAGTCACACCTGTTGATCTGTGTTGTGATTCTTAACTCCTTCACGTTCAAAAGTCAGTCTGCATTGCTGTTGGTAGTGAGATCTGCACTTACTCTCCTTGCTCACTCCATAAAGGGGACAATTGGCTGCATTTTCTATTAATTTTCAGTTCTCCCCTCCATTCTGTTCAAGAGTTATAAAATACAGTTGGAAATAACAAAAAAAAAAAATCGATACATACAAGATTTTCTTACACAACACATTTTTCAAGTTATTTTTCAAAAAGGATATATATGTACAAACAGCACAGATCTTTAGAAAGCAGAGGTATAGAGAAGCCAAGACTACAATAGATATTGAAATTCAGAGATTTCTAATCATACAAATAGCAACATTCTGTAATATAGACTTATTTTATGGGAAGTGGGAGAAAAATCCCTTCTAAAAATATAAAGAATTTATTTGTTTATTATTTACAGTATTTGGACACTGTGAGAAAAATGGGCATGAAACTTGTTTATATCCAAGAATAACAGCAGATTATATTCATAGTAATAATTTCCATTTTCTATATATTGAGAGAGAGAGAGAGAGATAGGTAACACACATCAAATTTCTATATATATAAAATACATAAACCACATGCTTTTTTAAATCTCTTGGGAAAGAGGAAAAGAGTTTCTTTTAAACTGTTCTAAATATTTTACTTAAAAGAAAATTCACTGAACACCAGCAAATAGTTCTATTTTTGTCCCTTTTCTATGACTCATAACAAAAAAAGAGGTTCTGGACATCTCCCCATGGAAAGGAAGGACTGGAATGCTGGACTGTGCCCAGCAATGCAGACTATGCCTCACACTGGCATACGTGCCAGTAAAACATTTGTGTGCCAACAATCTTTCAGAAGTATAACTTAAATGAGTCCATTTCAAACTAAATGGAAATCAGATGTACCTTTTTTTTTCTCAGGTATAACAATTTGGAGAGCTCTAACCTTTATTCACAAATGCAGAGAATTCCTGAATTACTTTGAAATTATTTTAGGATGACAGATACTCATTTGTAATGCCTAAAATGAAGCTACCAATTTTTGTTGATTTCCATTCCGATTTTCATTGATGGCTGCATTCTGACAGCCAAATTGATGGCCGTTTACAGATGCTCAGGTCAGCACTTTTGATTCAACATCTTTCCAGAATCACCTAGTGCAGGTAAACTGTGGCTATGATCTACCTTGCCAGAACAATTATAACTGTATTTCTGAAATAGTTATTTGCTATTTATGTAGGATATATACATGTGTATTTCAATACCTTAAAACTCCATATTTATTAACAGTTAATCTACAGTCTCTGGTTTTCCCCCCTCCTCTTCCTTATACTTACTGAATTTGAAGAACACCACGCCCATGCAATGTGACTTTTTTCAACCGCTGTTGCATGCCTATGAGCAATGCTTTAATTGCCAGCTTTACCCACTTACTTTCAGATGTCAAACTCCCTCTGCCTCTTTTGCACTCAGACATCTATCACGGCCCACTATAATATCTTTTCCTGGGTTTAGCAAATCCTTGCTGGTGCCCTGTGCTAAAGCATCTTTTGGTGTATTCCATTGATGTTTAAACTAGACTGACAGAAATGTCTTCTCTAAAAGCAAGACTACAAAAGATTGCTATACAAGACATGTCAACTGGCCCAATGGACCTGAAAATCTTTACGGTTTTCTTGCCTTTGCATTTACCACTGAGAAGGTTGTATTAAATGTTTCTCCTGCTACCATCACTGCTAAATGAATTCCACCAATAATTCAACCAGAAAACGCAAGTCCACTACATAATGGAAAAATTGCTGATATTGAGAAAAATTCAGGATAAGATATATGTAGCAGAACTTAACCAAGTTCAAACCAAGTTTATAAGAATGGGAGTATAATAAAAACTCTGAGGCATTTATTCTGTTAGGTTCTAATACTAAAACTACTTAAAATGTCTACAGATTAAGAGGAGCATGACAATCCTGGAAGTTTCAAGCATTTGTGTTTTGATTTGGTATTCTACTCACTCATTCTTTGAAAAATTATTTTTCTGTCTACAAATAAACACCCATAATTCATTTTCTGGAAAAGAATAGTTCACACATGCAGCAAGAGCAGTGAATGCTGTATGCTTATGTATATATTGGAATGGAATAGCAGATATTGCCTGATTGTTTCTTAAAAGTACACATAAAACAGCAAATAAATTAGTTGTTTATCATACATTTAAAAATAATAATTTCCTTACATGTTTTTACACATATATTGACTGCAAAGAACTGAGAACATCATAGTAAATCTTGGCCCCTCCTTGAACTCAGGGAAAAGGGGGCAGAGTCTTCTAGCAATAACTCATTGAAATTATATGAGGCACCTGGAATGTAACTGGTGCAGGAAATTGTTTTATTATTATCATTAAAGTATAAGTAGTTCCTAAAATGGAATTCTGTTTCATGCACAAGTATGGATTTTAACATCAAATACACTGCATGACTAGATTTATTGATTACAATATTAAAGCAGTGAGATGAACTGAGACTTGTGTGACTGCTGTCTGCCAGTCACACAAGAGATTTTTCAACATGTGGGCTAGCTCAACAACATCATACAGATAAAGGACAGAGGTGTTAAGTTTTACTGCAATCAGCAGGTAGGTAGAAGGTATTTTCTCACTGAGGGTATAAAAACATATATATACTAAAAAAATCAGGAAAAACTCAGCTGTGTGTGGTTCTGTTTCAGCTAAAGCCTGTGTTGTTTCTTTCCTTTTTAAATGTACCATAAGGGACATAGAGAGGATCAAGTATTATTTCAGCAGAAATCAGGAGCAGCTCTTACCTTGGGGATAATTTGGCCTGCTCTCAGCAGAACTTCACAAGCCTTGCTAAAATCTTTCCCTTCTGCTGCCCTTTCTACAAAGTGCTGGCAGCTGGCACACAGCCAGCACCAAGCCCCGTGCCCCTGCCTGCATGTTGATAACCCCCATGGCTAGAAAGCAGTAGAGCCACCACTGGGAGAGAAGCAGATGTATCCATAAGAAACTAAGCTTTTTCACTTCTACTCATAAACCAACTTGCTGTTTTCAGTCTCTTACAACTAGACTTTGAACAAACATAACTGAACTAATTTTAACATCAACTATTTTAAAGATCACAATCAATATCAACAGTCACGGCATGAAGTGTACATAATACGGCTTTAAAATGTTCTCTATAATATTGCAGGTTACTCCAGAAGGCAGTTATCTCCCCATTATTCAGAATAAATAATATAGATGGGAATAGCACGATAATCAAAATCTTGCAATGCATTGCAAGAACTGCACACTAAAAGCACAAGCTTTTAAGTCTATTACACAAGAAAAATTAGGTCAGTAATCATCCTTCCACCCCACCCCCCCCAATACCAAATCAATCACTTAAGCAAGTTTATTTTCTGACTAGAAAACAAAACAAAAAAATCATTGTGAAATCCAAAACAAAACAATATTTCTATCTGGCCAAATCCACTGGTAAAAGGGATGGATTTTTAAAATTTGTTTCATGGCGCTTTGTTTTTTCTAATGCAGTCAAAAAATGCCCATGAAGGAGGTGCGTGGACTATCTGACTATGGGTGTTGCTTGAAAGTGTCACTCACAATAATATTGTGTATTCTATGCATTTAGTTGAGGATGCATGTATGGTATCTACTGTAGCAGAAGGATAATGGAACTCTCTGTGAATAATGTATTCTTGTTCCAGATCCAGATCTTCACAGACCCAGCATTTTTATTTAGCAATTCAGCTTGAGTTTGCTTAGCACTACACTGCTATGGGAGAAGTGATATTCAGGTGATTTGCTGACGAGTATTCTCAGGAGTGTGCTTCTTCCTGTTGAAGGTTATTGGAGAAATTCTCGTGGAGTCCTAAGATTAAAACTATGCTCATCCTGAAAACCATGTCTCCCCAGTCACTGATGAAATACTGTGGCAAGATGGCATTGTAAGGCTTGCACAGTAGCTATGTTTGTTCCTCATAATTTATAGTAATTACTTTTACCTATTAATGGAAAACACCTCACTAAATTGACAATAAGTTTTATTTGTTCTGTATTTATAAGTAAATATGTTGTATTTACTGCAGTTGCAACTTTGCATAAGCCTGTATTTGCCCAACGAGATACAATTAAATTGTCCAAATGCATGTCTCTACTGTCAGTATGATTTGTTTTGGTCATGGCTACGTATGTCAGCTCTCAGAGTGGTGCCAAAACTGTTACTGGGCAGGTATGTCAGTTGCAGAATCTGTCTTTATCTCGGACATATGGAACCTGAAAACAGTCCCAATTGAAGCTGCACCTTCAGACATTGATAGTATTCACAGCAGTGCCCTATCAAGCTGTCTTTTACAAATAGGGCTGATGCTATTGATCCTAACAGCGAAGCCATGGTGCTCTGAAATAATACTTCATTCACCTCTTCTGGTGAAGTTGTGACTCTTTCAGCTAATATCATACATATAGTAGTGTTCAGTCTGTCTGTATCTCTCTGCTTTTCTTTCCCCCAAAGTACTTTGCAGTGCAAATATTTGGCTGTCTTATGAAAGAAATTCTAAAGTACGTAATTAAGAGCGTGGTGAGCCCTATTTCTACTTCCTTCATCTTAAGTCAAGTGTTAGAAGCCTGCAGACTATCTTGTATGCTAGTATGCATCTTATTCCCACTTAACTTGTGAGTTCTAATGAAGAGCTGCATGCAAGCAAAGCACCAACAAAAACCACTCAGTGAATGTTAAAAACACTCATCATTCACAGTATCAACTTCCTCAATGATGTCCAATAAAGGAGGCATAAGATAGATGCATATGACATACCATTTTCTGTTTCACTTTCTGTGTCACAGTGGTCTAAGGTCTGCTAATGTGAACAAGTACAATGGAAACAAATGCTGCCATGAATATTTAAGAATATAAATAGGGAATGAATCATTAATAACACAGCAGACCAATGTTACACCACATAAAACTCAGTGAATGTTTTGAAGGTCACACAAATTAAACTCTGATTAAAAACAGGGTCAGGAAATTTAGTAGCTATCATTTATGACATATAACCTACTAGAGAAAACCCAAACTCAAAACCTAAAATAGATGATTCATAAATTATAATATATATTATAATATTTAGTCCCAGCTGCTTCCTCTCCTGTTTTGTATGTGATCTAGTCACTTGCAACATATAAATGCAAAATTCTTATTTGATAGCATTTTAATATGGGAACTGGCAGCTCAAAGGATGGGGAAGATTCAGAATGATAGTGGTGCTTAGGTAATTTATTTCAAAATATACATATGAAGTAATTTCTCTGCTGAAAAATTTAAGTTCACATTTGGATTTCTAGTGTAAGCACTGTAGAATAATTTCCCCTGTGTAGAAGAACTTACAGTGCAAAAGGAAGCCTTCACACAAATTTTCTGTAGCAAAGATTTTGCATGAATCATGAAGATAAGATTAAAGTGTGCAGACACAGGACATCTTTCAAAATAACTACGTGTATGGAATTTGTCTGTGGTAATGAAAAATGAGAAACTTCTTGTTGCTTCAGAGTAAATACATGTGTTTGTATGGTGCTTGACTGTAGTGTCTTTGGTGCAAATGCAGATTGGACTCTGGAGGAACTACACTGTGGTTGGGATAGAAGCTTCCTAAACAAGGATTTGTGGAAAGTTTCCCGCTTTTGATCATGATACCGAGTTAAACAAAGCTAACTGCAAACCCAACTGAGGGGACATGGCTGAAAGATAATTGGCTTAAAAATGCTAGCTAGCTAGCAATCAGGACTGCAAAACAAATAACCATTATCCATACATCTTTACTGGTGAAGGAAAAAAATAAAATCAAATAGGTAAAGATGTCTGCTATCAAGATGACACAGACAATTAAGGTCTCAAGAACAAGAATTTTTGCCTCTGAAGAAACCATGCGAAATACATAATATTTGACTATGTTACAAAGGCATGTATTTATATATGAAGTTTTTCCAATAGATCTCAAAAATGAAGATGACAACAACAAAAGCTGGAAACACTGATCAAATTTAGAATAGATCCAAAGACATGTATGGAGCAAAGAAGATGGTAGTAGAAGATAACAGCCTCCCACACAGATGTGTGCCAGTAGAGAAACTAGGAATATATTGTGATTCAGATAATCAAGCAACAATGAGGAAAAGACAGGAAAGGATCCTAGCTAGTAAGAGTAAAAACCAGGAATGAGAAGTAATGAGAGCAAAGTCGCTAATGCAAGCTGAGAGGAAGGTAAGTGTTAAGAACTTCAGTCTAAAGAGAAATATGGATGGCATTTCTGAAACTGTGAAAAGGAAAAGGCAGGATTATCTGTGATCAGAACTCAGGTGGAAGCTTATACAGAGTGGTTATACTATCTGGCAACCTGCAACAGCAGGAGAATTAACTTAGTATGTAGAGGTCCTTGCCAGCTTTATGCTTATGTTTGCACTGAAGTAAAGTGAGGCAAGTAGGGGCAGATTTAGATTTCATGTCACAAACACAAAACAGCAATAGCTCTTCTCGCAATGATGGCATGGCATTGACTCTTCCACAACTAAGAGGAAACCAAAGTCAGCTCTAGAAATTCTAGGAGATAAATGAGAGGCCTAGTATTTAAAAGGATCTTCCTCTGCAAAGGCACCCGAAGTTGTCCAAACAACCTGCCCGGTACTATTGTTCAAATGGATGCCTTCAGATATCTTATTCAGATGTAATTCGGAATGGTCATAAAGTGATGGCAAGAATAGAAAATGCCAAACTAAATTTTATAATTAATTCCACTTGGTCTGGAATTACTTACCACCTCCCTAATCCTTTAAGTGCAACAGCTACATCTTAGAATCAAGAGAGAATTAGGAAGATGATGAGTAAAAAGAGTATCTAAACTTGATACTGTTTATCTCTAAGGTAAAAATGAAAAGAAACCTCAATTCTTATTTTGCAGGGAATAAAATTACTTTTATGTCAGTATAGGAAAAAAAATATTTTTGTTACATATTCCAGTTCTTACCATAAGCAAAATGTTTCTTTTATATCAAGTGAACTGTCTATGTTCACACAATAGAAGTCTACAGTCATACTTACTTTTGTGACAATTGCTATTTGGCAATTCACTTACAAGGCAAATCTACTGAGCTTCTCCATAACTTTAACAAAATAATCTATTTCTTTTACTAGCTTATCAACAAATTCCCTATGGGGATGAAAGTTTATTCCGCTCAAAAATGTTGCTAGAGCACCAAATGCCAAAAAGAAAAAAAAAAGAAAATGTACAGTTATTTAAGTTTGAGGCACATTCTGAAGGACAGCACAAGTTCAGAATTAGTGTCAATTAAAAGGATCACTTGGTCAACAGCTGGATTATCTAATTTATCCATACAAAAGACGGAATGCACCTCTATACCACATTGTCTTCCTGTTCAGTCAATGGAGAGGAATGCCCAGTGGGAAGTTCACCCCATCCCAAGACAGCTTTCTAAAAGAAAGGAAAGAAAACTTTGCAAAGGCTTCTTTTTCCACTACTGAAAAATCCTAGATCACCATCTTCTATTAGTTACTTGGAGAATTACTAATGTCTATATGGAAAGTGTTTTGCCCAAGAAGACAGCAAGAGTTTTTGTTTGGTTTTAAATCTCTGTGCATCCAAGTAGCAGGGCCACTACAACTGTAGTCTGCTTTAGGAAGACCCCCTTATTGTTGTGAGTTTGAATGGACCAGATGTCTATAATTTCAGGTCATATATTTCCTAATATGCCTACCTCCTTTTAAGACAAAATTGGATATCAGTAAGATGGTTACAGAAGAATCACTGTTTCAACTTTATACTTGTTCCTTAGTAGCCTTTACATAATTTTCTGACTATGATTGTTTATATTGCTGAAATTATATTAAGTAGGGTTAAACCCAGTATATTTTCTACATCTTGTGCATACCACTAATATTTAAAAACAGTCTGTATATTTATCTTCTAATAAAAAAAATCTTTGTAAACAGGGTGTATGTAAAGCACCATCTTACCTGCTTCTGATATCTCCAATCTACATGAAATGTAAACAATCAAGACAGAAATATTTGAGGAATTCATGGAAGGACTGAGGTACAAAGTTACAATTTGTATAGGAGCTGGAAATAGTCTCATTCCACAGCCAAGCCCATGCAGAATTCTTTGTTGTTGTTGTTCGGTTATTCAATTTTCTGCCCAATCTGGCAATATGCCAAGCACTTCCATCTACATGTACTTGTTAACTCTCACAGAGATCTAAAATTCACCTCTGGTAAGCCCAGTGTTTACCTGTCCTATGTAAAATACCATTTAAGAAAAACGACGTTGTCCCTGATGCCTCCAAGTAAAGATTACTCAGGAAAATCAAACTACAAATACTGACTTATGCTTAAATACCACACAGCAGCAGTCACTGAGGAATTCTTGACAAACACTGGATTCTGGTTTGGCCAAAACAAAGAGAAAAACATCTGCAAGAACAGATTACTATTTGGGAGCTAGAGCACATTATATTTTTTTTTCTTTAGAAAGTTATACAGGAATTGTCAGGAGATACAGATAAGGATAGGAAAAAACCTTATTTACACCAAATAAAATTTGAAAAAAAATATTTATTATAATCTTGGGTACAATGATGTTTCCTTTACCCAACTCTGCTTAAAATTCTCTTCAAAATCCTACTTTGATTTATTAGAAATGTTAGGCATGAAATGCAAGCAATTTGAAACAAGTATTTTCAGATATAAAAAATATAAAAACAAATAATAACTGCCTGCTATATACATTTGTATGATAGATATGATTTTCACCAAAAACATTCATATGAAAACCACTTGGTTAAAGAGAAACACTATAGGATTTAAGATTTATTGTTTTCAATTGTTAATATGTCAAAAGTAACAAAATAGTTGCAGTGCGTTTCATAACAACAGGAGCATGTGCTGTGCACACTTTTGGAGAAACAGTCATTAATGAAAACCAGAAAGAGCCTGGAATACAAAGGCTTTGTCCTGAAAACTGGTGTTAGCTCAGCACATAGAGATTTAGAGTGTAATCTATAGTTTGGCAGTATACAATGCTTGTATTACTCAGGATGGTCTTTCCAGCGTTAGAGAAATATTGAAAGCACCGATTATAACTGTTGTTGATGCCATTCACTGTGTCTTCTTCAACTGGTTTGCAAAGGTCCTATTCTTCTTTCTCTTCACGGGACAGGAAATTTATAGTCAATTTCGTTAAGTTAGATAAAATTTCAGGCTAGCAAATAATGACTATGCTTAACATCCCCAGGTGAATTTCTTTCTATCTAATATTATAAACAAATGTTGGGGAAATATTAAAAAAAAACAGAAAAGAGAAAGACCATCCCACAGTTAAGGACATATAAAAGATCTAGCCAGTGTCTTTTACAGCCCACCCCCAAATTATTATTTTTCAATTGAATACATTTAAATGATTTGATGCTAATTGATCCAAAACATCAGATATTCATCTTTGATGTCTTTCAAATGTTCAAATTCAAGGTTTTACATGAAAGTAAAATCCCAACATTACCAATTGTTAGTATCAAAAACTACATTCTCAAGAATAAGAAAACTCCGTGGCTTATGTTTTCATCAGCTTCATTATGAAGCTTTTCCTTCTGCATAGGTACAAGTTTTATCAACTTGCTAAGGACAGAATCAAAAATGGCCTGATGTTTAAAACTTGGTTGTTGTAAAGATATAATGAGGATCAGCTTCTTACTGCTCATGAAATGAGTTAAAACAGCATTAAACTAATCAGCACATTGAGCTTTGTGTGCAGCTTTAAGTTCTAAGGACTTAAAACCAGCTCCCTTATTTGAAGTACAAAGCAGGCTTCTCCATCCATAAGGAGCATAGTGCTAAGGCCTCTGAAGGAATGAGCAGCATTTTCTTCTCTTATATGGACAGTAACCATATTTAATACATGACAACAATTCACACATACACACACATTACAACCAAGGAAGAGACATATATATTGCAAAACCCTCTGCCTGATGAGGTTTAACCTACAGCTCTCATCTTCCTTAGGAGTGTTATGGATCATATTCACGTCTTAATAATGTCATTCTGCAGAAGTGAATGCAAAATCCACTGGGACAGAGAAAAGGAGGGAGATGTCCAAGACTTCTAGCTGTAGCCTAGTGAACAAGGCTGCCACCTGGCTAGAAACCTCAGAGGACTTATGTTTTGTAACAGGATTTTGACTGAATGACTTCAACTGTATCACAGACGGTACAGAGAAGAATGGAATTTAGGTCATCTTTTAACACTAAGAAATTCCATGTTGTTAAAAGAATGCATCATTTTTGGATGGGGGCTGAGAAAATGTTTGTAAGAATAAAGAAGAGGAGATATATTTGCAAATGCAGTCTGGGAAAGATTATGCAAATATAATGTTTTATATCAGTTGCATTATGCCTAGAAAAGCAAGAAGAAAAAAGATAACATAGTTTCAATGGATTAAACCTCTTATTTAGTCTGAAAAAGGTAAAATCAGATATACTGGGCTTGAAATAATAAAAAAAAGATGTAAAAATAGCTATCTAAAAATTCAGTTTGCTAAGTAATGAATATTCTGTTTTTGTTTTTTTACATAATTCAGGGAATTACTGATTGAGCACCATCTCCACTAGAGCAATCACGACTAAATCCCTATACTGTGGCTTTCTGCCCCCTAAAATGGGATCAAGAACTATGCAGTACCTGGGAAATTAAGCATTTTTGAACAATAATCCAAAATCCTGTATACAAAGCAGGAACCTATCTAACGCTAGGTAATAGAAACCAGGGAAGACAGTGGCTGGGACTCTGACCCCTCCTCAGCTGCCAGGTGTCTGATTAAGGATCGCATGCAGATCCGTCTGCCTGGAAGCTGAAGGCCAGAATATTCTGCTGTGCGTTGACATGTACAATTGCACTTTCAAAGAACTAAACGGGGATCATTATTTTCCTCTACAGCAGTGCCACAGAGGTGATGGTACTGCCACTGTTCATCTTTTATGCTACAAAGCAATTATTATACCATTCAGCCAGTGGGAGACCCAGGTTCATTTATTCCTCTGTCTAGGACTCAATATCTTTATCTTCTATGTATTAGCAAATGTCCTAGCTACTAGATAGAAAGCTAGCCCAGAGGGCATTTTGTCCCTCAGAGTGGCAAATTTCATGAAAAAAATAAGTGAGGAGGAAAGTATAGATTTTGTAGCCATAGATGAGGGCACTCATCTGAGAGGAGGGAAACACAGGATGATTCAGATTTGCTTTATGGTGGATGGAGAGAGAGGAACTTCTATAACATGATTTATCTGAATAATTTTAGATGCATTCCTTGAGATGAATCACACCCTAAAAACATCTATTTCTCTGCATAAAGGAAGTCTAGTGTCAGACTCCAAATCCTGCAATAGGCAAAAGAGAAAACACCATTTATATGGCACCAAGAAGTCAGTGTTTTAAAGGTCTCATAGCACATACCATATAATTAATACAGAAATGCCTCATTAACTAATATAGTTAAAATTGTTACACAATAAAGTCTTCCTAGTATCCATCCCTTTTCTAGCTGTTATGCTCATCCCTCCTGTGTCCTGCTGGGTCCTAAGGTTGAATCTTCGGTCTTCCTCAACAGTGACGGGGGTGGAAGGTTGTAGGGGGGTCACAGTGAGCTGTCAGCATCCTCAGGTCTTCACCAGAAAAAATGTCACATTTATTCCTCAGGCTTGGGCTCTGCTTTGGGTTCTTTTTATACGTTTCCCTGTCACAGCCCGTTTCCTTCTTCCGGGCTGCCAGCTGCAGCCTGGCAGTGGCCCACAGTCCCCCGGCAGGGACTGTCAGGGGGGTGTGTGTCACCCCCTCCCCAGCGGGGCCACCCCAGAGCTGAAGCCGGAGCAGGGGAGGCAGCAGTCACTGGCCCCGGCGCGGGGGTTAAACCAGCGACACCCATCTCAGGCCATGGCGAGGCTGAGCCCCTGCTCTGCCGGGTCAGCGCATGGCCGGGGCATCCGCCTGCCAGGGGCAGAAATCATATTTACTGGGCTGCACCAGTTCCCTAGCTCCCATATGGATATCATCATAAATCTCCAAGGTTAGGCATGATGAAGTCTATCTTTAGTGTCTGAAGTCTTGCTAAGGACGAACTATTAATGATCAAATGTAAGACAAACAGTGTCTAATTTCTGATGTGATTAAAAGTTACCTTATATGTCCCTGAAAGCAGGGGAGAAAAAGAAAAGGAGCAGGATGGGGCAAAGTTGGCACCAAAATTGCTACTTGGTAAAAACAACCGTACACCTGCAAGATTCTGAGAAGTATCTATTCACTCATGTGCAGAAGTAAGAGAAGTTCAATTAATTGAATTAAATCTTTACCTTCGTCTTCCCTCACAGTTCCCCCAAATCCCCTAATCTCTCAGAGAAGGAAGCTTCCAATTCAGGGAATGTGAGATGACTCTGAATTCAATGAACTTAAAAATTAAACACTATGGTTTTCCAGATAAAGCAAAGAAGTAACTTGTACTATTGCTTTTGAGTTAAAGAAGGGAATGCCCAATTTGTCTCATATATTCACTCAATATATTCCTACTGATGTTATTGCACTGATCCCCTCACTCCCTTCTTTTCTGCGGTTTATTCAGAAGACATCTGAAGCACTAAATTGAGTACTTGCTTTTTGGTTAGGAAAAGTCTTGTTTTTTCTGCTCAAATGAAAGGATAGAGAAAGGGATATCACATCAGGATTTTACTGATCACTGAGTTGTTTCTGGTCCTAATTTCTATGTTAACCTAGAAAGTAACAATATCTGGTGAAACTTTATCCATCGGTGATTCCAAACAGAAGCCTCTGACATTACTGAACCAGAATAAAAGGAAAGACATCTCATGTTCTATGAAAAATAATCTATTACTGGAAAGTTCCTTGCACCCTCTCCTTTGTTGAGCAAGTCCTTATAATTTTAGGAATGAACACAACCGGTTTTTCAAAGCCTTGAGAGACTAAGTGTTTACTTTTCAGTCATCAGAAACGAATGGAGTGTGTCTAGAACCTGCACTCTATTAAATACATGAATTTTTAAATTGCTAGTAAAGCCACGGTAACAAAAAAGGTCACAAAAACAGTAGCAGATGTAGCTTTTGTTATCAGTGTACTTGGTTACCATGACGTTTGGTGCATTTTTAAGTATTCTGTTTCCACATGTGCTGATTAATCATGAAGTTCTAAGACACATTCATGTCAAGAAAGAAAATAAATTTCTTTTTTTAGCTACTAGAAATGCTGTAATAAGACTCAGTTCTTATTCTGAAGCCAGATTTCTTAGGATTTCTACTATACAGCAACTTGAATTCAAAGTAAATAAAAAGCCACATCTATTTTTAAAATATTGCAGTCTCAACTGGAAGGGATTCCAGTACATATTCAGATTCATCTATAGATTAGTAAGGAAAAAAGGCTATTTTATGGTTAATTCCAAGCTAGCAGAAAACTCAAGAAACCACCTATTATATATTTTGACTGTACTGGGTTTAGTGTTGCAAAATGTCTTTCAGCTGGGCCAAATCTCTCACAAGAACAGCTCAGAGACTTCAGCATGATGAGTCCCAAACTCCAGCCGTGTTTTGGTCTCAGATATGATTCCTAGTAGAAACCTAATCTAAATCAAAACACAGTCTGATTAATCAGTCTCTCGTAAGTTAACAGATCTATTTTTATACTATAAAAAATAGCAGCCTTCTATAACCATTTAGTATTGACTCTACATATTTTACATCCTATGAAGGGGAAGGGTACATATCAAACTAATTTTATAGAATTTTTCTCTATCCTCATCTATTGCTTAGTTCCTGACAGAAAGACAGTGTCTTAAAAATTTCATATATATAATACTTTAACAAAATTAAACTTTGTCATACAAGCCTGTTGTTATTTATATCTTCTAGTGTTCTTAGGACTTTTTTTGGCAAAGGTATTTTGGTAACATTTCACACAGCTTGTTCAGTACAGATAATCTGTACTGCTGAGGAGAACCATAATAAAGGACAACTAAATTTAAGATGATTCATTTTCTCACAATTAATTTTAAGGCACGAAAACAATGCAGTAGTGGTTCATATCGAACACTTGGAACAAAACTGCTGGAGTTGCTTGGCAACCAGGCTCAGACTTTTTGGAGAACAGTAAATACCTGCAGTGATCTATAGAGATCTGCCTATAACACAAAGAGCGAGCCGATACTCATTGGCAGGTTGGTTTGCCCACTATGCGGGTTCTGTCTGTGTCTTTTTGTGATTAAGAGTTTGAATTTATCTGTTTAGATTGTCGATGGTGTTATATTCACTTTATTTCTTCGTCTCTACCTATATTGGCAAACTAGCAACCATCAGGTGAATCTGCTAGCAGATCCTCTGTCTGGCTTCCAATATTACTGACGGTTTCTTGGAGCACCTACATTTGCTCATTCAAGAAGTGACTAGGTTTAAGCCACTGCTGCTGGGGAGACTTTTTCAGAACAGTATCTTCTAGTGGCAGTTAAGTTGTTTTCACAACTTAACTTAGCTTAACTTAGCACATTTCAGGCATCAGTATGTAGAATATGCCCAAGTCCAAACCCCTCTGGTTTCTGTGCTGTGAGGACTAAAGGCCATGACTAGGTCCAGAATTGGAGATCTGCAGGGAACTATAAACAAGAAGACCTGCATCACTATTAAGCTCAAACCAAGACATGAACCCACCTGCAGTATGAATGGTTGGAGTACTTTGTGGCTGGCCTATGTGGCACACATTTTTGTAGGCTCCTGACCTCCTCAGTATGAAAGAGCCCCAAGGCTGCCTGCTGCAAAAGTTAGTGGTATTTGTAGACAATGTAAATCTAGGCTGCTTAGGCAACATCTATAGCTGTTCTCCAAGAACAGCAGCATGCCCCTAAACAGCTGAGTCAAGGAGACTGTGACCTGAGCCTTTTTCCTGACCCGGCACTCTACCATCAGCATAGATAGCCTCTCCTGTAAGGTGAACTATTTCAGAGTTTTGGAGAAAGAAAGAAATTTGCTCTCAGCAAAAAATATATTATGTTGGAATAACTGCTTTCTACACAGATGCTCCATTGCCTACTATGTTCCAGATGAAACAGTTAATCTTAATGCACTGGTAAAATATCCTCTGCCCTGAAGTATCAGTAGATCATTTCATTATAGATTAACCTCGTCTCTGCTATATCTGCTTCGTCACATATGATGTAACAATGATTACATTAGAGGTATTAGCTTCACTGAACACATGGAGGGATTCCCTTTAAAGAGAACTTAACTTCCTCTGGACTGAGTTCTCATCATCAGTGCAATGGAAGCTCAACATACAAGGGGAGAAAAAAGGAACTGTGTTGCAAACTTTCCTTTTTTCTGGTTGAGGTTCATTTCTGTAATCAAGTGTAGCCTACTCAGAGCCAGTGTCTATCATAAAGACTTCCTCCTGTTTTATCACAGAAAAGAGCTAATTATTCAGACCCAATAAAAATGATAAAGGTACCATGGCACTCTGGTACCTCCAGGTAAAGCTTAACTTTATTTTTCCTTTGGTTATAGAAGAGTTTTGTTTATATAAATGCACCTGTCCTCTCACAGCCTTCCCTTTCAATTTTCACCTTTAAGCTACTGTCTAAGGCTTCAGATTACTGCTGATGTCAAGAAAGGTCTTTAAAAAGGAGTGAGAATATGGCACCGCAATCATGAAACGAGAATTCATTTACAATCTACAGCTATACAGACTTTCTTTAAAAGAATTTCCTCAGCAGGTTAATGTTCACATCCTGTGGACAGGCTATCTAATGATAAAGGACAAGAGTTTAAATAACACCTTTTTTTGTCTTAGGCACTAAGACAAAACTAAATAACTTACAAGACTAAATATGCTTCAAAGGCACTAAAACCAGACACAAAACTGTAAAACACTGCAGAATAAACAAGAGAGTGTTTTATTATCTTTTTCTTCCATCCGACTACAGTGGATGAGTAAATCTAAGGTAACTCCATTTGATTTAACTGTCTGTGGAGAATAGAATGAAACTAAAGCAAGCTATAAAAAAGTAAGCAAAGATTCTAAGTGTTTCTAGTTATTCTGACATATACCCAGATGCCCCACATTTCCTCAGTGCATGAATAGGATACTGGTGGTTATACTACAACTAAGACCTTTCTTTTCTATTTAATACTCTTACCTCAAAGTATCAGAATAAAGTGTTTTCCATTAATGGGTCCATATAGATTGTGATTTCATAGAAATTCCTTATGGCTGTTTACGAGAACACATCTATTGATGGGACTGCAAAGGGAGGTTTAGAATTAGTTTGTATGTACTAATTCCAAATAATACACTTAGTTTTTATTATCTCCCTGGAGTTCACTCTACCTTTGGTTCCTCATTTAACATAATATCACTGAGCTGTAATACTGCTTCACATATGAGAGCTTCAGCAATTTAACTGTTTTTAGTGGTCTTAAAGTGATCGTACCTGTAATGCAGAACGAGAAAAAGCCTTTTGATGCTTAACACCTATAAACCTGTCATTGTAGATCACAGAAAATCTATTATAACAGTGAACACTTTCTGCTTCAAAAGGAGATGAGCAGGCAAACCTTTTATGGCAATTTGAGAGGTATTTAATGGTGTGAATCACTATTCAGAAGCTTTTTATATATGTATTAAGTCCAATATAATACTTGAGCTTAAGAAGATGACAAGCATTAGCTAGTAATTCTGTCACTTCACAGGTTGCACCAAGTGTTAATGAAAATGACATTGGAGGACTTAGCAGAAACAAAATCAAAATATACAACAGCTACCACATCCTGTCATTTGAAAACATCACATTTAAAAGTGATGTATTAGTTAAAAAATTACAGCGCATGGGAAAAAAAAGAAAAAAAAAGAAAAAAAGAAAAATAAAGAAAAAAAAGGACGGAAAAAAGACAAAGAAAAAAACAAGGAAAGAAAAATCTGGGTGTGAACCTTATTTATTATTTGTTAATGGCAGTAAACTTTCCATCAATCAATATACCTCATAGTTCCTCAAAACAAGCTCAGCTAAAGTATTGCCCACTACTTACAGAATCAATTTGTTAATTCAGTCAACACCTGTCCCATTACCAGGGAAGAGTCTTCCATCTAGAGCCTTTGATATACTTTATAAAGTTGCTAACAGATTTAATAAAGATGTACCTAATCAGGTAGCACTCCACCTCTTTACAGCTATAAAGGTTTTCACAATACCTTTTTTTTGGTGTTTTTGAGTTAAAGCATCAAAAAGACACAGAACTATCAGCAAGGCTAGACTTCTCTAGCTCAGATTTTACAGTGGTGACTCTCTAGTGTTTCTAACTTACGCAAACACAGAGGTAAACTTTTGGTGTTTGATTTTTTTGTAAACTAAGTACTCATGTTCTCTTTAGGTGAGCTGAGAGATGCAGGGAAAAAAAATTAATAAAGCACATTTAAACAAATGGAAATAACCAAAATTAAATGCTCAGGAAACATCCAAGCAAAGTAGACATGTACACAAAAAGGTGAGGAACTGTTCCAAAGGACACTGGCTAACTTTGGATTCAAGGAGGCTGCATCTGGCCAAAACAGCGAGAGCAGATCGAGTGGATGAGGAGACCATAACCCCCTTTTACTCATTGCCAGTAGTCTGCATGGTGCAAGCTCTATCTCACGTGACAAATGAGATTGAAAACTCCTCTTCTACATCCATAGCAAGTTTTAATACAATTATAGATGTAAATTGCATAACTTAGTAACTAAAAGCACACTTGTCAGTTTCTTTCTACCCACTGCCTCCAAAATTTACACTAAAATTCACCAAATATATGTGTGTTTTTAAAAAGTGATAGTCCCCTGCATACAATTTTTAAATGTGTAGATAGCATGAAACTAATAATTCTTTATTAACTTTACAGATGAGAGTATCAGATATCTATTCATAGTTCTGTAAGAGCTGCTGCTTGTCCTATAGTTGCCATGGTTCTTCAAGGCACTGCAGTTGGTGGAAGTTCCACTTTTGGCTCTTACACTCGTTAGGAACATGGTGAAATATTCTTTAAAATGGCAGTGTCCACTGGGGCCTTGAGGTGACTTCTGTCTCCTTATATTTTCTCATGAGAAGATACAACAGAAAAAAGAGCTTAGAATCCTCTCCACACAGTTGTTATTTAGTCATCAGCTGACATGAGTAGGGCATGCTTGGGATCCATTCTAACTATAACATCTTAAAAGAAATTGCAGTCATAACTGAGTGAGCTACCTGACTTCACTGAGTACATGTTGGCCTAGTTTTCAGTCTACTTGACTAGTCATACCCCTCCCATGCTGTGCAATTAAGCGTCTGTTTCGTGACAATCAAGGGTGAGACAACTTTACATTTCTCAAGCTACTCAACTGCTCATCCAACTAAATTCAATGATATGTGGTGCTTGAGATGGTCCATCAATGGATTCCTAACACTGATTTCAGAGCTATGACAACTGCAACATGCAGAAGTTGTTTCTTGCACCTAGTGCAGTAGACCTCCATGGTTACCAAAAGAGTTATGCTAGCAGTATAAATGTCAGAAGAGCAGTGGTCAGTATGGGCTAATTGCTCAAGTTCCTCGGCAGGTTTCACAGTGACGAACTCCGCGCTGGTAAAGCTACTCTGATATCGGCACTACAGCAAGCTATTTTAAAGCTTGGTCCTCTGTACCTACATAAGCTGTAGTCACATCTTTGACTTCCCTAAAAAAAAATTCTGTTGACGGAGATTTCACAAGCTCTGAGAGCTTTTTCACAAGACACAAAAAATGTGTTAGGGATGGGATTCAGTTCAAGATGTAAATGCCTAAATGGAAGTGTTTTGATAAATATATAAAGACATACTAAATTCCCACTATAATCAGTGGAGCTTTGTAGTGCAGACACAGCTGCCTGAACACAAACATTTGGTACCATCTTAGATTCCACAGGATACCCTGCTTGGTGAGGATACTTAAATCGTATCTTTTAGCCCTTCAATATCCATAGGATAATCTAGGGCTTCTAGTATGCATAAGATAATCTAGTGTTTCACTTGACATCTGTTTAGTCAGCTGAATTGAACTCTTGGTCTGAATAGCTCTCTAAGATTCACTGACAGTACCAACCACATCTCAGTCACCTGAAGCAGTTAGCAACATCCACATTTCTTTTTCAAAATTGAACCGAATCTCAGCCTATGAATCTCAGTCTATGAGTTTCTATCCTTTTATTCCTAGACATCCCAAGCAAAATTGCAGAGTCCACGTAGTTTAGACGTTAAATATAATTACATACAAACCTGAAAATCCTTTAGACAGAAACCTGTTTTCTATTATTTGGAATGCCTCGTAATTAAATGTTGACAGGCAAAATGTGATCTCTGATGATATACATAAAGCTACCCCATAAACGGATTCTTTAGAATACAGAAATGAAAACCACAGGCATCTCAGTGGAGAGAGATCTATGAAAATTGCATTCAAGAGCTGTCACCCTTCCTAGGTATTCTCTGACTAAATCAGAATTAAAATATGTTTTCATACTGAAATGGAAAACAGACTAAATCTCAATATAGGATCTCCACAATTCTTGTGCAAATGGACTAGCTCCGCACAATGTATGATGATGACTGTAGCAGCAAGTTCATGCTCATTCTGAAGAATGTCACTGATGCTTTGCAGCTACATAGAGCACTGAATCATCATCTCTGCTTATGACTTGTCAGCTAAAATTGTAAATCTTGCAGGAATCTTGTAAGAACACTCAGGTCTGGGTAACAGAAAATAAAGAGAAGATATATAATTTCTGGGACATTCGAATTCAACCTGACATTCATAGTAGCAAAGTTTCCAAAGTTTCCATTTCTGACCCCTCATTTCTGAACCTTTCTAATCAGAAAGGTTCTTGAGATACAGACATAATTCAGCAAAGCTGAATTTTATTTTGAAGTCTTTGTTTAGTTTCTGTACTTAGCTCATCTCGGAGATGATGTAATGTTAAAATTCAGAATTTGTAATAATTGACATCGAAGGCTATCGATGTCCCCCCCTCAGTGTTTGTCAGTGATGGCATTCACTTCCAAGCCCACCGTATTTTCATACAGTTTAACCCAGAATGTATTCAGAATTTTCCATTTACATCAAAGAACCTCAGCAGTGTGCTAAGATGTCATAGTCTCAATATCTGGTCTTATTAGATCTCTGATAGCATTCAGTGATAAATCTATCCAATCCATCTACTTGAGTTGTTAGGCTACCATAGTAGTTAAGTATTAAATGACTACCATTTGCATAAATTATAGAACTAAATAGAACTTATATAGAACTAAAAAACTAAGCTCCGTTAAGTTAAGAGAAACTCTTGCCTTTTCAGATAAAAGAATATGGAGCTTTGTGAACCTAACTGAACTGAACTAACAATTAGACAGGAATGGTGTACAAAACTAACACTCAGCCAGCTCTCCCAGTTTCTGCCTGGATCATGTGGAACAGCAGGAGCTCACAGAATTTTTTCCTTCTTTCATTTGATGGCACAAACTTGTTCTGCCTTGGTGAACAACTGTCAGCCTCAGTAATTATCTGATCAATACTCTGGGGTAAATAAATGTAATTTCACGGAAGACTGTGCGCAAAACAACATCAGAGAGACGAAACTACAACCCAGGCTGAATGTAGGCACAGCAGAAAAATTAATCTCCTAAAGCTGACAATAGTTGGGGAATTCTGCATTCTGTTCTCACCATCAAGTAAGCTCAAACAGGACTCCCTTAGAGAGACAGAGACACCACTATTTGTCAATCTGTAAAAAGGGATACTCAAAGAATGCATGGCAGGAAAAAAAATAACTGACAATTACAAGGCAGTCCACATCCCATAGGCTTTGTGCTGTCCCTCTCACTTTTGCCATCATTATTTCCTGTACTCTTTTTCTTCTGTTTTAGGAAGCAAATCTTCCTTCACTACATTGACTGAGCTTGTGGAAAGCATGCAGGGACAAGGCCTCTGAGATAATCAAATTAGTGTTGTTTCAGGAGGTGGACTGGAAGGTTGATTGCAATAGGGTGTAACAGCAAGCACTTAGAACTGCATTAGGAGACAATGTTGAAAACAACAATAAAGCACTGCTGCCAGTGTGAAGTACTCTACACACCTCTCAGGCACCATGAGGAACACGTAGGTGTAGAGGTCATAGTTGTAAAGTGTCTGATATTTCCCTATCCAAGCCCTACTGCTGCGGATAAAATGAAATCTAAATTCTCTTCCATTGCTTAAACCATGATTTGTTTCAATAATCATATTTGTCAGTAAATTTAAATGCTTAGAAGCAACATAGGTTGAGTTGTTTATAATTGTAACAGCAGTAGCTTTCCTTTATCCATCCTAGTTTGCATGTTGAATGCCAGTCTTTTGATAGTCATTTTTCTGTGTATATCAGAAGAACTAGAAAAATGAGACATAATTTGCAGTTGAGCAAAAGAATAAAATATCAGCCGAGCTATCTCCCACAATGCTAATGCCCTGAAAAGAGAATATATTGCAAATGGATCCTCTCATGTACACAAACTTGATTTTTATTAGACAAAGATGATTTTCCTATGGATGATAAAGAATGCTTTAAACATCGTCATTATGGTCACCACAGATTGTGAGGAAAAGGGTAGTTTCTGGAATGAAGGAAGAGCAGGAAATCCAATTCTGCCGTTGATATGAACATAATTTTTTGTTGAACCTGAAGGATTTCTGTGCAGAATGATGCCCACATCCACAAAAGGGAAAAAAAAAAATCCACATTATTTTAGTGTGATGGTCCATCTGAGTAGTACCTTTTTCTTGATAACAGCATGCTTTAAAGCCATAACGACAAGTGTCAGGTTATTGCATGACCAGCATACAGAGTGAAGAACCAACAAAACCATACCCATCCTTCTTGCAATTCTCACTTTCCTTTTCCCGTCCTAATTTTGCTGATCTCTTGTATGCTCTGACACATTTACTCTATGGGGAAAGGGACCATGTTTCCACATGTCGGTAAAATGCCAAACTCACTTCAGAAACTGCACAGGTAACAGAAAAAAGAAAAAAAAGTCACTGTGACATTTCAGTTAATTGAGTTGTATCTTCGAAGTTTCACACTTTAGACAGCTGCAGCTGGAACCTAAAGCAAGCAGCAGAACAGCAGGTACCTCTCTCCACTTCCCTGCCCTCCACCAGCCTTACATTTTTATACACAGTGCTAAAGAAGCCAAAATATATGGGAAAGGAATTTGGAAAAAGGAGGAAATGTGCCCTCTCCTACAGTGTATCCTGTTTCAAAGTTGTTGTTTTTTTAAAAAAAAAACACAATGAAGCAAACAAAAACCCAAACACCTGAACAACAACAGAACAAATTTCTTCTATTAATCACTTCATTATGATATCTCTTACTTCTAGTCTCTTTTCTCTTAGTAATTTTTGTCTTCTACTTAAACATTCACCATCTCTACCTATAAATGCATTCCCTCAGCTACATGCTGGAATTCTTGCATCCCCATCTTTCCGTGGTTTACAGAAACTTGTAAATCACAGCTCTGTTCAATCTAGCCCCACCCCCTACGCAACTGTGTCACGATCACAATGTACTGTAAAAATCTCAAAGACCACCCTGGGAATCCAGAGCAACTCTTTTATCCAGCCCCTGGACTTCTCACCATTTCTCTGGTGAGATCCTCTCCAAGTTCAGGGCCTTACAGGTAATCTGCAAGGCTTGCAAAATGACTCTGTTTCTTCCGAGTTTGAATTTGTAAAATTTTCCCACAGAAACTTGTATTCTTATTTTTCCCTACTAAATGTTTTTGCTCTTACCTAAACCCCTTGGTTCAGGATTTTTTTCTATGACTGTAGTTGCACATTGTGCTTACAGGACATAATGAGGCAGAAGACATTCCAGACACCCATGAATCCCATGATTGTACCCTTGAGTGAAGAAATGATGGCGGCAATCACATGAGAGGCACTACCTTTTATGTCTTAAATTCAGTGAACCCTGAGGAGGAGTTAAACACAGTTTCAGCCTCTATTCTTGATCTAACTTTCAACTAAAATAACTCTGAAAACAGTAGTGTGTTATTCAGAGGGAATGCTGTATGGTTATAGAAGTCCCTGTGATCACTGTAACATCAAAAAAGCTTTGTATCCCCAAAACCATACCTTTTACACATACACACAAGGAGTTAGGCATGCCTGTATCTTGAAAGGCTCAGGCCATTCATGACAATCAAGATGAAGTGAACTGATGTCCACCTCAGCACTCCACGTTTTACATCTTTTTCATGGCACAGGGTCAGATGACTTGTTTCCCCTGCTTTTGCAATGTGACAAAGACTGACTACTGGGAGAATCTATTCTGCCTGACCAATAACCAATCATTGTAAGACACTAATGGTTTAAAGAAAGCACAGGAAAAAAAAGCCAAACAAATATCAGAGAAATCAGAGTAGGATTTATGTTAAGGATATGAAAAATTTGCAATAAAGACACCATTTCCTTTTTAACTGTGGTCAGAAAACTTAAATTACATGCTTTTGTCAAGGCAAATATGCAGATAATTTTTAAGAGTTCTTGGGAATTTTTAAGAGTTCTTGGGAAAAGTTCCATATTTTTTTTTTCTTAGAGTCTCTAGTTTTAAAAGGAAGATCTTATGGGAAACAATTCTCTCTGGGGAAGATAAGACACAGCCAAGTGCATCTTACAACCTAAAATTATTTAAGGGCACTGACGTTACTGAAATCTATTTACATTTTAAAAGGTTGGGTTTATGTGAATAAGTAAATAAGGTCAAATGCTTTGTAATGTAAAATGAGCTTTTCGCAGCTAACTTAATCCGGAGATGAAATAAGTATCAGCAAAGTAACTAAAATCTTTGCATAATGGTTCAAAATTAATATAATAATCAGATTATAATGAGAACTGATGTAATTAAATGTAATAAATGGACATAAATAAAAAGAGTGAAGAATGGAGGGTAAACATGGTTTAGGATGAAGGAAAACAGGTCATAAAAATGCAACACAATAGTGAAATGGTATAATATCTTTACAAATTATAGGCAAAACAAGGCTATTCTGAAATCAATCTTTCTCACACTAACAGGTCATCCGCAGAGGACACGGAGGTAAATGCACTTGTAAAATTACATGTAAAGAAAGTGTACTCTTCAATATACTTTTAGGTATCTAACCTAAAAACTTAATTTAATATAATTTAGCTATAAACCTAAGCTGTTATAGCTAGACTAGTATAAAATAACCCTTCTGGTATAAGAAACATATCATGAATGCAAAACATACAAGTACGTCCTATACATACAGGTTTCTGAAACAATACACATGTTAAATTTTACTAGTCTGAAAATACATTTATTAAGTCTACACTCATTTGTAAACAAAATGTCTTTGAAGCAGTGCCATATTTTCTAATTCTGTCCATGATAATTCTTTATACAGACTATATTACATGGTCCATCACATCAAATCACAGGGTTTCTCCAGAGCTGTGTTGCGTGAAAGGCTGAAGTAGCTAGTGCACTTGTTCAGCCTAGTCGCGTTCAATGAGAAAAATTACGACTAGATTAACGAACAATGCAATTTATTAAAGCAACAGATACACAGGTTCTTTTG
This sequence comes from Oceanodroma leucorhoa, assembly GCA_030449065.1. Classification (NCBI taxonomy): domain Eukaryota; kingdom Metazoa; phylum Chordata; class Aves; order Procellariiformes; genus Oceanodroma; species Oceanodroma leucorhoa. The sequence continues at coordinate 1,037,292 of JASVER010000176.1, forward strand.
GATTGCCGGTGATAGAATCACTGCAAATAAAGCTCATGCAAATGCCTAAGTATAAGTACAAGCTACTTAGCTAAAAGCGCGTTAAAAGAGGTAAAACGACTCTATAGAGATTTCTAAGTTTCCCAAGGAGGCACTTGGTATAACCAAGTGTTCGAATCTTACCCAAAGCTGTCCCAAGGGGGGGGGGAAGAGAGGCTCAGCCCGTCGACTGATCCCAGAAGTTAGAGTGGTACACGGCGATGGTATCTTCCCTAACATTCTCTCTTTCGCGCGCTATTTTTATATTATTTGTTATCTTTCAGGTGGAGCTTGAGTCATACATACCTTTATTGTGATTGGTGTAAAACTTTCTCGCTTCGATTTTGCACCAAAAGGACAGCATTTCGTCAAAAAGTGACACGTTGCCGACTCAGGATAAATAATGTGCAGTTTATCGATACCTTGGTGTCTCTCAGTCTCCGTTTTGCCCCCTTTATCTCACAGAGCCTGGCCGTGGTGTCTCCACTCCGCTCCATCCTCCGTACTGTTTCTCTCAGGGTCAGCACACCAAGCTCCCCTGATGCACTAACATCTAAGATTACAGGCCTATAGGGCTCTCGTAGAGACAAGGTCAAGGATAAGGAATGGATTCCTCGTATGCCAGCTGCACTGGACCCTGAAAACTTCGTCAGTGCTGTTCCTTTCTTTAAAACGTTAATATAAATCACATCTCTAAGTTACCTCCAGCAATTATGCCACAAGCTGACACATGCACGTAAGTGCATCTAGTATAACAAGCAGCTGATTTTACATAAAAAGTCAGAATTTTGGAATAACTTATATTGGTTGTTTTGAATACAAAGGCATGATTTCTAATTTTGGTATTACAAAACATATTGGATACATAATAAAAGCTTTCTTTACAGCAGTGCAGCTCGGAATGATCTGGGATTAACATGCAGAATACACAGCTGTTCACAAAGAAAAGCTGGCTGGGAGTATCACGACGTAAAGCACCCTAGTACACATTGCCTCTCCTGGAGCCTGACAATCTTCCAATGCTTTTATAATAGACCAGGAGTAATTTAATTCAGAAGAAATTTCATTAACTGTAAAGGTTTATTAAATGCTCTGAATAGTTACTAATATGTCATCTGGAAAATTTAAAAAATCGTACATATATAAATTTCAGCCATATTTCCAAGCAAAAGGAATTATTTTTTTAAGATATGGTATTATGTGCAGCATTATCATCTGGGGAATGTGAGTGTTGCTCAATTTAGTAGTCATATGCATAGAAAAGTTCGTTCCTCCTCCTCTTCATGCTTTTTACTTTGTCTCAAACTTGTCTCAAATATACTTATTATAAAATATTTACATAAAATCTCCTCACAGATGTTTAAAAGGTGACAAAGCATCATCACGGCCTTGCCTTGACTAGGAGTACGACGCAAACAGAGGCCAAGTTTTGGGAGCCTGTTCAAAAGGACACTAGGAAGAGGACCTGTGTACAATGAGCCTCGGCATGTGCCATGGATTGACAAGTGACAGGAAAATAGTATCTGAAACTGCTGGAAAAGTGCATTGTGACAGCATCACACAGTGATTTGATTGGCAGCCTGTGCTGAAATCTGGCTATGAACACCCTCCCCATAGACACCTGGCTATTCCAGTGATTACAGAGATAAGTTATAATAAATGATAGAGATGGGGGGAAATATTTTTACCTGGATGCAGAGGACCTGAGGTGCAAGAGTTTTGTGTTTGTGCCGAGCTGCTGGCCAGAGCCCAATGCTGACACTGGTCAGAGCTGCCTTCTCTTGAGCTCAGCGGTGCCTGCTCATCACAGCAGCAGGGATGGGTCTCAGTTAACAGTATATGAGTGCATGTGCACAACATACACCTTCCTTGGTCCCCTTACTAAATCTAACGTATCAGTGGCACACCGCAGGATGTTCCCTTCTCCTCTCCTGTGACAAAGGGGTTCTATGTTTTTATCTTGTAATATTTTTCTTCCAAAGATGGGAGAAAATAACTATTTATATATGAAAAATCTAAAGGAATTAAGCACACAAACTGATTTACTCCAGCCTTCCTGTGCTTTATCACAACTAAGTTCCCACAGAGCAAGAACCATTAAGAATATAATGTTCTGAGGACTTCTGGACATCCTGCAAGTTGGAGATAGAAAAATGTCTCTATTCTCAGCCTGGAGAAGAGAAGGCTCCGAGGAGACCTTGTTGCAGCCTTTCAGTATTTAAAGGGGGCTTATAAGAAAGACGGGGACAAACTTTTTAGCAGGGCCTGTAACAATAGGACAAGGGGTAATGGTTTTAAACTAAAAGAGGGTAGATTTAGACTAGATATGAGGAAGACATTTTTTACAATGAGGATGGTGAAACACTGGAACAGGTTGCCCAGAGAGGTGGTAGATGCCCCATCCCTGGAAACATTCAAGGTCAGGTTGGATGGGGCTCTGAGCAACCTGATCTAGTTGAAGATGTCCCTGCTCATTGCAGGGGGGTTGGACTAGATGACCTTTAAAGGTCTCTTCCAACCCAAACTATTCTATGATTCTATGTTTCTATTCTGTTATGAATGCAGCACTGTGACTTCAATAATGGAAACAGGTATGCACCACAGCCACCTGTACAAGAAATACTGGCTTCCTATATGTTTCCTTTGTAATTGTACTTACAAGAAGAGTCAAAGACTTACCAACTGCAGTGAAAAAAATCAAAAAGGATTTTTATAAATAGTGCTTTCCTTCCAAGCCACTTTCCTTTGATATAGAGATATGCAATAACAAGTTCTTGTATTGTATGTTTCTACTACTGGATCTCAAAGCTCTTCGCTGGCAAGATCTAATATATTAATCACCCATTGTAGAGATGGGGAAATGGAGACATATTGAAATGACTCTTATGAAGTCAGCACATCAGAAGCAGGGACTGAAAACAGAAACAAGATGGAAACAATTGATGCTTTCACTGAAAAATGATTGATATGGTCTTTTCTGAGAACCTTAGTAGGGCACCTGAATTATTCCCTTGTACATTTTAGGATTTCACTTGACAGCCCTCAGATATCATAATTTGTATGTGGATCCATTCATCTACTTCTCTTTTCCCTAAAAAACATGACACATCTAAGAGTGAATCCAATCACGCCCCTACCCCAGCCACCAATACAACCCTTGAGACTCAAGTCAGAATTTTTTCAAATGACGCAAATAAAAAAAATTGAGTGCACTGTCAGACAACATGAATTATTACCTGTGCAATGCTTGTGGAATAGACTGTATTTTCTAGTTTTACTTTTTTTTTTTTTTAAATAGATCTTTATGGAAACCTAATTTCTCTGTGAGTTGTTAAAATCTCTAGGAAAAAAGTTATCAATTGTTGAAACATGTAATTCTTTTTTTATAAAAAAAAAACAACAAGCAAAAAACCAAAACCCAAACTTTTTTCCTTGGTAGTTTTTATAAAGGTTGTACATTAAAAAGAAATTAAAATGGCATGAGTGTCATTTTCCCAATTTAAATATTGAATATGCATACTGAAAAATCAGTAAAAATAGAAATGTATGTGTTAGTAGGAAGTTTTTTTGGCCAGAATTAATTAAATGAGTGCAGACATGAAAAATATGTAGCTAATCCATAAATAGTACTTAAAAGCAAGCCTAGCAGTACAGTAATGCACATTAATCAGGAGTTAGTGAAAAGAATTAAGAATAGAGTGGAACTGTACTAGGTCTTATTAAAGAATCTGTTGATTACAGTTCAGGGATCACGAGAAATCTGAATTAGTAATGATTTACAACCTGTGCCCATACTAAACAGCTAGAAAACAGAATTGACCAACATACAAACTTTATTAATCAACATACAAACTTTCTAATTTGTTCTCCATATAGACTGCAACTGAAGAGAGGATGAAAGTTATAGTACTGAACTATAAAGTAACCAAGAAATTAACCGTTCCTAAGATAGGTCTGACATGTTACTGATATCACAAAATTAAAAATAAAGAAAATGTGCTCACAGGAGGGATTTTTCCCTGGCAAATACAATGTATAGGCTTTACAGTCTTGAGGGGTAAAGTTAGATTTGCAAATTCTTGAAGGAAAAAAGTTGGTTAATAGTATTAAATCATTTAACACAGCAACAAAGAAGCTTTCTATAACTTATGAGCTAATATTGGTATCTGAAATGAAAGAGGGTTGGAGAGAATGGAAGCAGCTAAAACAACAAACATTTTCCTCAAAATAGTCAAGTGTCTGACATGTTAACTTTTTCAATTACTTTAATTTTCTGCTGCTCAGATCTTGTAGTTGCAGTGGACTTTGTAGCTGTATTTGCATTCCCCAGTTCTTGGCATATCATTTCCAGTGAGCAAAAGATAGGAAGATGTGTGGGTGTCCAATAATAACTGCCTCATAAACAACTATTTTGCAATTGAGATGCTATTATTATAAGGAAACATTGCTATGCATTTCATGTTCTCCTTATCAGATATTTTTCCCATGCCTTTTAATAATATGTACTTTGGATTCTAAATGTCATGAAAATCCTAGGCATTTATGGCCTCAAGAGGAAAAAAAAAAAAAAGATAACATAGGTAAAGCTTCTAAATATCAAATGTCTTAAGTGCTAGCCCCCCCTTTTTCCTGAAGGCTAGAAGGAGAGAGAAATGTTGGTATGAGCAAACACCCATATATAGCTTTGCAGCCTTTAAGGATGGTTAAAGGTAAATATAAGAAATGAAGCTTTAAAATACGTTGCCAGGAGTCTACAGGCATCCTAACGTATCAGAAATTTGTCAGCTGTCATCAAATTTATCAGCTAGTTACTGTAACATCTTTAGACCAGCCACGAAGTATGTCATTAGTACCTATTGCTAACATTAGTCTTATAGATCCTGGTGTTTCATGGAAAGAAAGATTTATAGTAACTGTTCACACGTATGAAAACACGCTCAGCATTATTAATTGGTCCTGACACAAGCAGTATTTTTGCTGTATACAACTGAGCAAAAAGCCTTACTCAGTGCAAAGCTTTCATCAAATTATCTACCAGTGAAAGCTGACAAGCTGATTGAAAGTGTCAGAGGAAGGGGGAGCTGATACATAACAGCACAATTTTCATTGCACAAAGCAATATTTTTAGCCCTTACAATTTGTACTGAAACTCATTATTCTTCTCCATTATGGGCAAAGGGGAAACTCTGTAAGTGCCCAAGTCTGTGACTTCTCTAATTTTAAATCTAGCTCAAATGACTGCTTTCCACAGGGAGATGACTAAATGATATACAGCCGCTCACCAGGCATTTGTCTCTTGTTCACATTCTGGGAAAACTAGCCAGAACTAAACTGTTCAGCCATTATACTGGTGGGAATATTAAAGCTGGGACTGTGCTACATTAGATGCAGAGTAATGAAGGATGTTGCATTGCAGTTGGTCCAGAATTGATGTCACAGGACAGATGCCTGTGTCACAAACAGAGCTACGGCACTGTAATTCGGTACCTGCTCTAGGTTGAACACTTCTTGACACAACATAATCACTTGCCATCCATGTGGCCTCCTCGTGAGGATCCAAACAAGCTGTCGATTTTTTATCACAGCAGGAATTTATTGAACTGCCTGGACACACCTGTGTGCAAAATGATCTAACCGTACTCATTGTATGCACACGAATGAGAAGATTATACTAACAGCTGATGGGAACATATAAAACCATTTGAGAAAACTGCTACATGTAAGATTTTTTTAAAATTTTTCTTTTTAAAGTTAACAAAGTAGCCAAGTGGTAAATTCAATATGGTAAAATCAAATCATTCACTGACCTTGTATTTGTTAGTTTTGTGTTTGCTTTATTATTATTATTATTATTATTATTATTATGAAGCACATATATGAATTCTCTATTTATAGAATCATAGAATCATAGAATCATTAAGGTTGGAAAAGACCTCTAAGATCATCGAGTCCAACCATCAATCCAGTACCCATGCCACGACTAAACCATGTCCCGAAGCACCTCATCCACACGTTTTTTGAACACCTCCAGGGATGGTGACTCCACCACTTCCCTGGGCAGCCTGTTCCAATGCCTGACTACCCTTTCAGTGAAAAAATTTTTCCTAATGTCCAATCTAAACCTCCCGTGGCACAACTTGAGGCCATTTCCTCTCGTCCTATCACTTGTTACTCGGGAGAAGAGACCAGCACCCATCTCTCTACAGCCTCCTTTCAGGTAGTTGTAGAGAGCGATAAGGTCTCCCCTCAGCCTCCTCTTCTCTAGGCTAAACAACCCCAGCTCCCTCAGCCACTCCTCATAAGACTTGTTCTCCAGACCCTTCACCAGCCTCGTCGCCCTTCTCTGGACACGCTCCAGCACCTCAATATCCTTCTTGTAGTGAGGGGCCCAAAACTGAACACAGTATTCGAGGTGCGGCCTCACCAGTGCCGAGTACAGGGGCACGATCACCTCCCTACTCCTGCTGGCCACACTATTCCTGATACAGGCCAGGATGCCGTTGGCCTTCTTGGCCACCTGGGCACACTGCCGGCTCATGTTCAGCCGGCCGTCCACCAGCACCCCCAGGTCCTTTTCCGCCGGGCAGCTTTCCAGCCACTCTTCCCCAAGTCTGTAGCGTTGCCTGGGGTTGTCGTGACCGAAGTGCAGGAGCCGGCACTTGGCCTTGTTGAACCTCATGCAATTGGCCTCGGCCCATCGATCCAGCCTGTCCAGATCCCTCTGCAGAGCCTTCCTACCCTCAGGCAGATCAACACTCCCGCCCAGCTTGGTGTCATCTGCGAACTTACTGAGGGTGCACTCGATCCCCTCGTCCAGATCATTGATAAAGATGTTGAACAAGACTGGCCCCAAAAAGCTATTTTCATAAATGACTCCTATCTGCATTTGCACACTAAGCCATCTGATGGTGGTGGGGCTCGAACCCACGGCCCTGAGATTAAAAGTCCTATGTTCTACCGACTGAGCCAGCCGTGTCACATGGTATTTAATAAGAAATGTCTAGTTACAACAGATGCCTTCAATTTAAAATAAATAAAAAATATTGAATTCTAAATATTATTTCAAAGTAATTTTAATTAATTTCTTCTTTACTTCAAAGAGTCTGTTGTTTGCAGTATTTGCATTAAACCCTCATTATAGTGAGACTGTACTGAGACAAAGAAAGTAGCAGTTTTGACTTTGCAGCACTTTTCAGGGGATAATCCACTAAAGCCACATGGCCACAGAGGATAAAGAAGCATCTTACCCAAGATCACACAAGAACCAAGTCCCGAACCTGACTTTCAGTTTAGTGAACTATTTGCTAGACTGTGCATGAAAAAATTCCCAGGCCTTACTAAGAAGCGAGAAACATTAGAGGTCATGGCATACAGTAACAAAGGTCTTCACTCTTGCATGCCTCTGTGTGTTCCTTTAGCAGAATGTGCATTTTACCTCAAGTTCCTAACCTCCAATGCAAAGTGAACTGAGATATGTTTGTTACTCAACTACAGAAACAAAAATGGTTTTATGTGAATTGTACCAAGGGAAAAATCAAACTTCCTACTTTCTCTCCCCTAGTACTTCTGTATTTTAGGATTGAGGCAATTCAGAAAAACAACACAAAAAAACCCCCACCTTTTGTCCTGAAAAACATCTACAGTTGAAGATTAGCAGCACACGCAAAACATGTTCAGTAGTTATTAAAAGGAAAATAAACCTACAAACTTCGAAGTCACACAAACTACAGCAAATTCCTTAGAAACCAATAAATTTCCATCAGAAACATGGAATTGTTTTAGCAAGGAACAAAACCACCTGTCTTTTTTCTCCAAGGTAAGAGACCATTAAGATTCAAAATTGTCATTGAAAACTTGCACTTGGGACTCTTCCATTTTGCAAGTGTGAATGTAAACCCACGTGTTTTCCATTGGATGATCAGAGACTCTAGATGGGAGCTTTACAGGCCCTCATCTTGACATCTATTAAATGCTAACAGCATTATTTGATCATTTCATAGGAAGACTGGGACTCAGCTTTTGTCTACTGGCTCTATACATAAATAGACCATCTAGATATTAAAAAAACCCCAACAAACCCAAAACACTGAATAACAGGGGAACAATTAAGGATGTGTAACCTTCTCTTAACTCAGAGAGGTAGAACTGAAGGTCCCTGCATAGGTAGTCAGTGGTCACCTAGTGACCGCAGTCCACATGACAGGAGTCAGCAACTCTGTCTCAGGAATGACAACACTAAATTTAGAGTCTTACAAGCCAGGTAATCACCATGCTTTACTTCTACCTCAAAATACCTCTGAATCATGAAATGGAAATTCAGTTTAGGTTACCGTGTAGCTACAGGAAGAACTTAGCAGAAAACCCCAAACTTCCCCTTTGGCTTTCTCTTCCTTTTCTCAGTCCATTGGCAACATTAAACTCAAAAGAGCTTTGCAATACCTGCCACCTCAGCAGCCAGTCCAGGCCCTTAGAGCAACTCTGGCCTCAGTCGTTGAGGAGAGTGGCTGGAGTAACGGGATGTTGGTTGCATCTATCTCCGTTCTGTGCTTATCTTCAAAACATGCTCAGCTCTATACACAAAATGTGGAGATGAAATCTTAAAAGCTATTTAGAACTTCATGGAAATTTTTTTTTATATATATGTATACACACACAAGTTCTCTAACAGCAGTCTGTGGTCAGCTGAGATGTGTAAGTGGAATTAAGTACTATGGCATTGCATTTGGCTGAAAGATCAGCTTGGCCCATTATAATGGATGGACTTAGATGTAACATGAGATGAAATGAAGACTCCAGAATAGTAAAGTTCAAGGTTTTTCCAAAATCTACAGCACATTATTATTCGTGAGATAGCATATCTGCTCAAAGCATTATCATTATGAAAGATGTATCATTTTGTCATGTATTTACAAAATTGCCTCTTGAAAATTCTGAGGCGAGCAAGTATCCTTGTCTTGTATGAGCAGATGGAGAAGCAATACACCAGGTCTTACTTCATTTTGTGTTTTCAAGTGATTTACCTCCAAAAAAAAAGAAGCTTTGCAGAATGTTGAAAAACACTGGCCACACTCAGTTTTGTCTTTCTTATTCTACAGCATACAATATTGTTCTACTCCTGCCTGAAGTCTCATGCAAGTTGTACTTGCCATTTCATTAAGGTTGCTATAAAAAAAACAAAAAAAAAGAGACACAATAGTTATACTCCAAAAACAGATGGCAAAATTGTCTTGTAAATTCTGTGCCCAGTGGTGCATGATTGTTCAAAAGTTCGTAAGAAAATTATTTCCTCGGCAGAAAGAAAGAGGTCAGGATCTGAAAGTCAACTTGATACCTAATCAAGAAAAAGAACAAAATCACTAGTAATAAAGTTTCTGCAGGTCAAGTGTTTCCTTAGGCTACTTCTATGGAAGCTGACTATTCCCAAAATAGACTTTAAATTACATCTTTACAATTCTATTTTCTTTAGTATGGTAGCATCTGAGGGTGTAATTTGAAGAGAAATCAGTTTGATAAAGGACACTGCAAATAAAACTGAGTTCTGATGATTGTATACAAAATAAAATATAATCTAAATCAATTTTAGATTCATGTTGTTTATAAAACATCAGAGGAAAATTTGGTAAAAATATGCCAGTAAAGTATGTAGGAGCATATAAACAAGTAAACATAAAAGCAAGTTCAATGACGTTTTTTAATATAGTCGTTTCAGGACTGAACTACATTTTGAGGGCAAAGGGCTTCTTTTTTCCCTCTGTTGTTTGTCCTTTGCCCTGAGTACTGGTCAAAGATTGCTCAAAGATACTGTTATTCATCAGTGGCATACTAGACACTAATATTAAAGGACAGTCTTCCAAACAAGAGCTGTAAGGTACAGGAAGGTATTCACACATGGGATTACAAAATGTGGGTTTTTTAATCACCAGCATATTTTAATGATAATAGAAATGTGATGAAAAAAGAAGCTTAAACTAGAAAAAGAGGACTGAACAATCAAAAGCAGGGAATTCTGAATGTCATGTTATGATTTCATGTACCTGTAGATGTAGCTGGACATGAAGAAAGAAAGAATTTGTAGAAAACCAAAAAACTAAACCACAGCTAAGTTAGGAGAAGAAAGGAATGAGATGTGTGAAAACTAAAGACTGCTGCCTTAGAACTATAGACAAGATTTCTCCTCATTTATTTAAAAAAGAAAATGAAACCACTAACAGGTGAAAAAAAAGAAGTAAGAAAATAAGAAAACAAGTAAGAAAAATAATATATGTCTGGAACAAGAAGGAAGTCTGTTGAAAATTTTAATAGCGCAATGGTAGAGTGTCAAAGACAAACTTTCTAGGGCAAGTGGTAATTCAGCAGCATTAGTTCTCTATCTTGAAATTCTCTGGCAGAAACTGTTACGCATTCTTTAAGAAAACTTTCTGCTATATCTAGGTTCATTGAAAAAGCAATCAGTATATTGGTTTTGCTATCTCTGTCTCGGCAGGTTTTTCTGTTAAGACGTTCTCAATGAACTCTCAATGAGAATGAAAACTTTAAAAATTGTAAAAGATAAATTAATGTTAACACATGAGTTATTTTTTCCCCAATTTTTCCTGTTTACCATGGGTGTTTTTAGGGACTTGCTTGACAGTATTATTCTAAAAATCTTCCCAGTTCCATGAAAAGTCCAAAGACTATTTTAAGTATCATACTAACTTATTAATTTGCTTGTCAAATTAAAGCTATACAATCAAGAGAAATCACTCTTTCTCAGTACAAAATTGTTTATTCTATCCAAGCTAAGAAACTATTTTTAATATCTATATATCATATCATTCTAGTACACGGATAAAGTTACTGGGTATGTTCAAGCTTCCAGGTTGAACAAAATAACCACAAGATAGACCTCGAGAATAAATATATCCCCCATAAAATGTGAAATATCAAATAATTATTTCATTTCGGTAAATCTTCTTCCAGTAGAGTTTAGAATTTTTTCCTGACCTAATTAAAAATTACTCCATGTACACTTCAGGTCTATGTCAATGTCATTAATGACCTATTACAAATTCAACAAATAGAAGAAAAGAAAATCAACTCCCTAAGATACAGATTCCACTCAACAAAGAACTGAAAAGAAGAAAACATGAGGAATGCGGAACTGAAGACTATTTAGGTATTGCAAGCATTTTCATACTTTTGAGAGCTACCATGTCATAAATTGTGTAAAGGTAACCTCTGACTAGAAGCATCATAGGTAAATGACAATGTCTTTCTAAAAGACTTTTCAACACATTAGACAATAAAAAACGATTCTTCAAAGTAAAAACTTCCTATCTTTCGAAAGTGCCTCAGAGGTCAGACTTGATCCCTCATTACACTGGGGCAAGTTTTCCTCACTGACTCTTTGGGACTCAGAATGACCATTATTAATTCTCAATGAAGACAAATAACATGAAGTAAACCACTCTTGGCAACAAGCTCAGCCTCCATTTTAATGCACATACCACAAACTATAAAATATCTACTTCATGATATGTCCTAAATCCAAAAATATGGGTGATAATAGTCTATAAAAAAAAAGGAAACAACTTTTTCCTAAGATTTTTTTTAGATAAAATCAGCCCCATTTACCTTTAAGGAGAAAGGCATTATTGAAATTATGCTCTGGCTATCCTACTGGTATTGCCAGTCAAGACTGAAACCACCAGTAAGTAGCTGAGAACACAGTATCTTCCCCAGCAGTCTGAAGGGAAGGATTCTTCACGCAGACCAGAGGGAGAGCAGGATGTTCTAACAGCACTCTATGCGTAATAGACTTTCTTGACCTCTCCAAGTTAGAAACTGAAAAGACAAAACTACAGCAAGCAAATCAACTGAACAATAAAAACCAAAAAACACCCTTTAACTACTTATCAGGTGACTAAGATTTCAATGAGAGTTGGAGGAGATAATACTTTCAGCAAGCTAGTAGAACTTTTAAGAGTACTAAGATCCTGGAGAGGTTTGAATAGCAGCAATGATTTAGTAACAATAGGCTGGATTTCAAAAGGAAATATAAATGTACTCAGAGTATAGAAAATTAATTAGCGTGCTGTAAAATGGCTATTTGATAAATTAGTAATGATAAAGAACTTCAAAGTTATAATTTTTATAGATCTTCTTGATTTCTCTTATATCGAATATATATAATTTATGCTCAGATTTCATTGGTAATTCTTTGATGTCTTCCTTATGCAGCAATACCATAAAGGATTCACAAATCTTGACAGCTCTGATACTTTTCAACTTTCAGTTTTTTTGCAGAAATTAAAGTTTAGCATTTCATTTTCCACTTTCCCTTACATAAAGTGAAATAGCTTTTACAATATGTACCATAGTGGACATGTTTTAAAATAACTGTCTAAAAATCCCTGAAAGAATTAAGGATTTCTGCTCCTAGATGGAAAATGTTCTTTGCTATTACACATGAACATTTTAACAAAAAACACTTAGATAGAGATTCAGAAATTCAGATTACAGGGAAACAATATGCAGACAACATACAATCAATTTTGTCACTGAAGGATGGACATGCAATTTGTGGGTGGATGAGCAGGCCACCTAACCTGAGCTCAAGCACAGCATTAGTTGAGTTGTGGTCTGGTCTGGCTTCTGAACTGCCTTAGCCACCTTTCCAGGTTGGTGGTGAGACCTCCCTAACCTCCTCTGGCTCAAACCAGCTACATTGGGAACTTGAATCTCTTTAGTCTGAAACCAGATCACGCATCACTGAGTGGCACTGAAGCACCATCAAAGAATTTTAATCTCTAGCATGACCGTAGAAAGGCTAATATCCAGTAAGGCAAAAATGGATCTTTTCAATTAAATTTTTCACTAAAATTTTTATTATTCGATATTTGACATAACCCCTTTATCCCACCACTCATAACTCAATGGCAATAGCAACAGTAAGGCCTACGCTGAGCACCAAACTTCTCTCAACTCAAGAGATAGCAACGATGAAACTCTGGTTTTCATATAGTCCTTTTCAAGTTTTCAGGATCAGGCATTGTCTCTACAGCCCTTCCTGTTGTCAGTGAGCTCTTTCAGTTATCTTTGATCACTGGAAGATTGACCCCTACAATACAAGCTCTCAAACTAGCAAAACACAGCCTCTGCAGGCATGCACCATGATGGTGAAGGGCAATTGCTGGGGAATGCCAAAACCTTACTTTTAAGGATTTCCCTGCAGTTAAGTAAACTTGCATGCAAGGTGAAGATTAACAAGTGAATAAGGATTACCGATAGACACTATTTACAGAGAAAATGGAATAGAAGGTTTAAAAAATGCACCCAGATTAAGTATGAAGAGCTTCCTTGGATATTTCTATGTGTTCATCTCTAATCAAGTTGAAATTCTCTTAAGATTCAGGTGAAAGAAGGGGTAAGTAAAGGCTTCCAACACATGCAGAGACCTTTCTTTCATCTTGTGCCAGCCCAGTCTTCCAGTGTGATTTATTCTGGTTTATGAAAGCTTTTTTCTTCTGTATTTATGCAGTAACATTACTATAACTTTCAGCAAGGGATAAGATTGTATCTTTTCCTCTCTTTTCCTTTTTGTGAGAGTTTTGTTTAGGATTTTGTCTTCACACTTACTTAATACATGTCTCATTTCAGCCTGTTTTCTCCCTTCTGAAAATACATTGTGTATTTAAATTTTTTCAAAATAAGTTTTCCAATCATCTTATGAGAAAGAATTTGTGTGTGTCTGTGTATGAATCTCAGAAAGATAACACATGAAACCAAAGATGTTAATATTCAGAAATGCATGCTAGGTTGAAAGAGACAACCACCTATTTCTGCGTAAGCTTAGTTTTACATGATCCTGCCAGATTTGGGACACTGCCTTGGTTTCAGGATAGCTTATAATGAAACTTCAAATGACTCAAAGACAAGTTAGACACATTAGAGTTAGAATACAGAGCTCAAAGTACCATGTCCATAGCTGTAGACTATTAAATCCTTCCAGATTCAGTGCTAGTGACTCAGGTGACAGCACATTAAAGCAAGAGCAAGAGATACAAGGTAATACAATCTCAGTACCATGAAATATCAAACCTAAAACGGCTGTAAATTTTGATGTCATTTTGATGAGGCCAGGAGTTAGCTGTTCAGTAAGAGACAGAGAGGGAGCCATTCTGTTTTACAGAGAATTAAGTATTTATCTAATTTGCCAGAACAGTACAGAAGGATCCAAAATGGCACAATTTTCTATTTCATCAGGCTGCAGTGACTTCACTGGAGTTTTTTGGCATATATATATAGACACAGACCTCTGGGAGCTCACACAGTTAGTCTTAGTCTAGAGAGGGTTTCCTCCAGTCCTGTTCCCAATACAGGTAGCTGCTGATGACTGAAGAGGATTCGGTGCCAGTCATTTGTTCTATTCAAGACTTGGTGTCTATGGCCAGTTTTTGTTATGCAGCAAGATACACATTTCATCTAGCATGACAAGCTTCTCAGGGTTGTACAGAAGTATTCTGTAGAATTTATTTTGTTGCTTAGATTCCCTTTATTAACCTTCTGGGTTCTCTCAAAGGGCCAGATTCACAAAAGGATGTAATCAACTAACCATTTGACGTGGTACTGCTTAACCTTTCCGGTTCCTGGCGCAGAACCCCAAGTGTCTTTGCACGTAAATGCTTTATGAGTGCCCCAAGTCAACTAGCTGAAGAATCACAGTTGCTGTTGAGGAGGACCAGTTCATCTCCTGTCTCATTTTGTCTAAACCATGAAGCAGTGGTTTACGACTGAACACTAGAAGGCTACTTTGATTCATTTTTGCATTCAGCATTGTTACCCTTAACTCAGGTATTTTTAATAGATTAAAACATCAGTGTTTTAATCTGTAGAGAAAAATAGTTCTTAGTAACACAAATTCAAAATAGAGTTTGTAGTAACTGACAGAAAAAGTGTCGGTTTTAAAACCTTCAGTACAACCCACTGAGATCAGATACTGAAGAACTATTTGCTTACTCCCTACTTAATATTGTTTCAAATGATATAATAAAACACAAGAGAACTATAAGGCCTGTGAGAGCACGGAAGCAGCCACCTGCATATAGATGTACTGATGGGGCTTTTACCAGGACTACATATTTGAAGAAATCCCAGTTTGCCAGCCATCTCCCTTAAAATGAGTACTCTCTGGTTCCAAACCATATTTATAACTTTTTTTATTTATATCATCAGCTATTTTGTAGCATGCTTTCCTTGCCCTTACTGCAGATTCAAACTGGAAACACCAGTTTCTGTTGCAGCTTTAAATGTAGCTTCCACAGATCCAGTTTTGTTCCATTACGTATCTCCCACCCCAAGAATATGGCTGATACAGCAGTTAATCAGAAATTGTTGATGAAAAGGTTGATACAGCAGTTAGGTTGCTTTTTGTGGCTACCTGAAATAATTTTGCAGCTGTGGTAGACTGGAGAAGCTACAGCCATTCAGAGGCCAGTAGACTGTAGGAACTAACAACGACAAAGTCTATATTCTGAACATGGTGCTATTTCTCATATAAGCAGCTATCAAGATCATATCATTAAAACGGAAAGCCTATGGTAGATACAAGTTTCCAGTCACCATATTTTCAGAATTGCCAAATAACAGAAGCCATTATAGAGAGTTTTAGAAGGGTGGGGGTTTTTTTGTTTGTTTAAGCTACAGTGTGCATTAGGAAGCCTAAAAAGTAATGGCTAACACATTTATTAATAACCACCACATTCTCGGAGTGCTTTCCTCTCCTAAAACAAAGAAGGAAACACATTCTATTGTCACAAGAGAGTATAAAACTGTCTATAAGCCAAGCATCACAAAAAACCCCATAAAAGTTATGTACCTTGCTTATAGCTCTATCTTTACTTTTTACTGTGACTGACTGCTCATCTCTTTTACTAACACATCTTTTTAAAACATTCCTATTGATCCAACTTTGCCTTCACTTTCCCCCTCTAATGGTATGTCAGACATCTGTTCTTTTCTTTCAGTTTCTCTCTAATCATCATTGTCTCCTGGCTCGCTCTCATCACACTTATGAAATTTTCCCCCGTGTGCCTCTTGCATGTTAAATAAATTGATATTCTAAGGTGTTTATACAGTGAATGATGCCACTTTACCAGTATCAAATGCTGTACTGGATCTAGCCCTTGAATGGTCAAAGGTCTGTGTTTCCACTTAGGTTCATTCCACACAGCTCATGTGAGGTCAGAAACCAAAATATGTTCAGAAAACTTTGCTAAGAGATAATTGGTAGGATGATCAGAACATACAGGTACTTTTGATTTACTGCTGCTGAAGGTGGACTCTATCTGCCAGATCCCTTCCTGAAGAAAGGGGTCAGGGTCTTTCTCAATGTACTTGGCAGGAATTTTGTTTTTCTTTTTAAGAAGATCAGTGCCACTGGTACTGTAGCTGCTACCTACTTTTCATATATTTTCTCAGAGTTTATGAACGGAGATTTCCATCTCTGTGAACTGAGAATAACTTCAGAATCTTGAAGTTCTCACCCAGAACCAGAAAGAGAGTAGCCAACATTAGTGAGGAATCAAATCTTCCCGGTGCGTGCTAAGCTGTGAGCGTAAAACTGACTGTACACAAGAGAGCAGAGGAAGAGGTACCATTACTTTTCTGCAGTATGATGAGGACTAGCCATGCGCTGCAGCAGTGCTCAGCGCTGCTGAGTCCCTGGCACAAAAAGAAATCTACTCTAGGCTTTTGATCAATCTGAAAAAGAGCAGTACTGAGAAGTGGACCAATCTGAAAGGGCCTACTTCGAAACACTTTTAAGGATGATCAGACTGATTCATGACTGGAAGACATACTTAAAAAAACCACAACACAGCTGTGATTTAGTGTGTTCCTGCTATTTTCTAGTGGCTAGACATGGTTCAACACTAGCTGTATTTCTCTCTTTTTTTAAAGAAGCGAGAAATGCTACCATTCCCTTCCCCAGCTTCACAAAGTCTCACTTGTGTCCTGTTTTGAACCTTTCCTTTTGAACTTTTATTGGGGGGGGGGGGGAAGGAGGTACAAACATTTTTTCTGGTTTTATCTTTCAGAGCAAATCAATTGCCCTAATTGGAATTTGTTATCCTGTATAAAAGCTGCTTTTAATTACAACTGTATGTACAAATACCTGCATCAATAATGACTGCCTTTCTTTGTATTCTTAGATTTAAATCCCACTCCTTCTGGGACTTTGTTTTGCTCAAAGTAAAGGATCTCATGCCCCTCCTACCTCCAACGAAGACCTGGCAATGATGAAGAGAGTGACTGAAAAAAACTGTCTGATCATGAGAGCAAAGGATCATAAGTCTAGGCTGAGAAGAGCCTGATCCTGTCAAAGAGTGGCTGATAAACTGAATAATGCTGACCTCCATTAATTATATCCTACCCTTCTGGAGGCAAGAACAAAAAAATTCATTTGTGTACACATGTGCACACATACAGCTTACCTAGATTTATAATAGGAACAATGGTTAAGGAGAAATTTGATGATAAACAGTGAGATGCCCAGCATAAAACAGTTGCTAAATGTACAACAAATAAGTTATACAGTGCAGTAAAAGTCACCCTCACAAAAGAATAAACATGCACTTCCACTTTATTCTGTTTTTAAGATTGGATGTCCACTGTGACTCTTCAACCTTCCAGCTAAATGCTGAAATAACTCCCTTGAACCACAGAGTTACATTTCCCCCTTCAGTTCTAGCAGGTCATGATGGGTTAAGTTTCTGAGCTGATGCTTGTTACACCAAGTGAACTGGAAATAATGTAGAAGAGTTTTCCAATATTAACTTACAGAGCAATAAAATGGTAGATGAAAGTCAATGTAGGTAAGCGTGAAGTGATGTTAGACATTAAGAATGTAAAGACAAGGAAACAGAAAAGATCTCATTAGGCTCATGTACTGGTGATGCGCCCATACTATGAACATTGAGTGGTCTGGTCCCCCATCTCACAGACTGTCAGTGTAGAACCAGAAAAATAACAAAGAAGGATGATCGCCTTCTTACTAAATAGAGTAGGAAGGATGGAAGAATAGTATGAAAAAGGTCTAGAAAGCTACGGGTGACATGAGAAAGGTTAATGAGGCATTCACCATTTTACAACAGAAAAAAAAGAGGCGTTATCTTAAATCTATCTTGGCTGATCAAGGCAAACTAGCAGCAAAAGAACTAGTTTCTTATAATTTCCACAATTTTTAATTTTTTAAGTCAACCTGTATTGTTCTGCTCTCCTAGGATTTGTTATGATAAATATTAAAAATTGTCTTTGGGAAGATGAAAAACAAACATTAAGTTCAGTGTTGAATCAAAATGATTCAGCAGTGTTTTATGCTTAGTTAACTGCCCTGAGCCCACAAAAAAAGTATACTCACTTTTTTTTTTTTTTAAATGCACTTGCAACTGCTACCTTGAAGCATAAAGTTTATGAAATGCCTTTGAACAACGGTACAGAGAAAAAAAAAATTAACAAATAAACCATTTTTCCTCACTTTTGCAATTAAGAAGTTGCAGTCGCTGATCTTTCTTTAAAAGCAATATTGCACTTGTATTCCAGTAATTCCAGAATAGTAAGAATTAGATTTTCTTGAGTATTCCTTTTCTAATTCATTCTGCTGTTGTGAAAGAGGAGAAAGAACACTACTGCTTGCAGTTGCAATTTCTGCTTTAAGCAACCAACAAATGACAGGGTTCAGAGAATGTGATATTACATATATAAGAAGGGAAGCTTGTTTCCTTCTTCCCTTGTAAAAAAATGAGGTAAAAATGAAGCCAGCATATATTAAAGTTTTTTTGTGTTCTTTGGTTTCTATTAAAAAGTAGGTGCTGCCTGCAAATTAGGTCAAGTTAAAACGTCACAAACAACAAAAAAAGCCCTTGCAACTTCATGTTCTTTTTTATAGAATTTTACTGTGTTTGTCAAACAATATAATTTATTGTCCACTAAGACTGATACCTTCTTAATTCTTTCTTGTTCATATACCATATTTCAGCCAGCGATTTTGAAACTTGAGTAACTAAATCTCCTTGGAAATATCTAAACCATTGAAATGCAAAACAAAAAAAATAAGCCTTGTATCACTGGTCAGTGTAAAATAGGTATTGGCAACTGGCTGGCTGACCACTTTCAAGCAATCCTGTTGTCTCTATTCAAATTGTACATTACACAAGTAGCACTCAAAATATTATTTAAAAATTAATTGAATTGTTAACAGCTCTATTCAGGTGCAGTCACTATGCTTTTATCAATCACCATGCATATGAGTGGATTTTTTGATTGTGTGGATGTTTGCACAAATGACAGTTTACCCTTTATACACCCATATACTAGTACAAACAGAATCTGACTATGCAAATATTCTCTGATCAAGTTCTACTATTATATCCACTGACTTTCCATAAAGTCAGTGGACATTAACAAAGAAAAATATGAATGTACTTTCTGCTGGATCTCAAGCTTAGAGGATAGATATCAATATTTCATAGTCTGAAATTAACTGCTGTGCCTCTTACAACGATCTCAATATGTGACAGGGCTTTTTTTTTTTTTTTTTTTTTTTTTTTAAAGTTGTTGACAGTAACATTTCAATCTCGGGGGAGAATAGTTTTGCTTGGCATTTTACAAACAGTTACATTTCGAAGCATTATCGCACAGAGAAAAAGGATGGCATTTTTTAGCACCAGGACTCATGTCCTGGTGCTAAAATGTACTTCAAAACGAAAGCCAATTCAGCTGAGTCCTGAAGGAGGATCACTTGTTTATTTGCAACAGAGGCATCATTTCATCAGTATCAGAAATGATGGGATTTTAAGACACACTATACTGTGAATAAATTGATTAACTTTTGATCAATCAGTTGTAGCGGAAGACGAAGAGATTCAGGTGTTTTTTTAAAAAAAAGAGAGCAAGAAGAGATAGAAACAGAGTAAATCTCTGACAAATGGAAGTCTAAGAAGCCAGACTACCTTCTCTGTCCTTGTCCCTTTAACTCCACCCTATCTGCCCCCCAAACCCACACACTCACTAGATCTATTTAATAAGTTTGTGAGCTGGTATAAAGCACTCACTACTTCTCACTGACTTCAGGAATACGTACCACTGGAGACATCCTCTTGAGAAAATATATTGGTTAAACTCATATCTTGTTGTAAGCCAAAACACTATCTAATTTCTCACACTTTTCACTCTGTAAGATCCCCAGAGTACTTGAAGTTCTAGGTCCTGTATTTTACAGTATTTTCCTCAGTGATTGCTTACATGAATAGCTTTTTTCATTTAAGTCAGTGAACATTTATCCTATTTCCCTGACATTCACTTTCTCTTCCTTCTCCACCTCCAAAAGAGTTTAAGCAAAGTTTACTGTGCTCAAGGACAGACTCTTTGAAATGTAGATATTAACTTAGTGATGACAGAGGCTTGTATCTTTTCTGTTTGTTCACAGTTTACCTTTAGAAGGATGTCCCTCAGCAGCAGAAAGGAAATACCCTTTTGCTTTTGCCTGGCTACTGCCCTACTGGTGAGCAGAAACACTGCAGGGTGAGGAAGGCAGAGAATGGTTCTTCCTCAAAAGCAAACCTACTCCATTGGGATAAACAGAGCAAGAGATACTGCAATCAAGGAGTTTGTAACAGTAAAAGAGAATGAGAGGTATCTGAGAAATGCAGGGAGCAGGGACATAGCTTACTTTAGTGGTGACAGTAAGATTTTTTCCAAGGGACTCAGTAGAGACTACAAAGAGATTTTTGCTGTTAAACATAGCCTCTAAGATTTAAACTATATAAGCCTTAGAGGATGCAAAAATTCATAGTCCTTACATAATTATAAAACTTAGTTCCAGAGAGACTCTGATATTATAAGACCAAGCGTTATACAACTATGCTTTCAAGTAGTCTGTCCTTTGTTGCTCCAGCCATAATTCTACTTTACATAAAAAGATAACAAAGTCCTACATCAGTGTTAAAGCAAGATTTACTGTATCCTGATTTTGCTTCATGGTGTGATGGAAGTGTCTTTTCCCCAGTCTAGAAAAAAAAAAGCACTGTCCACCTTTTCTTCTACACTGGGACTCCGTCCCCATCCTCAGTGTCTTGCTCACCCTCTAATTAATACCAGCAGAACGGTACTTGCTTTCCCTCCTGGCAGAATGATAGGCATGTTAACAGAGTCTCCCCAGAAAATATGTCATGGAATAAGTGCTCTATTTATATTTGCAGAGAAGACCATACTCTACTTATTGTTCCAAGCTATAAGTAGACTCCAGCAGACATTATATTTTTGAAGAAAATTTAGGGAAAGGAACTAAAAAGGGCTATAAATAGATTGTACAACCTCATAAATAATATTATTCCATAAATTTACAAGTCCATACAAGTCCACGCATTTAGCATTGGTTCTATTAAGTAAAGGTTAATCTGTCCATGATCACAGAGAACAGATAAATTTAACACACAGTAATATGAAAAAAAAAAAGGCAAAATATATCACAAGAGCCATGCTGTCCAAAAGGTCCTATCTGGACCTCCTACCTTGTCTTTCCTGCTTCCTGTTCAAACGGGTCTTTGATCTTCTGCCACTTCCCATGATTATTGCAACTCAGGAGTATTCCAACTCAGCTCTCCACTATAAGCCCCCACTTCTCTGTCCCCATTCCATCCCTCATCCATCTATTCTCTGTCTTTCAGTCCCTGCATTTCCTTTCACCACAAAGCAAGCTTTTGTTTCTCCACTTTGTTCCAGCTTTCTTATTTTCTTCTCCATCTAGATTCCAGTTTAAACTCAGCTTCCCTCTCTGCATTTTCCACCTTCCCTCTACTGCTCCCTGCTGAAGCTTGTAAAGGCTGCATGGACACACAGCAGGAAAGATCACATAACTTTGCAGTAGGTTTTGGAGTTTTTTGTGAAGCAGGTTTTTATAACCAGCAGTTTCCATGTTAAAACAATGCTTTCTGGATCAGGACAAAAGCTATCGCTGAAGCCTTTCCTGGGGTTATGGAGGCATCTTCATGTTTCATGCTAAGACACTACTAGGTTTCCCACATAGTTCTAGTTTACCTGTAAATATTTTTTTTCCATGAATAAAGACAAACAAAAGACACCTTTATTATGAAAAATTTTTAAGAATCCAAGCACTCATGAAACATTAAACATATGACAAATACAGAACAAAACTGTATTGCATACCAATAGAGAGGTTCTTAAGACTCTCTCAATGATCCTTAGCAAAAAAAGGAGAATTTCTTCTTCAAATGTAAGTCTATATAGCAGGTATTCAATGCTTATAAAAGTGCCATATTTTCAAAGCCTAAACCAGCACTTCTATGTTGAGCAAAATAACCCATTTTTATTTAAAGTGTTATTTCAATGTAAAGTTGAATTTAAGCCAAATTCAGGCTAATCTGTACCTTTCTGATAGAAAACAAACTTTAATGATGCCTCAAGAAATATGGCATAGTGATGAACAAGATGATTAGGGTTTACTACACTTTTCCCCAGCATACACAAAGCCAATATGACAAATTACTGATACCTTTTCCTCAACCCGAGAGATTTAGTAATCATATTCTGTTACTGTGTGGGCATAGAACTATTGGCATTCTGAGCACTTCTGCATTCATACCTATTTGGGGGGCGAAACAGAGTCATTAGTCCGCAGATGTCCTGCCTTCAATTGCCCATGCATTCAGCTAATTAGAATCCCTGAATTTTAGGCCATTTACAACCTAAAAGAAGTGAAATCTGTGTCTTCTGCCTGTTGATGATTAGATTATAAGGACAATTCCCACCCATCCTATGAAAGATGTGAAACTGTCATAACCCAGAATATGCAATTAATGGACTCTGTCAGCAAACACAAAAAATTGCAAAGAGTAAAGCAGTTTAAAAACTTACAAAGAAAGAGTAGAGCTTGGCACTATAGTCTGGTGACAAGCAGAAACACATTATGAAATAAACCAAAGGGCAAACCGGAAGTCAGTAGCTTGTCAATGCAAAATACAGACAAAAATCCTAGAAGAGTGGGAACACAGGACTCTGTCTTCTTAGGTGTGGACACTTATATCGGTCACATTCCTAACTATGAATGTAGGCATACACTTCCAATCTCTGTCTAAATATTGTAGCCTAAGGAACTGCACATTATTTTAGGTGATGATGTTAAAAGCAGAACACATGGCAGAAGAAGCCTCCCCTCTCACTTAATACTAAAATGAAGAAATTAATACAACCCCCACCCTTTAAGAGGTATGTTTGATCGTCATTTTCCAAAGTGATTTTGGTAGAAATCCCCAAACCTTGAAGAACAGATTCACGTTTGACTGAATAAGCCCTTTTCATCTATAGTTCTCTAACCAGCCTGAGGGAGTTAAAAATGCTTATAATCATAGTATCATTAAGGTTGGAAAAGACCTCTAAGATCATCAAGTCCAACTGTCAACCCAACACCACCATGCCCACTAAAACATGTCTCAAAGTGCCACATCTACATGTTTTCTGAATGCCTCCAGGGACGGTGACTCCACCACTTCCCTGTGTTCCAATGCTTGACAACCCTTTCGGTGAATAAATTTTTCCTAATGCCCAATCTAAACCTCCCCTGGCGCAACTTGAAGCCATTTCCTCTTGTCCTAGTGCTAGTTACTTGGGAGAAGAGACCAACACCCACCTCGCTACAGCCTCCTTTCAGGTAGTTGTAGAGAATGATAAGGTCTCCCCTCAGCCTCCTCTTCTCCAGGCTAAACAACCCCAGCTCCCCCAGCCACTCTTCATAAGACTTGTTCTCCAGACCCTTCACCAGCCTCGTCACCCTTCTCTGGACATGCTCCAACACCTCAATGTCCTTCTTGGAGTGAGGGGCCCAAAACTGAACACAGTATTCGAGGTGCGGCCTCACCAGTGCCGAGTACAGGGGCACAATCACCTCCCTACTCCTGCTGGCCACACTATTTCTGACACAGGCCAAGATGTTGTGGCCTTCTGGGCCACCTAGGCACACTGCCGGCTCATGTTCAGCTGGCTGTCAACCAGCACCCCCAGGTCCTTTTCCGCCGGGCAGCTTTCCAGCCACTCTTCCCCAAGCCTGTAGCATTGCCTGGGGTTGTTGTGACCCAAGTGCAGGACCCGGCACTTGGCCTTGTTAACCCTCACAAAATTGGCCTCGGCCCATCGATCCAGCCTGTCCAGATCCCTCTGCAGAGCCTTCTTACCTCAGGCAGATTAACACTCCCGCCCACCTTGGTGTCAACTGCAAACTTACTGAGGGAGCACTTGATCCCCTCATCCAGATCATTGTTAAAAATATTAAACAAGACTGGCCCCAAAACTGAGCCCTGGGGAATACTGCTCGTGACCGGCCAGCAACTGGATTTGACTCCATTCACCACAACTCTCTGGGCTCGGCCGTCCAGCCAGTTTTTCACCCAGCGAAGAGCACACCCATCTAAGCCATGAGCCGCCAGCTTCTCCAGGAGAATGCTGTGGGAGACAGTGTCAAAGGCTTTACTAAAGTCCAGGTAGAGCACAGCCACAGCCTTCCCCTCATCCACTAGGCGGGTCACCTGGTCATAGAAGGAGATCAGGTTGGTCAAGCAGGACCTGCCCTTCATGAACCCCTGCTGGCTAGACCCAATCCCCTGGTTGTCTCGCACCTGCCTTGTAAGAGCCCTCAAGATGAACCGCTCCATAATATTCCCCGGTACCGAGGTCAGGCTGACAGGCCTGTAGTTCCCTGGATCCTCCTTCCGGCCCTTCTTGTAGATGGGCATCACATTGGCAAGCCTCCAGTCATCCGGGACCTCCCCTGTTAACCAGGACCACTGATAAATGATGGAGAGTGTCTTGGCAAGCTCCTCCGCCAGCTCCCATCTGGCCCCATAGACTTGTGAGTGTCCAGGTGGCATAGAAGGTCGTTAACCTCTTCCTCTCGGATTATGGGGGGTTTATTTTCAGCTTCCCATGCTCTGCCAGGCGCACAAGAGGCTGGGAGGGAGCATAGCTGGGACAGCCAGCCCAGCTGGCCAGTGGGGTATTCCATACCATGTGATGTCATGCCCAGTATATGAATGGGGGGGAGGGGATCCAGGAAGTGGCTATCGGTTTTGGCCATTTTCTCGGCGGGTGGTGAGCAATTGCATTGTGCATCACTCATTTTGTATATTGTATCGTTATTATATTATTATCATTGTTATTATTATTATTCTTTTCTTTTCTGTTCTATTAAACTGTCTTTATCTCAATTCACAAATTTTTTTTTTCGATTCTCTCCCCGTCCCACTGGGGGGGCAGTGAGCGAGCAGCTGTGTGGCATTTGGCTGCCTGCTGGGTTAAACCACTACAGGGGGGTGTATTCTCCATCCCTGTCTTCCAGCTCAGGGGGCTGAATTCCCTGAGGATAACCGGTCTGACAATTAAAGACTGAGGCAAAGAAGGCATTAAGTACCTCAGCCTTTTCCTCATCCTTGATGGAAGTGTTCCCCCCTGCATCCAAT
Organism: Oceanodroma leucorhoa; assembly: GCA_030449065.1. Lineage (NCBI taxonomy): Eukaryota > Metazoa > Chordata > Aves > Procellariiformes > Oceanodroma > Oceanodroma leucorhoa. The sequence goes on from JASVER010000176.1 coordinate 1,062,815, forward strand.
AAAGGAGGGAGATTCTCCTTGGCTCTCTTTTTGTCGTTAATATATTTCTAAAAACATTTTTTGTTGTCTCTTACATCTGTGGCCAGATGGAGTTCTAGCTGGGCTTTTGCCATTCTAATTTTCTCTCTTGCATGACCTAATGAGATCCCTGTACTCTTCTTGAGTTGCCTGCCCCGTCTTCCAACAGCGGCAGACTCTCCTTTTTTCCCTGAGTCCCAGCAAAAGCTCCCTGTTCAGCCAGGCCAGTCGTCCTCCTCGCCAGCTCCTCTTATGGCATACGGGGACAGCTCACTCCTGCGCCTTTAAGACTTCCTCCTTGAAGAACTTCCAGCCTTCCTGGACCCCTTTGCCCTTCAGGACCACCTCCCAAGGGACTATCTCAACCAGTGTCCTGAACAGACTAAAGTCCACCCTCCGGAAGTCCATGGCATGGTTTTGCTGACTCCTCTCCTTACTTCCCCAAGAATCGAGAATTCTATCATGTCATGGTGGCTAAGTCCAAGACAGCCTCCAAGCACCACACCTCCCACCAGTCCTTCTCTGTTGGTAAACAGCAGGTTGAACGAGGCACCTCCCCTGGTAGGCTCGCTTATGAGCTGCCTCAGGAAGTTATCTTCCACGCACTGCAGGAACCTCCTCAACTGTTTCCTCTCTACCATGTTGTATTTCCATCAGACGTCGGGCAAGTTGAAGTCTCCCACGAGGACAAGGGCTAGCGATCGCGAGACTTCTGCCAGCTGCTTGTAGAATGCTTCATCAGCCTCTCCATCCTGGTTGGGTGGTCTATAACAGACTCCCAGCAGGATATCGGCCTCACTGGCCTTCCCCCTCATCCTTACCCATAAGCACTCCACCTGATCTTCACAATCGTTAAGCTCCGTGCAATCGAAACACTCCCTGACATACAGAGCTACCCCACCTCCTCTCCTTCTTCGCCTGTCCCTTCTGAAGAGCTTATAGCCATCCATTGTAGCAATCCAGTCATGAGAGTCATCCCACCGTGCTTCTGTGATGGCGACTAAGTCACAGCTATCCTGCTGCACAATGGCTTCCAGCTCCTCCTGTTTGCTGCCCATGCTGTGTGCATTGGTGTAGACGCACTTGATCTGGGCTATCGATCTCACTCCTGACATTGGCATGCCACCCCTAGGCTCATCTCTAGCGAGCCTGGTTTTATCCCCTTCCCCCATCGAACCTAGTTTAAAGCTCTCTCGATGAGCCCCGACAACTCATGGGCGAGAATCCTTTCCCCCTTTGAGACAGCTGAACTCCATCCGTCGCCAGCAGGCCCGGTGCTGTGTAAACCTCCCCATGATCAAAAAAGCCAAAATTCCACCGATGGCACCAGCCTCTGAGCCACGTGTTTATCAGGTGTGCTTTCCTGTTCCTTTCAATATTCTTCCCTGCCACTGACGGGATTGAGGAGAACACTGCCTGTGCTCTTGGTCCTGTAACCAATCACCCCAGCGCCCTGAAGTCCCTTTTCATCACTTTGGGACTTCTCTCCGCAACGTCATCACTGCCAACCTGCATAACCAACAGCGGGTAATAGTCAGAGGGCCGTACCAGACCAGGGAGTCTCCTAGTAATGTCTCTAACCCAGGCCTCAGGGAGGAGCAGACTTCCCTGTGGGATGGGTCCGGTCGGCAGATTGGGTCCTCTGTTCCCCTCAGAAGGGAATCGCCTATGACAATTACCCTCCTTTTTTTCTTAATAGAGGCAGTCATAATGTGTGGGGCTGACTGACTCGACCTAGGCAACCCCCTGGATGGACCTTCATCTATATCCTCATTTGCCCTCAAGTTCCAGAGCCCCGTATCTGCTGTGTAAGGGCAACCGGGAAGGTGAGGGAGGCCGGGAGGGGATTCGCTTGGCGCCCCGAACAGGGACCCATTTCCATTCCCTCCCATCTCTTAGGTCCCCTCCTTCTGCCTGCTGGCAAGAGGGAAGGGGATCCTCTGCTTCTTGCGGAGCCTCCACCTGCTGCCTTTGCTTCAGGGATGGCAGCGTGTGGCTCCACCAATCTATCTCCCTCTCACACTTCCTAATGCTCCTTAACCTTTCCACTTCCTCCTTCAGCTCTGCCACCAGGCTGAGCAGATCATCCCCCTGGTCACATCGTGCACAGGTGCTGTCTCCACTGCCCTCCGGCACCAGTGACAGGCTCAGGCACTCCCTGGAGCCGGAGACCTGGACAGCTGCATGTTTGTGTGGGAGCTGCGTCCTGGTCGCCACACTCCTTCTGGTGATGGCTTTCGGACGAGTGGAAACCATGGCTAGGTCGTCTTCTGGGAAGGCGACGACTGCTACTTAAGTTAGTCTCTAGGGCCGGGAGGGGGACTGCGCCCTCCCTGCACGCCCTGCCCACATGAACTGCACAAACTTGATTTATGTAACAAGGTGTCCTGACCTCAGCTGTCATGTAGAATTTCAGAACAAGTCATTAAACCAGCGTAGCTACCGCAATTTTCCAACCTGACGCTGATAATTATATGTCATTGTTTATTTTAAAAAAAAAAGCTTAATTGGCATATTTAATTTGTGACTTTAACTGACCAAACTTGGACTGAAAATTTCCATGTGGTACAATGCTTCATTAGCCCATTAGTTAACTCTGTGTATTCGTCTTCCACTAGACAAACCTATTCTATAGGATTTCCTGCAGAGAAACACTATGTGAGCTTTTTTGACATTAACTGTATTTCAACAACTGCCAAGACTTGGAACAATTATTGCATTCTTCCTGTCATGAGGAAGTCCCAGGTTTCATGACACACTTTGCAGTTTCTTTATCATCGTGTTGATTAAGAGCAAGTCTCCTCGAACACTTGTTCCAAGTTCTTGCAACACATTATACCTCTAGCCTGGAAACTTCTACTCCACAGGTTGCGAGAGAGAAGAAATCAGCATGTGCCCTTCCTTGTGAAAATCCTCAATTCAGAAGTTGTCTCTAGGAATAGAATTCAACTGATTTTACAGTTTCTTTGCACTACACATAAAAAAGGGAGGGATGGAAAAGGATAATATAACCAATTGTTCAGAGCAGTGTTGCAAGGATCTTAAAGGAAGTGACTAAGTATTAGAAATAAAGATGAACAGTTTGAAAGTCTTCTTTAAATTAGAAGCAAAGCTATAAAAAAAATTATGTTACTGTAAAGGCGCCAGACTATGTTGGCATTTCAAGGTAAAATAAATCAACTATTGAATTGCACTAAAACAGATGAGCCAAAAGGGTTTGTTCTTGTTTTTTTGTTTAACACTGGTTTATGACAATCAAGAATTCTGTCAGAATGAGGATGGAATTCCAAATTCTGTCACAGGAAATGTGACAACAGCCTTATTTGTTTGACATCAGAAGTCCCCATTCTCCAGAAGTAGAAGACTGTAGAAAGGCAAGAACAGATCAAACGTACGAGTCTCTCTGTTAGTCTCCTATTATTCTTCAATTCAGATGTAGCTTTGGTGGCTTGCACGCTAATAACGTCTCAACTGTATTATATCTCTTTAAAAAGAGATAGGAAGGCTAAAACTGAACACAGTATTCAAGATATGAACATCTATGCTATATCTATGATGTTATAGAATTCCCCATTTACTTTCTTAATAAATCCTAACACTTTATTTGGGAATTTTTTATGATTACTCAGCACTGAGCTGACTCTTTCATACAAATATTTGGCATGAATCTCAAATACTGCTCCTTAGTCTGTCACTGTAAAGTGAGTCAGGACTTTTTTTATCTTCCTTCTGTGCCTGTGCACCATTTCAGACATATGATGAATTTCATTATGCCATTTCATAATACAGTCCCACAGTATCACAAGGCTCTTTCTTCCACAGTTCTTCAACTGACTAACTTGATTTCTTCAGTGAACTGTTTTTTATTGCACTGATTATTCCATTTCCAGGGCATTAAAGAACTTACCATCTTGTTGAATTTCACTACTGATGTCCAGCTGCAACAAACATTTACTGTTTTACTATTTCCTACTCTTTAGCTGCTCGGTTTCCTTAAAAGTCTGTTTTATGGGACTCAGCAGCAGCCTTTCAGAAATTTAGGAAGCCTCCATCAATCCCTTATCCACATGACAGCTAACTCTTTCAAGCCTTCCAATAGGCTTTAGGGTACAATTTCTCTTTAAAAAAACCCAAACATGTTGACTGTTCTTAACTAGGTCATATTTAGTTGTGTATTCACCAATTCTATTCTTAAATAATATTTCTATAACCTTATCAGTCTTATGGCTTGTAGTTTCCTGGAGCTCTTCTAAAACCTTTTCTGGCATCACAGTAATGTCTTGCTTAAAACTGACTTGGCATTGAAGACACAGAAAATTTCTAATGTTCATTTTCTCAGTTTTTTCTGCTATCATTGATGTAGTTTATTTTCCAAAAGGATCTTTTGAAGACTCACACTCAAAGAAGGGATCCAGCCTAAATGCTTCCTCCAGTTTCTTGTAAGTGAAGACAGAATAAAGAGTGTAAAGATGTAAAGATTGATTTCAGTTCCTCTGTAATGGCCCTGGCTTCTCCATTACTCCTTTTTTACCTTTATCCATCAACCTTATGGACCTGCTCACTGACATCCTGCCCTTGAAATACAGAAGAAAAACGAGTCATTAGATTAGACACATTTTGCTAGTTGTTCTTCAAAGCTTTTTTGATCTGCCTTATGTTTAACCTGCCAGAGTTTCAGAATTTATCGTCTTTAATTTTCTTCATTTGGACTATATTTAGCCATACCAGTTTCCTCTAGCTCATTTTGTAGACTGTTTCTAAGTACTCTGCAATGATAGACAATCTCTATCATCGCTGTTTTAGATCTGTTGAAAAGAGCACTAAATACTCAGAGAGGAAAGAACCCAGCTTTCTAGTGCTGCGATTAGAACAGCCAGAAGAACGGACTACTGGTTCCCACCCCTGCTTCCAGGGCTTCCACAAATTATCAACAGATTTTGAATACAAATGTGAATGAGTCAAAAAAACGGGGCCAGGTCATACGTAGCTGATTAGGTTCTATTCTTCCTTCCTCGGTATATTCCAACATGTTGCACTGAATAGAAATGCTAAATCCTTGTATTCTTTTCAGGTGCATATTTATACCTTGACAGTCTGTGATACTTGATACCTGCTAAATATAAAGTGACAGGAGATTAAATCAACACCGTGAGGCACCACAGTTGGTATGCTTTATAAACAATAAAACACCAAGCAGACTTCAGCTAATTTGGAGACAGGGCTTTGATCACATTGAGAAGAAGAAAGTTATATGTAATGTGACAAATAAGTTACGAATCCTGGCAGTAAAAAGCAGTCTCTTATTAACTCCCTTGCTTTGAAAACACCTGAAAGGTGTGTTTGTTTTGTTTTAATTTCATATTCAACTACCTTGCATAGAATATTCAATAAATACACCTTATATTATGCTTACTGTTTATTAAACCATATTTTTTTTTCTATTTTAGAAAACAGAAAGTATACAAAATAGAAAACTATCCTGATGATAACTTTAACTCTCAAGGAACTGTTATTACCTTTGCAGAAGCCCTAGCTAGCTTTGCACTTTCCAAGTCAGATATTGTACACACTTATTTCCAAACGTTTTCAGATTCAGTAAGAATTCAGGAACTAAGGCAAGAGTTTTTGTCTTTTATTAAATGGAATTTTCTAATATATTTCTAATACAGTATTTTTAAACCATCCATTTGTGCTTAGGTCATTGCCAGGGGCTTCAGCAATTAAGAAAATCTATACATTGTTACTGTTTACTCTTTTTCTGTTAAATTTAAGTGTTGGAACATGAAGAAAGACAAATAAGTTCAGCAGTGAGGGCTGGTATCTCACTTATGAATAAAAAAGTTACTGATGCTTCTCATCAGGATAAACAAACTCAAAGAGAAAACAGTTCAGAACAAATTACATTTTTGTTATGTAGCCTATTTTTATAATCAGCTTCATAATCAGCATATAACCACATTTTCAGGGACAATTTCTCTTCTCCTGTTTCATACATTCACAGAAAAGAGCCTAACTTTCTGCCATTGCAGTTAGTATACTCAGAAGAGTGGATTTAAAGTTGGGGACATGAAAGACGAGAGTACCAAGTAAAGAAATCAAGAAACCACAGGAGAACCAGACCATCCTTATTTGAGAGGTAAGTTCAAAAGAACCTAAAGAAAACTGTATCATCACTAATATCTGCAAGTATGTTGTATTGATTTAAGTGGAAAAAGTTGAATTACACATTTTTATACCAAGAAAGATGGTGACATTGTCAATAGATGTTGCTAGCTGACAGGCAAATCCCTATTCAGTGGAAAGCAAAGAACTCTTTGGACCAGCTAGACAAAAGATGTGTGTGTGTGTTTGATAACAATCCATCTACAGAAGCTCGTTTCAAAGAATAATTCTAAAAACTCATCCATATTTCACAAACAACAACTTCCCATCCCCAGGTTACAATATTATTTTTAACTATTGTAACATATGAAATCTAATTTATTGTCTAGCAAAGAACAGAGTTTAAGATGCTAATAATAAGAATTTTCTTGATGGGCCTACACCTATGCACATACATTTTTTGAGTCTCTTTAGTCTTTAAAATGGAAATCTTAGGAGACCAAAAGTTAACATGCAAAAACCCCTAATCACTACCCTGATTAATCATATCCCTCATGTTAGTCACAGCAAATTTTAGAACACATGGTAGTGTGACATACAGGTTTATTGCAGCAATCTGTAAGATCATAAGTTTTATTCAGTCGTAGACTCAGGTTGTGTATTTGGAGTGTAACTGAAATGATGCTTCCACTGAAAAACCAACTTTACTCTTAAATAAAATAAAAGTCAATGTGATTGTACTAATCAGATAGAAACCTCCTTGCCCTTCCTCAGAAAGTTACAATGGTACTTAAATTAATCAGTGGGGTTTTTTTCTTTTGTTTTATTTTTAAGTTTATAAGTGTGCTTTAGCTGCCGACCTAAAGTCTGTTAAGCTAATTTCAAGAAAAATTTTAAGAAACGTAAAGCAAAAGGGACAGGGAAAGTCCCACATTATTCAAAGGCAGTTTATTCTGAAGTCACTCAATATAACTCCTTGGTTTTCCCCAATCCATTTCAAAATTTTAATTTCTCAGTCTTGGAAATTCTGACTAGGATCTGAAAGAGGAAAAAAAAGCTGCTTTCTCACAGTGTTTAACAATCTGCCAGTTTCAAGCCCTTTAAAGGCATTGCTGCAAAACTAAGGCAGTGGGAATGGCTGTACCCACCCATCAACTTTCTGTGTTGATGAGCAGAGCCATATGCAGCCTGCCCACTGTCATACTAGCAGAAAGCTATGTCCTTTACAATCAGAGCAGAAGTATAATTTAATGCAAAATCTGAACTTAAAAATAGCATTTACGTAACAACTGTGCTACAATATTGTAAATATTGTAAATATAAAGTTAATACCTTTTCCTAAACGGAAAATGTTATTTCAAACTTCAGTTAATAAATTTATTTATTTATTTATTTTTAACTTTGATGTATACAGTTATGCATCTGAATGTAAAGGAATCAAGAACTGAACAGTAGTAGGGTGCATTAGAATATTTTTTTCCTTGAAATACTGCATTGTTGTTCCCTTGAGCCTGCTGGGACTTTCAATTATGAAATCATATCTCACCTCATCATCAGTCATCTCTTGGGAAAGAAAAGCATGTTGACCTATGAAATAAATAAAATTACCTCCCACTGTTTAGAAAGATGAATCATTTATTTGCTTCATTTCCATGGATGCAATGCACCTGTGTAAGCAATTGCTTGCATCTCATAGGCCAATGCTTGTATTATGCCCAGCAAATTACATTTCAAGAGATTACACTATGCATTAGGGAAATACTTCGGTACCTGAAGAACTGTTATTGCTCTTCTTGCCACTCTTACCATTTTTTTTTCCCTAACACAAATCTGAATAAACTGGTTACCAGGAATAACGTAATCAAGTTTGTATCAAGCTTGCTTAATAAAGGTATTTTAACTGTTTTGTAAGTGAAAGCTGCATACAGCAGCAGCCTGTACTGCTGCAAATCTGAAGCAATTTTTAAAGTAGGGCATTATCTAAAAGCAAAGAGTTGGAAAGAAAGCATTCAGAAATTTTATGATCCTGTTGATTATGAGTGGATACTTCACAATCTCACCAAGTTAATGCTTTATTAGTATAACTAAAGTTATTTTACTGCTATTGAAATGTTTTCATTTGAAATTAGTGAAGAGCAATGATTAACCATCCATTACAAACGTAGTGGATTAAGCTTTAGTAGCTCCAAAATATACAGGACAATGTTTATAATGCAGAAGTTCAATGAAATGGGTGTTTTAATAGCTTTTTCAAATTAAGTCCAAGAACATCTGTATCATTTGTGTAGGCTTGCTTACCCTACAAATAGGGCATGATACTTTCAGCAGTTACTATAGCAATAACTTAGTAATTACTTTTAAATAGCAAAAAAGGTGCTTCAGTAAAAACCATTTAAAATATCCTCATCTAACTATATCCCTCTGGAGCTTCAACAGGTTTTTTTTTTTGTTGTCTAATTTAAAAAAAATTACTTTTGATGAAAGCAACTTTCAATTGCCCACTCTAAAGTCTTGAAAAAAAAAGTATGTACATAAGACTGAAATATGATATACATTAAAAAAGTGACCTACATTTTAAGCAGATAAACTTACAGAGCCTACAAAGATTTTAAAATTGGTATAATAAAACGTATACAGCTAGCTGAGGCTTAGATTCCACAAATCATATTACAGTAAAATCAAGTTCATGACAGGAAGCATTATACTCATTAGTAAATTCTTGTAGGATTATACACAGAATTTGCTTCCCATGAAATGTATACACACACAAACACGTGTGTGTGTGTGTGTGTATAAGTATATATAATTTTTTTAATCAGTCTTATCATAACATTGAGGAGTAGAAAGAGATGCCCTACCTTTCAGATTAGAATTCTGCTAATGAATTGGAAGTCATACTTTATTGTCAGCTTTATGAGCTTACCTGAACACTGCTTATATCTGGTGTTATGGATATGTTCCAGAGCAAAACAGGCTCAGAAAACCAAAACAAGAGACCTAAATATAAAATTAAAAAATACCCCAAATTAATTAGTACAACAGCAGCCTTAGGTGGAAGCACCAATAAACTTTTTATGCTTACTACAAGGAAAAGTTCCAGGAAAGAAAAGTCACTCTCAGAATATTATTTATCTACCAGATGGGAACCAGCAAGTTTAAAAGTATATTGTAAATAATCGCAAGTCCTGATTTTTGTACTTGTACCTTAGAGAAATGTTTTAATCATCTATTAAATGGAAGCCACACTTGTGCACACGTGTATATTTTCCTTCAACTCTAGGTCAGTAAATATTTTAGTGAAGTCAACTCGTTACAAAGAAACATAATTTTAAAAACTAAGAGACTGCAAGAATATTTATAGTTGGGAACCTGCAGATCACAGTATCCATGTATTTTTCACTTCTTTCTGTGCCTTTACTGACTCTATTATTAATGCTGACGGAATAGGTTGAAGCTAGCAGTTACTGACATTAATTTAGAAATGTATATTATAATCCCATTTTTTTCAGATAACTGCAAATATTTTATTTTTATTTCTATTATAAAATGCATCTTCATGTAAAGGTAGTTATCCTTACTACTTTGATATAGAAAGGAGGTTCTAGCTATATTAACTTATGAAAACATACAAAGGGAAAGAAAATCACTGCACTAAAGGCATGTCCCCATCTACACCTACTTGAAATATGTTTCCAGCATCCATTTTACAGTTATATATATGCAATACAGATAAGCCACTCGCTGATTTAAGAACTGAAAAAAGAAAGATCTCCAAAACCTTCAGGAGAAATACCAAAGATACTCTACCTGCAAGTATAAAAACTGCAAGGACAAAAAGATCCCTGTTTTCAGAAGCTGGGAAGCTGGAGATAGTATTTTCCAAGACTTCAAGATTCATAAATGTGTTAGGATGCCACGAAGCACAAATTCTATCTCAAACAATGGAAAGCAGCAGCATTCCATTTCATGAAAACTCAGCAATTCCAATCAGTCCCAAGATGTCCAAACAACTTATTTGTTGAAGTGCTTCACTGTGGTACTGTGTCAGATATGTTAGTATGCATTTGAAGAGAAGGGGAGACAGAATGGGCATGATGTTAAACGAGAAGGGAATCCACAGCCATTTCTGTCTTGTGGACTCAAAGACATCTCCTGTGACCCCAGCAGTAATTTGGAGATGCAGGCTGGAGTAGGCAGACAAACATAACCCCAAAGATAATAAAACAGACATAGAAGAGAGTGTGTTTCATTCTAAAACAAAATTCAATGCATACAGTTTCTATACCAGTAGTGCCAATCCCTGATCAGCCATACTAGTTCATGGAAGAATAACTGAAACGAATGGTCGAATTGATTATCTAACATACACTGTGCCTGTAGAAGCAGATAAAGTAAAATACACTGAATCATATAACACACAATTTTTTTAATATTAAGCTTAAGATGCTCTTACAAGTGAATCTAACTTTGAGAGCTGATCTTGACTGTTTTCTATTCAGTCTCCTGATTTTAAGAAGAGGGGAAGTTTATATATAAAACCTCAGAAACTACTTTAAGAAGAGACACTCAACACCACCTTTTTCAATTCTGCTTTCTATTAAGCTAGAGTCTCTACACAGCATTTATGTCCTACTGGATGGTAATATAAGCTAGGTTCTTCAGCTGTTTTCCCATTTCAGGGTCTCCTCTTTTCTTGATTTCAACAAAGCTATTCAAACACACATTTATTCTCAAATTCCAAACTAATTTTATTAAAATTACAGTTTGTGACAGTGCTGGTCATTTATCCTTGCCACCAAGATAAGGAAAGCAGAAGGAGAAAGATGTGAAAAACTCCAGGACCACATGCTTTCAAGTCCTCATATTCCACAAAAAGTATGATGGAAAATACAGGACTTCATTCTCCCAGAAGAAGATTGTTAGTGAGATTAATAATCTAGATGTGTTGCATACTGATCATATGTACAGAGGCAATCAAAATATAACTAAAATAAAGAAAGATTCAAGTCATATAGAATGTATTAATTCACAGAATCATAGAATCATTAAGGTTGGAAAAGACCTCTAAGATCATCGAGTCCAACCATCAATCCAGTACCCATGCCCACTAAACCATGTCCCGAAGCACCTCATCCACACGTTTTTTGAACACCTCCAGGGGTGGTGACTCCACCACTTCCCTGGGCAGCCTGTTCCAATGCCTGACTACCCTTTCAGTGAAAAAATTTTTCCTAATATCCAATCTAAACCTCCCCTGGCGCAACTTGAGGCCATTTCCTCTCGTCTTATCACTTGTTACTTGGGAGAAGAGACCAGCACCCATTGTGCTTACCTAAAGATAATGTGGACATCAAAACCTGATAGAACCTGTAAACTGAAAAGCCGCATTAAGGAGAGGAAGAAGAAGAAGGGATGGGAAAAATAGTATTTGGATACATCACTTTGAAAAACTTCCACTTTACCTTGTAAGAAAGTTAATAGTTGCGTATACTTATTTAAGTACATTAGCGAGTGGTATTTTAAATATTTTAAGAACACTAGGAAGCAAATTTACATACTGAAGTAACAGATGAATACAAGAAACTCAAACAGAAGCGTATTCCACCAAAAGACAGAGCTCCAAAGAGTTCTGCTGCATCATATGAACTCGGTGCATCTATACTTTCCTTTGCCTGAGGAAGGCCAGTGGCCAAAATAAATTCTAATTTTCCTTTTCCATTTTTTGAAGATGAATTTTTTCAGGTAAATTCAGTATCAGCAAGAGGTGACATAATGACAACTTTTTATACTGAAGTGCTCCATTTATTCGCAATACAAGTACAACTCTCACTGTATACTGTGCTTGAAGGACTCAGGTGGTTTTGTTCCTGAACAAGAAGCTGGCAATTTTAATACATATAGCATGCTGTTAGTGTGAATAACTTCTTGAGCTGAATCATAAAGGACTTAATGCCGTAGACATTAAAAAAAAACAAACAAAAACTTGAAGGATGAATTTTTAACCAAGCCATTCTTCCATTCTTATTTATGTGAGCTACTGAGGTTCATCACCTGTACTATTGACCACATAGGAGTGTAAATTCTGAGGTTTTGCCAAGTCCTTGTCATGACATATTATTTTATAAAATTCCTGAAGTTACTGTCTTTAAGTGAAGAGAAGATAAATAACAGAGTTTAATAGTTCTTTACTTGATCTTGAGACAGTCTATTCAATGTGGAAAAAAAATCTCTCACATAACTGAGGAATTTTGGATGAGTCAGTATTGCAGAACTTGGCTCTATTTTTCAGTGTTCAACAGGAAACTATCTTTCAACATGATGGCTCTCCAGTAGTCTTAAATAAAAACTATAAGAATTAATACTTCACCATTTTGGAGATGGTCAGGATTATAACTCAGCACCACAGTATCACTGACAGGCACTCTATTTCCTTTGTACGTTTGAGGTTAAGAAAAAAGGAGAAATAAAAAAGGCAAATGATTACTAGAAGGAAAAAATAACTCACATACTTCAGATAGAAGAATAAACTTAAAAAATAGGTATAATAATAGATATATCCACTTCAAAGCATGATGTGGGGAAAAAAAACTAAATCACTTCTTCCCCCCTAATCCTTTCTAATGAAAAAATAAATGTAGTAAATGCAGCCCATTTCTAATCCTAATAATGTTCTTAATTTCTCTTTTTAAATTTCAAAACTCAAGATTTTGAATTTTGAATTCCAAAATACTAAAATACATTTAGTAAAAATAGATGTCTTATGGCCTAAAAGAACCTCTGTTACAACCACATTCACAGAAATCAAGTCAGCATGTGAAGTCTGTTTACCAGATGTCATATGGACAGAGCTAAAAGCTGCAGTAAAGGTGGCTAAACTAGTTCTGATTCTTCCTCTTCCGAATATTGTGAGGACTCATGTAGAGATAGGTGGGCTAATCAGATACAACTGTGGTAGTGCCTAACATACAGAAGAGATGTATAGTTTCAGAGACTGACTGTCTTTCAGATTTGGAAGTCATGAGTTTTCTACACAGTTCTGAAATATACTCTACCTATACGAAAAGAGCTCGCAGAAGCCACAAACTCCAGAAGAACCGAAAAACCTGGTTCCAAGGTTAACTTTCAGAGGAACTACTAAAGCATTACATAATACGAAGTTTGAAACATGCCCTTCAGAATCAAAACCATGTAGGAAGTTGTCCAATATCATATAGGGTTTTTTCTCTCTTCAACAGAAAAAAAAAAAAATTGTTGACTGGGTAGCTCTTACCCCTCTAATCAAATGCAGATATAAGCAGTCACGCTGAGGTTAATTCTTAAAAGAATGTTTAAGATAAATATCTCATTTTCTATATTGAAGTGTAAAAAAAAATCTACACTAAGGTTTCATCACTGAACTCATTGGTTTATTAATATTTTATTATGTATCTAAATTCAGAAAAGATTACTAACTAGGTCAATGATTAGGCTTGTATATTCATTCAAACATGGGAGAATAAAAATTTTAAAATGTTCTTAGGTTTTTTAACACAGCAAATCCATTTGTTCACCCAGATAACCTTGAGAAGTCTGCATAGGATGAACTGCATATATTAATGAACCCAGATCTCACTATTTCTGCACTGCAGTTATTTGCCCTGAAGAACAACTTACTTTTAGAACTTACAAGTTTTAGTGTTTCTTTGTATTTGTAAGATCAAAATGCACATGGTACAGCACCTTTAGCAATCAAGAGAGCATACATCTCTCCAAAGTAACACAATTCAAAAGAGAGTCAAACTGATAAACTAAAAGGGCTTGTATTGAGCCACAATTCATTCTTGGCAGTTTGTGATTTCTAAGTATGTCTAAAGTACCTGATAATTCCACTTTCCCCAGAGGCCCAGAGCTCTCTGTTAGGTGTCTATGTCTCTCCTTGCCACAGCTGGGGTTAGTGGGGACCCTGCCTCTCTGGCCAGTGTTTGAAGACATGCTAGTGAGAATTCTCCCTCCTCCCCGCAGGACACTAATCCTCAGACCCCTTATGGAGAGATGATGCAGTCTAGCCTGAACTTCACCTTCACTACAAAGCTCAGTAGAACTGGAAATAGATTTCATCCTCCAGGCTTTGCTGAAAATTTGTTCTCAATGACACAGAGAGAGAACTTTGAAAGAATCAGAGCTGCAAAGTCCTATAGCAAAAGAACACTTCTTTCTCAGGGAAGGGAAGGGAAAGTGAAGGGAAAGTGAAGGGAAAGAGAAGGGAAAGGGAAGGGAAAGGGAAGGGAAAGGGAAGGGAAAGGGAAGGGAAAGGGAAGGGAAAGGGAAGGGAAAGGGAAGGGAAAGGGAAGGGAAAGAGAAGGGAAAGAGAAGGGAAAGAGAAGGGAAAGAGAAGGGAAAGAGAAGGGAAAGAGAAGGGAAAGAGAAGGGAAAGTCTTCCCAGTCTCAAGTCCTAACACAATATTTTCAGAAATTACTGTTTCTCAGTTGTCTTTATAGGTAGGTAGAACTTGACATTTGCCATATGCCTGGAAAAAAAAAATCTAGATTCCCTTCCCTACCACCAGTAATTCTGGCTGTCTCTTGCTTCAAATTCCACTTCCCTTACATTGCTGTAACATTAAAGTATAAAAGCAATTAAATTCCTCTCACCAACAAAAGAACTATTATTTTTACTAATATTTACAAAAATAAATACATTCAAAGTAATTCATTAAAAGTCTTCATTAAGTAAAATTCTATCCTTTCCAGAAACAGATGTGATATATGCACAATATTGGAGGCAAAGACATCTCATACTTCATAATCCTAACTTGAAGTACAATGATCTTTAAACTTTTTTCCTGTATCACCATCCTTATTGTCGTGGTTTAGTCCCAGCCAGCAACTAAACACCACGCAGCCGCTCGCTCACCCCCCCACTCCGGTAGGATGGGGGAGAGGATCGGGAGGGCACACGGAGGAAAACCCACGGGTTGAGATAAAAACAGTTTAATAATGGAAATAAAACAAAGTAGAACAGTGATAATAACAATGATAACAACAATAACAGAATATACAAAACAGGCGATACACAACGCAACTGCTCACCCCCATGTGTTCCGGACCAACCGCCCGAACCGTGCGCTCCCCCCCAAAGGAACCGCCCCCGGTTTTTAAACTGGGCATGATGTCACATGGTATAGAATACCCCATTGGCCAGCTGGGTCAACCACCCCGGCTATGCTCCCCCCAGGTCCCCCTGCACCTGGAAGGGCGGGGGAGGCTGTCGGTGCAAGCACCACCCAGCAACAACCAAAGCATCAATGGKCCATCAWCATTCCTTTCAYYRYCAAACCSRAAACACAGCACCCCCTCCAGCTACAGGGAAGAGAGTTAACTCTGTCCCAGCTGGAACCAGGACACTTATGTAAATATTAAGTGGCTGCATGAATAAAAAATTAAGGTTACCAAGGTAACTATCTCTAAAGAGATTAGAGAAAAGCAAGGATGTAAGTGATGGTATCTGTACACAAAGGGAAGAAAAAAGGAAATAGGAAAATTCGTTATACTGTTCCATGTCCTGCAATTTTTAAGATGTGGTATGTAAAACCGGACCCACAGAAGACAATTTGGATAATCACTGTTTTAAGTTTTCCTTTAAGATATTATTCTATCCCAGTTATTTCATTGAAATAAGTAGTCTTAGTATAAATTAAATACGCTGTTAAATGTGCTGTCGCACTGCACACATTTAAAACTCCCTTTTGCTTAATAGTTCTAAGAGACCATTAAGAAGACTGAATAAAACTGTGACATGAATATTGGTATTCTTTTAGAAACATCCAGTAATCTTCAGCAATTAAGAGGAAATGTTATATATTAGGATATTTGCCAACACTCAGTGAATTCTCCAAATTAGGATAAAAATATCAGCATTTGAATATTTAGAATGAAAACTACAAAATTAGGAGAAACTGAGAATACATGGTCCAAAAAGTACATAAAGATGCTCAACTATTTAAAGACATACTGCTACCCATGGTAGAAGAACTAAATTGGAAGAGAACTGCTGTTTTGTGTAAGGAAAAATATTCTGATTGTTTCATTCCTACTTCTATCATGAAAGTCAGGATAGATTTTTAACTCACGTTTCTAAAGTGAGTATCTTCAGTATGTTTTATCCTCTCCAAACTTTCCTGACTCATTTATTTTGATACTAAATAAATTCTGAACACTGAATAGTTCTAAATGCAGTTATTCTCAAATTATTTTTTTAGAGTTACTAGTACAAAACTGCTTGTGATACACACAATGACTGAATTGCCGTATGATTAAATGTTTTTGGTACTTTACAATGCAGAGTTTCTTCGGTATTTGGAATATATCATAGTTTGCTACAATGCAAATCATCATGCAATTAAGGATTAACAGCCTTCCACCTGCCCAGCTTAGAAGAAAAAAAAAGCCTCTACAATAAATTATGCCAAGAGAGGATAAACCACTTTTTTTCCTCACAATATGGAAAATAGTGCCCGAAAGCTGTAGGTTAAAACCTTTAGTTGGGAAACAGCTATTTCCAGCCAATAAGAAGGGTAAGACATTCTTCCTCTGGGATATTCTTGACCTATTCAGGTATGCAGAAAAGGCATAGCTCCAACACCTCTTCAGCTACCCTATTTGTCCTCTTGTAGTAATAGGCGTTCATCAACTGTTTAGTTATACACACACTGGCAGTGCTAGGAAGGAAGTATAAAAAGGCATTTAAGGTACCTCTAACTTCTGAAGCAGAGCAGAGTCAACAAATACTTGAGAGAATTTGCTCCAGCTCCACACTGTGTACTTACTAATAGGGAAAAATGTGTTGCACCTTTCTTTTCAAGAAGAAGAAAAAAGAATAGCTATGTATGACAAATTGCTGGCAAGCCCAAGTCAAGCCACAGGGCAGCTTACTGTTAATCAGGAATAATTATCTCAAGAGTATTGAGTAATCAATGACAAAGTGACCCATGTGACATCAAAGGAAAAAATAGGATTGGCTTATGAAGTCATTTTATATTTCCCATAACTGCACACAAAGATTTACTGGCTACTTGAAACAAGACAACCTCCCTGGTCAAAGGTCTGAGGTGCATAATCCACTCTTGCTCACAATTCTACAAGCCTGTTAAAATTAGAGGTGAAATAGTGAGCCTACATGACACGTAGTAGGAGGATTAGTGCTTTACTCGTGAGAAGGTATTGCCTCTTGTTTCCACCAGGGTAAATATGGAGATTTTTAGGATTAATACATTGGCAGAAACTGAAGGGAATCTGGGAAGAGTACGGGCACTCTAGTTTTCTTCAGGACCAATAACCTGTTGTAACATTTCAGGTCTTGTTCCTAAACGTATCATCCTGAGTGCTCTCACATTCTTGATCAAGTTTCCTGCTTGATTCTTATCCCCTGTTACCTCACTGCATCCACTTTTGCTTATCCTGTCCTGACCCTACAACATCCCCCACCCTTCTACCTCACATTTCTTTCCTTTTCACCTTTCCCATCCTACAACTTCCTTCACCTGCAAACACATATCACAGCTTTTTAGAAGATTTTTTTCTTCTTTTACTTTCAAAAGCACACTACCCTCTTTACATCTGTACAGATACGACTGATTTGAGAACAAAATTGAGATTTATAGATAATGTTTAGCCAACAGTTCCTCTATCTCACTATAATGTCCATGCAAGCAGAGATCACAATCAAAGGAACAGAGTTTCTGGGATGCACCAAATCAAGAATGAATTATTTTCCCTTAAATATTGATTATCTTTTCTTAGCAGGATGAAGTCTGAGAATCCACATTATTTAAACTTAAATACAGGTCAAGTTTGCTCAAAGTTACTCAGAAATGTTATGGTTATTATTTGCAAGGAAGATCATACATCATCCACCCCTAATGCTTTTTTTCTCCAGTCTTAGATGGGTGGTAGCTGTCACACTTTGTATTCATTGTGCAATAGAATTTAAATGCAGATGTCTTTGAACAATGTTTATCAACTACGGAACTAGAGACCTTACACTAGAATCCAATAGTAAATCCCTCCTATTGTACTCGTCTCTGATCCAAATCCCAGTGACTATTATCAGAACTTATCCCTGCTGGTGAGCAGTTACTGGCTCGAGGGAATCATACAGGAGCCTCTTTACTTCCTCCACTAAGCTGAATGAACAATTGAAGTGGCAGTGTTTACACTTCCTGAATGCTGCTAAATCATCCCTGAGGATTACTTAACTCCGGGGCATGTAACAGTATCTTTGAAGAGCAATCTGTGCATTTGGGATGCACCTCATATAATACCAAATAATAGGTTTTTCAAATAAATAACAAAAGAAAGTTTTTGCAGGGGATTCTCATGAGTCTAAAACATTTGTTATTTTAAACTACAGAAGTTGATAATTATGATTTATTTTGAATATATTCAACATATGGGTTTAAGAGCAAAGCATAAGTAAATTCAGTAATTGCACTAACTCTTCTAAAATGTAAATGCAAAATGCCAGCTGCATGGAATTCCTCATATCTTTCATTTGCTGTTCTTCAAAGACAATTAAACTTAATCTTTTTAGGCTCCGCAGAACCTACAGCACAAATGACATTTTCAGATACCAGAACAGTACTCTTGGCTATGATGATGAATGTTTGCACGAATGCTATATAGTTCAGTTGGTCCAAAAATCTACAAATTAAACCAACATATACACAACCTTAACATAGAATGCTGATATTATTTAACAAAAGCAGAAAACTCTTTAGAGTTACTGGGAAAATAATAGCTTTCCTAACCCAGAAATACTTGTTTTATTCCACTTACTCTTTTTTTTTTCCTTTTTCTTTTTTTTTAAATCATATGAAAGTTAACTATGCCTGTATAACGTTACTTAGAGTACTGTCTTTCGAAGACAGAAGATGCTGTTGGTGATCTATCAGTCCGGAGTTGATGCTGCTCATAGATCCCCCTGGCTTTGAAACTCCGAATGACGTGAGCTACTGACTGTCATAGATACTGTTCTCAAGACGGCTTCTATATCCCTGACACTCAAAATCTGCTGTCACTGGCATGCATGCCAAGAGTTTTATTCCCAATAGCACGATTCCTTCTGCTGTAAACTAACATAGTCCTGGGAATATCAGTGTGCTGGTTTTGGCTGGGATAGAGTTAAATTTCTTCCTAATGCTATGTTTTGGGTTTAGTATAAGAAGAATGTTGATAACACACTAATGTTTTTAGTTGTTGCTAGGTAATCTACTTTTCAAGGACTTCTCATCTTCCCATGCTCTACCAAGCGCACAAGAGGCTGGGAGGGAGCAGAGCCGGGACAGCCAGCCCAGCTGGCCAATGGGGTATTCCATACCATGTGACGTCATGCCCAGTATATGAATGGGGGGGAGGGGTCCCGGAAGGAGGGATCGTTTTGGTTGTTGTCTCGGCGGGTGGTGAGCAATTGCATTGTGCATCACTTGTCTCATATATTGTATCATTAATATATTATTACCATTGTTATTATTATTATTCCTTTCTTTTCTGTTCTATTAAACTGTCTTTATCTCAATCCGTGAATTTTGTTTTCAATTCTCTCCCCGTCCCACTGTGGGGGGGGAGAGTGAGCGAGCGGCTGTGTGGCATTTGGCTGCCTGCCGGGTTAAACCACGACAATCAGGCAAAATGAGCCTCGCTGCAGATGGACAACACAAAGCCTAGAAAATGTTTAAATATTACTGGAACAATTTTGATGGTTAGAAGGCAGAACATAGTTGTCAACTCAAAAGGGAAATTTAACCCATCACAGGTAGGAATCTGGTGCCTATAACTATCGTCTTTTTTGCTAGGACAACAATATCCTGCCTAAATTACCATCATTATTTTTAAAAGCTAAACCTAATTATATGTTTGGGAAATACACAGTTATCACTAAAGAGTTTATTTTGTCATTTGTACAACATATTTCTTATTGCTGTGAATCACAATCATCAATAAAAGGCTTTCACTATAGATATATCCTTGTATGCAGTCTCGTTGAAAAGTCTGCTTATTAATTTTATGGAAAGAAGCTAGTCAGTATATTCTACTCTCAGATATTACGGAATATTATGAATTAGTTTCTCATGGTAGTTTTTAAAATGGTTAGCAAAAATATTACTTGAAGTCATTACGATTCTGTCACATTTTTGGAGTTTCGTAATTTCATGTTTTTTATGTCTGCTGATCACATGGAAAATACAAAGTGAAAAAATCAAGGTAAAATATTTCTGAAATGAAAATGAGGTGACCTAATTTAACAGACCAGCTTAATTGATCTTAGTTTCAGTTGACTAAGACTGCATAATAAAATAAATGAAAATGTGAAGGATTTCTACTTAGTCAGGAACATTAAATTATTAAAGTAATAGACTCTCTTTAACCTCACTTTCTATGAAGGCTGAAATGTCCCATCACCTGATCAACACCACTTCTATGCTCTTCAGATACAGTGTAAATATTTTTAATATTATGCATGTTACAATACTAAGAGACTTACTGGATGTTGCATACATACATGAGGGTGGACTTAAACCTTACAGTCTGTGATTTGTTATTCATTTACTTGTTTGAACTTTTTGTATATTTTGACATATAAACCACTACTTCACGCTTTGTCAATCCCATTTTCTCATAAGTGAGCCATGGATGCTATAACATTGTGGACTTTTCACATATTAGATTGTGATATTTTTTGCAGATGAGTAAAATTTATTCCTTCTATTCCTTCTGAAATTTCTTTTCCAGATTTCACTGTAATAAGAGTAGATCTGAGATATCATTTTTCCTCCACTATCACCATTTTACATACATAAGAAGAGATTCATATAAAAAACTGATTGAAAGCTAGCCATATACCGATCTTCTCAAATTTTCCAATCATTCTGCATTGTTATTACACACTAGATGACAGATATGAAAGTATGACATTAACAAATGTTGATAGATTATTTTTCTATATCTACACAATGTTTAAACAGAAAAGAAACATCATTTACTACACAGATACAGCATTTTAGTGAGATGAATACTAAGGATTATTGACCTGAGAGCTAAATATTTGACAAAGTGAAGTTAAAAGTCAGTATTTTCAAAATGGACAAAATATTTTTCAATGTAACTGAACTAAGAACTGTTTGTATTGGTAGTACAGAACATATCTGTTTATATTAGGAGTACAGAATGTGTATGTGTATGGACATCTCTCAGTGTGTTTGTGAGTGTATTTTACAAACTTCATAGACAACAGGGTGTGTGTATACACAATATATATAATTTACATATGTAGATTTTTACATGTTAATATATTCATGTACTCATTTTCATTCCGATTTTGAAACTTATAATTTAACAAATTATGTATAATTTTTTCAAGAAAGGTTAATTTTCATTTGTTTACCTTTTGCTTGTTATGACACTCATGTACATAGAATTCCCACAGATTTTCTTGTATGTCTTGCTTGCCTAGAAGTCTGAATATGAAGCAATTAGAATAAAAAACACACTTCAAAGTTACAGGCTATCAAAATGCTTTTTCTTGCAGGGCAGCAGTTTGCACCTAAATAAAAGCAGAACCAGGCCAGGCTTGCATTAACACTTCTATGTGTTATCAGATCACCGGGGAGAATGACTGCTTGTGAAAGAGGTCTGGAAAGTTACGAAGTTCAGGCTTCTAGCAGTTACAGATATAGTGCAAATACTGGATCAGGGTTCAATGCATTCACTTTGCATGAAATTCCAGCCTAACCTACATAGCTAGCATCTGAACTATGTTGAAAGTATTTCCTTCCTTGGTATGGCAGATATAACTAGATGTTTTTAAAATCAGCTTATGATTACAGCTATTGAGAACAGGGAAACTAAAATGGGCTGAATAATAATGATATGTCTGGCAGAATGTCCTGGTTTTGGCTGGGATAGAATTAATTTTCTTTCTAGTAGTTGGTATAGTGCTGTGTTTTGGATTTAGTATAAGAAGAATGTTGATAACACACTAATGTTTTTAGTTGTTGCTAGGTAGTCTACTTCTCAAGGACTTTTCAGCTCACATGCTCTGTGGCGTGCACAAGAAGCTGGGAGGGACCATAGCCGGGACAGCTAGGCCAGCTGGCCAATGGGGTATTCCATACCATATGATGTCATGCTCAGCATATAAAGCTGGGGGAAGAAGAAGGAAGGGGGGACGTTCGGAGTGATGGCATTTGTCATCCCAAGTAACCGTTACACATGATGGAGCCCTGCTTTCATGGAGATGGCTGAACACCTGCCTGCCGATGGGAAGTAGTGAAGGAATTCCTTGTTTTGCTTTGCTTATGTGCGCGGCTTTTGCTTTACCTATTAAACTGTCTGTATCTCAACCCACAAGTTTTCTCACTTTTACCCTTCCGATTCTCTCCCCCATCCCACTGGGGGAGAGTGGGCGAGCGGCTGTGTGGTGCTTAGTTGCCGGCTGGGCTTAAACCACGACACAGAACCACTAAAAGACAAAGTTTAAAGGAATCATGAGAGTGATGGCAGATCTAGTGAATGTAACAGACACAAATCAATATGATAAAACAGAATTAGAAGGCAAAGGTGTCATGTAATTTCAACATTTTTCAGAAACCTTGGCATAGCCTGTTTCATACCATTGAATAGAACTTGATTAAGGAGAAAGATGGAAAAGCATTACATTATTATGGAAAGCAGTGTGTAGAAAACAATGGAAGCTCTGAATTTTCCTTCCTCCTAGTCTTTAATTAATAAAAACTGTATATGAGCAAGTGAGAAATCAAAATTTGAAATTTTGCAGAGCAAGATTTTAAACAAAATAATACTGCATATGAGGAACTTTGTAGTATGTGCCAATTTGACTATTATTAATCATATTTTCAGATCCCACTTCATATGTTAGGCAGTCTTAAAGGAAATAATGATACATATTGAACACAAACAGTTTAAACTGTGGGAGTAGATGGCACAATGGAGGGATGAAAATCCAGTTCAGTAAAGTATTTGTTTTATCTGTGTTATTCTCCATAAATAATAGAAGTAAAGTCAGTTAGCTGCTGTGTAGTAGCTCTATTTATCTGAGATGTGTTGTTAACAATGATATCTGGTTCTACTTATTTTGGTCTCCCAGATGTCTTTGTGAGCTCCATCATCCACATAAATAACATGAACAGAAAAGTCAGCCCAATATTCAGTTCCTTTGCCAAAAACAAAAGTACAAAGAAGCAGAATGCTATAGATGGAGGAAAGGAGAAGAGTTTACATCTTATCCCAGAATAGATGTCTAAAGCAGGTGGTGCCATTTCTCTTCATTTACTACAGACTGATATAGCTTACATGGATTAACTAATGGATAGCTACAGGTAAGATGAATCCCACCCTTGGTGACTAACTAAATACTTGCATGGAAGTAAATACTAGGAGTCTTTTTAAACAATGTCTGTAAGGCAATTCTCTCCTGACAATTACAGGGTATCACCTGTACCTCTGGAGATCACCTAATCCAACCCCACCTGCTCACAGCAGGATGAGCTACAACAGGTTGCTCAGGATATTGTCCAGTTCAGTTCTGAATATCTCCAAGAATGGAAACTCCAGAATCTCTCCGGGCAACCTGTTCCAGTGCTTGACTGCCCTAACAGTGTAAAAAGAAAAAAAGAAAAAAATTTTAAGAATTTCCTGTATTTCAATTTGTGTCAATTGCCGCTTGTCCTGCCAGTAGGCACCACTAGGAAGTCCCTGGGTCCATATTTATAAGGTCCCTCTGATAAGGTAAGATCACCTCCTGAGCCTCTTGTTCTTAAGGCTAAGAAATCCCAACTCCCTCAGACTCTCCTCATATGTGAGATGCTACAATCCTTCATCATCTTCATGGCCTTTTCCCGGACTCACTCAAGTAAGTCCATGTCTCTCATGTACCTAGGCCAGAAATGGACACAAGACTCCAGATATGATCTCACCAGTGCTTTACAAAAGGGAAAGAATCAGCTCCCATGACCTGGTCTCAAAACTTTCCCTAATGTAGCCCAGGATGCTGTTTGGCTGAACACAGCCCTTTGAGCCTGGCAGTTCAGCCAGTTTTCAGCCCATCTCACTGTCCATTCATATAGTCCATGCTTTGTCAGCTTGTCTGTGAGGATGTTATGACAGAAAGTGTTGAAGGCCTCACTAAGTCAAGATAGACAACATCCACTGCTCTCCCCTCATCTACCAAGCCAGTCATCTCATCACAGAGGGCTATCGTGTTGGTAAAGCACTATTTCCCCTTCGTAGCTCCATGCCAACTATTCCTAATACCCTTTTGTTCCTCTTTCCTGTGCTGTTGCTCCATCAGCTTCCCAGGAATTGAGGTGAGGGTGACTGGCCTGTAGTACCCTGGTTCTTCCTTCTTGCCTTTCTTGAAGACAGGAGTGCCATATGCTTTCTTCCAGTCACCAGAAACCTCTCCCGATCACCATGACCTTTCAACGATTATCAGGAGTTGCCTTGCAATGACTTCAGCCAGCTCCCTCAGCATTTGTGGGAGCATCATTTTATTAGGTCCAACAGACCTGTATATGCCTATTTTTATTAAATGTTCCCTCACCTCATCCTCTTCAAGGGTGAGTCTTCCTTACTTCAGAATTTCTCACTGGTCTCGGGGTTTCCCAAAGGCCAGTCTTACCCGTAAAGGATGAGACAAAGAAAGCACTGAGTACCTTGGCCTTTTCTGTGTCCTTTGTCATTAGGTTCCCTGCCTCATTCAGCAGAGGGTCTGCATTTTCCCTAGCCTTACTTTTCCTGTGAGATAGCCATTACTGGAAGTCATTGTATGGAAGCCATTACTACAGAAGTGGTCTGTAAATGTGCAGACAAAATTTCCCCAAATAGCCCTGCATTTTTAAAAATGGGCTTATTTTTCAAGCTGGTAGTAGAATACATTTGAGCTCCATAATCTAGACCAGAGGCACCAAGTGAACAAATCATTACATATCTGCATAGATCTTTGGATACCTGTGGAAACTACATCTAAAGAAAATTTCTTTTACTATCTTCACGTTGAAGAGCTTTCAAAACTCAGATGGAAGCTCTTCTGCTATCATAGTTGTGATCAGAATATTCACATCAACATGAGCATGGTCACATCATGGATAGGGATATTAAGCATGCAAACAGAACTTTGCAGAGTGCTAACAGACATTTTTATGTGGTTAAGAACTTAGAACATTCCCTCTGGTCCCATAATAGCATTTCTATAAACAGGTATTTTTCTCAGAACAAATTTATTTACAAAACATTATTTGCCACAAACAATGGTATGGTAGTTGAAATGCATACCTGAAGACCGGAACAAAGAATATACTTTTCTACTAAACAGATCCCATCTCTCATAGCCCTTTTCTAGTGGTCCCTGCTACTTTAAACTCTCTTAGAACTTGCTGTAATGTATGAACTCATTGTCAGATGAGAATAACGATACTAAAACATATGCAAAGTACATAGTACCCATCTTCCCCAGACTGCAAGTTATTGATGGTGGATCATCAGTCTTTTTTTCCCAAGTTTTAGTAATATGGGTTACTAATAAATATACTAGGTCTAGCAAGCACAGAAGTGTACAGGAGGTTTAACAGCTTGACACATTTCTTCTACTATGGATACCCCAGTGTATTAAGGATCTTACTCATCCAAAAGCATTTCTCATTTGACTTTATAATAGTCCTATTTCTTCCGTTGATCAAGGCATAGATTTGCTTATGTATCAGCACAATGGCAAATATTACTTTTAGAGATGCACTGTTCCTCATCTATTCTTTCCACTACATAAAAGAGATCCAGTCATGGAAAATAAGATATTGAAAGATATTGCCTTTTAGGTCTCTTTCTGTGTACCTCATAACTTATGTATGTTCACGTATTTTGAACATATGGATACTGGAATCATGGCAGCAATATCTGTTTCCTTTAACTCCCAAGTGATGTTCCACTCAAGAAGTGAAGTCTAAAGCCTTTTTCTGCTTTCTAAGACAGTCTCTTTAAGAGGAAGGACTAGGAGATAAATCTCTCTGATGCTTTTACAGGAAAGGTGAAAGGAAAGTATGTGTCAACTCTATTCTTCTTGGTATATTTGGGCCTCCCACTTTCAAAGAGGAAGCAGATGGTGGTCAACTAAACTGTGGTATGCAAAACTATGATCTTGGTGACTTTTAGGTGTCTCGATATTGTATAAGCCAATGAGCAGAATTAATATGGACTCCAAAGAGTTCACTTGGTGCCAAACAAGTCACAGACATTGAAAGAAACACTTAGAAAGTGTACGTCATAATCTGTGCAAATATACTTCACACTGAGGGTATCAAAGAATAAGAAAAAAAAGACATTGACAGACTTCGTTAAAACGTAAACCACATTTCTAAACCAGTAGTTATCCACTAGATGTGGAGCTTGAGATTTATTTCCATGTTGATTCACATCTTGATCCATTGGGAATCCACAATGGTATGCTCAGACAACTTGACCTCATGAGTGCAGGCACAGTATCAGGAGGCACTTCTCGCAGAAACAATTTGATCTGTGTACTTATGTATGCACACTGAGAATGAAATCTACATGGACAAGCATTCACCAGAAAACAACAGTTATTCCATACCAAAAAAAATTTTTTTACTTGTCTTTTGGCACCTCTTTATACATATCGTTCATAGTTTAGAATCCTTTTTAAACTTTCTATGTGATTTAAATTGATTAAATAAAACCATTTTTTCCTATATAAACCCCCAAGCAAAGAATGAAAAGCAATAAAAATAAAAAAACTCTCCTTGGCTTGATGGGTATTCATTTTTGTAGAAAATATTTTTATAAAAGTACAGTATAAAAAGATAGTCCAAACCAATCAATGTTCCCTAATATTTAATTCCAGAATTCATAGGGTTTTGTGTGTTCTTTTAATTTCCTGACTTTACTTCTGAAAGAGTTGTAATGTTGTTACAAAAGTACTGTTTTTAAAAAACATAGCCATCATCTGTCTCATTTTGGAATGAGATATGGCAAGTTCATTGTATTACATATAAAAATTATTATCTCGAGAGATAAAAATACATTTTTCTCTATACTTTACATTCAAAAATGTTAATAATCATAGTCATATACTTTAACCATAGAGATACCTCCTGAATTTATATATAAGTATGATGAAAGCTACCCCCAAAATCCTGAAAACTTTACTGTAGTGAAGTGAAACTGTTCAGTTGCTGATTGCCTGCCAGCATTATAGCAGTCTCCAACCTGCTTCTATATTGATCTAGTAGCCTGTGTGGCAGAACATGAAGAATAACCATCTGTGTCAGGTACAGCAGCAGGTGCTGTATCCATTGAACAGGCTGCTGCCTGATTACAATAAATCTCTTTCAAGCACCTGGCAACCTTGACAGACACTTTTATCTTTGTTTAAAAACACCCCACCACCTCAAAAAGTTTTCTGAATAGAAATGAGAACCTCAATAGATAACATCAGGTGATAAAGGCCAGAAATTGAATCCACTGCAGATACACTCTGAGGTCTAGGTAAGACAGTGTTTAGATTCACGAGGAGTTCCTTATCACATACAGCAGTAGTGTCTGCTCATCTCAATATGTTTCAGTGCAATATTGCTAACGTTCTTGTAAGGCAGAACTTAAAGCAGGATAACAGGTATGTAAAGATAAATGCTTTGTTACTAACATTTTACAAATTTTTGTTTGCACAGACGAGGCTTATGCAGATAAAAACAAGTAAGATAACTCGTCACTAGATGATTCAAATAATGACAACTTTTCAGTGTATCTGTCAGTAAGTCTGTACCTGAAGTTTTTGCAGGCAGAAGATATAAATCAAGTACACTTGACCGGATTGTTTTCGAAAATATTTTAAGTCTCACCTGCATTTATCAGTAGATGTGTTTTGAACTCAGAACTACTATGTGTTAAAAGTAGTTCTTGAAATACACTACTCAGCTGAACGTTTAAGAAAGTACTCTGTCTTAATGAATGATAAATCTCCATAACTGGATCATGCAGTTTTGACTCCAGTAATTGTTGAACTTCCTCTGTTGTCAGCTGCTCAATAATAGTTAATAATTTTGTCAAGTTGATATTTATCTCTTTAAAGGATGTAAGTGATGAAAATTGTGATTATAACGAGGTGGTCTCTGAAGGAAAAATAGTCTGACAATATGAATCAAAACATGGAAAATGAGTATTTGATTCTTGTGAAGGAAAAGGCAGAACAGACAGTTCTATCAGTCGGAGATGTGTGTGTTATTTCCTGTAATGGGATGCAAGGATGACAGTTCTGTGAACTCCACCAATTATGTTATTTTGTTGGATGAAGAAAATAAATACCCAGAAGTAATAGCTGTAGCTCCCATCAGTGTGTACCAGCTGGTTAATATCACTGAGTTCATCCAAAACATCTCATAAAATGGGGACCGTTTGCTATGCAGAACTTGGTCTGAGAATTCATCAGTTTTATTCCAGTCATAGAACATGTTGCACATATTCGGCTTAACTCACTTAAAGAATCAGCAGACTGTGATTTGATGTTTGTGAGACTCTGGCGGATGGATGAAGCAGTAATAGCCAGATATTCACTAGGAAGAGATGTTTGCATTTGAGTTTCATGACTAACTAACAAACTAAGGAAAAATATCTGGTTTTAAATATGTATCTTAGTAGGGGAATGAGAAATTATTGAAGGACTTCGTAATCTCCACTGCTCTTCTGATGCTGAAAAGACACCTGACAATTCTTCAGGATCCTTTTGAGGCAACCTAGAGAGAACTGAAGCTGCACTTGCAGAATCAGTTGTAAACTGTAATCCACAGGAGAGTAATGACTTGCTATTTAATTCTATTTCAGCCCCTGGTATATTACTAATTACTGAACTCATGTCTGTGGCAGATAAGGCAACAGTCTGGTGCTGCTCTAATGATTCAACTTGTGTAGGGAAAACAGAAAGTGTCATTAAGGAACTAGTGATAAATGAGATTGTATCATAATTATGCAGGGGAAGAGGTATTGACCTTAAATCTATGGAAATATCAGTAGCCACATATGGTACAGGTGTAATATTAGACTTTGTTTTTACTGAGACCTGAACAGCAGAACCAAGAAAGTATGAAGAGGGAACATCTGTTGAGGTTGCTATCCTGAATACCGTTGAAGACTCCAGTGGCAATTAGTCCTCCTAGTCCATAGCTCAGTATAGCCAAATTAGTGGTCAGAAGTATCCCACAGCTGAAAATACCTGCCTTTTCAGACCTTTCAGGACAAAAATGTAGAAAAAAAAACCAACAAAAAAAACCACATAAGAGAAAAGAAAAAATGAACACCTTTGGCCCTGGACTGAGTCTGCAGCAAATTACATGACCACCAAAACCTCATTCAGTCTTACTGAAGTATTATATATCAGACAAATACAACTCTGTAAATCATATTCTTAATAAAAATGTAGAAGCGGTTTTAGTGACCTCAAGAGTTGAGTAAATGCAAACCTTCCCATTATTCATATTCTCTATGAGGGCCAGCATCAGAGCAAGTGGCAGCGCTCAGAACAGAAGTATTAAATTTTCTAAATCAAACTGCTACTGTGAATCAATATAAAATGAACTAATTACAAATCTTATGCATTGAGAACATCAACAAACTAGCTGATGCGATATTTTGGAAGATATACAGATGTAACTGCATTTACTAACTGCATTTCACTCAGTGTCATTACTTACATCAAGAAGGAATATTACCTATTAAGAATGCAACAAAAGCTTAGCTATATTCCCAAGAAACTAGTCTGTACAGAAATCAAATGTCCAGTAAAACTCATTTACCCAAATTAAAAAACAGGACTCCTGGCTTATTTCTTATACAAGTAATTACTTTGGAAGAGTATATACACAAAAAATTCTGAAACTAACTGTAAAAAGGATGCCTTATATACACGCTATCTGTATAATACATAGCTTTAGTAAAATGAACAGGTCACAATGAAGGTACTATCTTCAAAATAAAACGTTGAACTTCTGTTAGTGTTGACTTTTCTTCAGATATTTTAAAAATAACAGCATAGGCAATTTTTTAGCTTCCCAAAAACTTCACTATAAACAGTTAGAATGGCAGAGATGTTGAGAGGCTTGTTCCAGATATTTTTAGTGCAGAAACACCTAGATACACAGAAAAGGAAGCACTCCAAAAAGTTGTGAACTAGCAAAGGAAAACCAAAATCCCCATGGAGTAAGGCAAATTATCTTTCTGCTGCTGACTAGCCAAGGGAGAAGGGAAGATTGGCATCAGGGTCAGAGAGAGAGCTGAATACAATATGAGGCATATGAAATTGTACACTCTAGCAAAGCAAACCAAAAACCAAGCTAAGAGAAAGGGCAGTTTTCCTTACCGGATGTGTAAGATGCTGGGAAAAATTATTCTGAGAGAAAAGAGTCATTTTCCAGTTACATTTAAGTGCAATTAAGAAAGGATGATGAATTAAATAAAAAGAATAGAAGGTAGTACAGGAAGCAGAAAACAACATTCTTAGGAGGAAAATGAATACACTTTGAATATTCTTACCATTTAAAAAGGACTAACAAGGAAAGAAGTTTGATATATGCATTGCTCGGAAGTTTCTTCTACTTACCTTGGGATGCCTTTCCTGTATGAAAATCATGAGAAGTATGTTTAGACCAAAGTTCCATAGATACTGCCAGGGCTGACGGAAGGTCATTGTCTAAAATCTCAGCAGGAAACTCTTCAGCCACTTCAGTGACAGTTTTCTTGCTTTGGGGGATAGTAGGTAAACAGGTGATATTGTTTATTCCATCAACACAAAGAAACCCAGTGGAGCAGGACTGTGTAAGGCAATCATTGTAATTAAGCTCACAGCTTCGTCCCTGAAAGAGAATTTTAAAAGAGCCATTTTTGAAGGCAATTTGCATTTCATAGTCACGTTAGTTCAAATTATTGATTTCCTTTGATTCTAAAATGTTGTTTGCTTATATTAAGCTGTCCACACTTTTAAAAGCAAATCTAATCATGTGGAAAATATTGCTTAACTAATTTAATAGTACAGTTGTATATTTTAAATTTTAACTAAATGATAGTTTGACTCTGACTTAGTATTACAAATTATCAATGAAAATAATTTCCCCACAGATTTGTAATTGCAAAGTATCAAAGATACAGGTTTGTCATCAGTAATAAAAAGTGGTTAAAATAATCACCTTCAGTTAGCATGTAATTATACAAAAACAGAGGACTTTTAGCTGTCTAAAAACCTACAGTTTGTTCTGTCTGTCAAGTTAATGATGTTCTTTCTTTTTGTTCACCCTAGCTCAGTATTCATTGCCTGTTGTTACCAAATCTTCACACAGCACCTCGTTAATACATTAAGTTCATAGATAGCTCCTAGAAAAGAAACAACGTTAGTGGCAGTCTCAAATTGGACCTGGCACTCACTTTTTATATTTTTTAACAACACTAAAAATTCATGGGAAACCTGAAATTTCCTTCCTAGTAATAAATTAAAAATGTTCATATTCAGTGGTCTGTAAAAAAGGCAATAAATAATGCATTTCTTTTACAGCAATAATTTTGTGAACTAAATGCATTCTTGAAGTATGAAATAAATATATGCTGAAGCCAGGCCTGGGTTCATTTTATTTTCACTTCTGTTGTAATGAACTAATGGGCTATCTGAAGAGATACAGCTAACTTAGCTAACACATAAGGATCCTACATATCTGGATAGCCATTTAAAATATGCACACTGTCATCCCTGAAAGACATGCACCTCTGATAACACACCATCTGGCACATGACCACACATTAGCTTTGGTAATAACCTATGGATGTTTTGAATGGGCTTGTTTATGATTTTTTCATCACCATTTCCACACTATGTAATATAACCACAGTTTTAGCTCTTTGCTGCCTCTTACCATCTGCTGCTTTAGACAACTCCTGACAGAGATAGCCTTGAGGCCAACCATATTGTCAGGCCTTGGAAACCCCAAACCACTGGAGGTTAGGTGTAAAGAATATCCTGCAATCACCTTCTGGTGACTAGAATGTCTTAAGCATCCGAGTCCTATTTTCAAAATAAAGAATGCTAGCTAGACGGAGATGTTTCCCTCTCTTTGAAGAAAAGGAGTAAGCCTGATCTCCTCCTTGAGGCTTCTAATTTGCCAGCTCAGTTTCCTGCCTTCTCCTAATAGATGTCATAAGAAGCCTGGAAAATAATGCAAAACTGTAAAGAAAACTAGAAGCTAGCTGGTGCAGTGCATAAATCTCAATTTTCAATCTTACCTCTAACTACTGTAAAATTGTTCTGCCTTTTTTTTTTTTTTTTTGACACAAAACCAGAAGACATATAAATAGTGGAGAAATTAAAATTTTACTGCTTATGTATTAGCGAACTATTTATTCTGTCAGCTGAAAATTCCATAAAGCCAACCCAGAAAGGGTCTGAAAATGAAAAACTAGCAATGCGGTCAATATTTGAATCTAAGTCTTTGAAACAGGTGACTTCCAGGTCATTTGTTGATAAGAAGAAGGTATAAATATCTCAGTGATGAGTTAGAATTGTTTGTGCAAGTGTTCATTGGCTCATGTCAAAGCCACACCAGACCTGGTCTAAGTAGTTCATGATACCCACATCTGTATGTCTACATCTAGCTATATACATCATTCAGTGAGCTTCAGTGTCTGGAAATGTTCTCTGTGTCTTCATTTAGCAGCACAGACATAAAGTTTGGGATTTGGTTTAAGACTGAGACATTCAAATTTAGGTGTCACATAGTAACTGCAAACATGCTAGGAGTCTAAACTCCCATTAAAGCCAGTACAGATTCTGAAGGAGTTTACTGCTTAAAGGTGGGTGTCTAGTATCACTTTTGGAATTGCTGGGTATCCTGTCTGAGTCCCAGCTGACAAACCAGGAACTGTAGGTTTCACACAGGTCCTATCTCATTCTAACTGCTGTAGGAAGGTATAGCGGATACTCTATAAACTGTTTCAAATAGCATAGTGTGGTGATGCATTCCCCCCCCCCCCCTAGGCTTCTTGTTGATCTCAGAAATTTCTGTGAAACCTCGGCCTTGGCATACTGAGTCTGGCGGTTGAGCGCTCCTTGACCGTATCAGAAACTCTGCATAGCTGAGGCTGGGAACATACTCCTACCTGGCCCAGGTGTCAAGTAGAACAACACTGAAACCTTGAGAATATTTTTTAGTAATTATCACTTAGGACTGTGGCCAGGATGGAAATTTATGGATGACTAAAGCCAATCACCTTGCGAACCTATAAACGGTGGTCCTGAGCGAGACCCTTTGAGCTCTGTGGGACCGCAATGGGCTGCGCCCAGCATCTCCCGCTGAGTGGGACACCTCTCAGAGCTCGCGACCTCGCGAGTCTGCAATATTCAGAGGCCCGTTGTCTGACAGGACCTGGGCTGAAACTCTTCACTTCTTGAGGCTCAACCCTCGCCCGTTGAGAAATGCTGAGACATTTTATGTGAATATTTCTTCACCGAACTCGAGGGGAATTTTTAACAGGTACCTTTTGTACATTTATATATATATATTTCTCTGTGTGTGTGTGAACTAATAGTAACCATAATCTGTAATCAAGTCGTGACTGTAGTAGACTCTACTAACACTTCATAAATATTAAATTAATGATTAAGTGCTGCTAAAGTTTGTTAATGATTAGTTAATAATTAAGTGCTGCTAAAACTGTGAATGAACCCTAGACTGCTGCTAAACACATATAATGCCTAAGATATAAACCCTTAGACATGATTTTTCTTCATATGTTTCATCTGTGTAGTAAGTAATAAAGTGGACCTTGCCATCGAACTCTGTTAAGTCACACCTTTATAGGTCTCTATTAAAATTGCTTTCTACTAGTATCTTTGACTATGATTCTTTAAGCGGCCTCTAAACCACTCACTTGCAACAATTAGGTGCTTATGGTTACGCAATCAAATCACACTTTTAGTCAAGAAAGTCAAGAAAGCTCCAGAAGCTAATCAATCACCCTAATATAGACCAGGACTGGATTTGGAAATCAATTTATTTTGGGATGCTTTCATATCTCTGAGGCAGCTAGATGGTGTTGGCAGATGTAACACAAAATCTGTACAAAACCACAGACTTCTGTGTGGTAGCAGAAAGCTGGGCAAACCGCAAAATGGCATCGGACACCTAGGTTTAGGCTTTAGGTGTCTGGGCAGTCAAACAACCCTTTAGGCTGCACCAACCATATC
Organism: Oceanodroma leucorhoa; assembly: GCA_030449065.1. Taxonomy (NCBI): domain Eukaryota; kingdom Metazoa; phylum Chordata; class Aves; order Procellariiformes; genus Oceanodroma; species Oceanodroma leucorhoa. The sequence goes on from JASVER010000176.1 coordinate 1,097,217, forward strand.
AACTAGGTCTATATTCACATTATTCACATTTAGAATACTGTGAATATAGGTACCCACTGCACAGATAGGCACTTACATGAATTTAGGTAACTGCATCTCAAATTGTAACCCAAATCACCTGCTAGATCAGAAAAGGCTTGCTATTGTCTGAAACAGCATTTAGACTACAAACAATACATAAAGATCTTGTAATCTTTCAACACATATATTCTGTCATTATTTTATACTTCTGTGGTTTTGTTAGGACTTAGAATACTGGGGGAAGTGGTGAAAAATTAATATAACACTTGTATCCCCAAGGAAAATATTATGAAAATATTGTGAAAAAAATATTGTTAAGATACCACTTAACTGCTATCATAAATGTATTAACAATGTTGGAGTATTATGATGTTAGTCTCAGAAATTAAATTCTCAGTGCAAATCACATTGAAGAAATATGTTCTCTGAATACTATAAACTACTGATGCCTGATATCCTGTAAAGTGTGTCTTATGTTTAACATTGAAGAGATATGATTTCTGACTGAAGCTTCTCCTGCAACTGGGGCACATGTAAGAAAATTCAAGTAAATTCTCTAGTGCTCAATAAGCACGTGCTCATTGCACACTTTCCCTCAGACAAGGTGCTTAAATAGTCTCTCTTGTCTACCTGGCTAGCTATTTATACAGAACTTGAAACAACTTACATTTTCTGAGATCTCTATCAACTCTATTAAGTTCATTTATGATACTGGGAAACAATAGGAGATGCAAGATAGAAAGAGGCAGAAATGCAGACATAGAAACTGAAATTACTTTTTTTACAAGTAGTTTAAATCATTCAGTGTTTAAAATGGAAGAGGTTAAACTGAGGATTTTGGAATGATTTAGGTACATCCATGTTTGTTTCAATCCAGTTCTTAATTTGTTTTGTCAAGCAGATGGGCTATCTGGTAAATTCATGGCATCTTATAAAATCACTCACTGTATGTGTGTTCCAAAGCACGAAGGAACAGCAGGCCAATTTATATGTCAGATTTCCATACAATGATAAAAAAACATTTCCTCCTTGCTCTCTTCTAATTCCACATGCAGCACAAAAGATCAGTTTGAATAAGATTTCTGTCTAATAAACTTTCTTAATCCTATAAGACTTATGTGTTATTCTGACTTTCACTGTGACAAATTAGTGCATTTTTATTACTCCTACATGTAATGGTGAAGAGCATTTGATTATGATTTTATGAGTCATAGAAACAAAGCAGATGTGGATAACCTCCACTGTGCATGAAGGGTACATTAAATAGTCATAGATAAATTTGATAGCCTTGAAAGTGCCTGTAAATGCTTTAACAGTTTCCATGCAGGCAGATGCTGCAGATTTGCATTTAAAAGTAGGTATATGTCTATAGATGTTTCCATTTTAAAAGTAAACATTTATTCTATATACCACTGGCTATGCTTTTCTTCTCAAAATTTATGAGAAACTTCATGATGCATACTTTATGATCCATACTTCAGATAGCATTACATACATAGACTACAGAAGTTTTACTTAACACACTCTGTAGCTGGAGTTCCTTGAATACTTATTTCTCTGGGAGTTCCACCCCACACTTACTCACGGTTAGGAACCAGAACCCAACAGGGGCCTACGAAATACACATCTTGAGATGTTTAGACCCTAACTCTTTATCTTGCACACTGAAGATAGGTATGTTAAACATTTTTCTGGGTGTTTTTTTTTTTTTTTCCACATTTTCTTTCTCTACTGTGCACTTCCCAAAGCACAGTGGAATCTGAGGGATTGAAGATAGAACAGTGAATAATGGAATAAAAGCAAAGACAATACACCTTAAATTCCAGTTACTTCAGAGGTTTGTTACTTTTTTCTTCTATAAGGGCTTGTTCTACAACATACTGTACAATTAACGACCAAGCTATGTACTAATAGAAAAGCTGCCCCCATGGGTCAAATATCTATCTAGCTCCATCGTCAGTGAGATATTAATGAATACTTGGGGAACAATACAAGAAGAAAACAAGCAGAGTTTGCATCTGATAATTCACCAGATATACCGTTCCAACTTCTGGCAATGAGTAATTCAAAGACTCCCTAAGCCAGGGTAACATTCAGAAGAGTAATTTAGATAATGATGAACCTATCCTCCTTTTAACCCATTTTTGGAATTATTTGTACTTTTGTTCTCCACAGTATCATGCAACACTGACTTGTACCAACTTGTACATGTTTTTTGAATGTCTCCAGTGATGGTGACTCCACCACTTCCATGGGCAGCCTGTTCCAATGCCTGACTACCCTTTCCGTGAAGAAATTTTTCCTAATATACAATCTAAACCTCCCCTGGCGCAACTTGAAGCCATTTCCTCTTGTCCTAGCGCTAGTTACTTGGGAGAAGAGACCGACACCCACCTCACTACAGCCTCCTTTCAGGTAGTTGTAGAGAATGATAAGGTCTCCCCTCAGTCTCCTCTTCTCCACGCTAAACAACCCCAGCTCCCTCAGCCGCTCCTCATAAGACCTGTTCTCCAGACCCTTCACCAGCCTCATCGCCCTTCTCTGGACATGCTCCAGCACCTCAATGTCCTTCTTGTAGTGAGGGGCCCAAAACTGAACGCAGTATTGGAGGTGCGGCCTCACCAGTGCCGAGTACAGGGGCACAATCACCTCCCTACTCCTGCTGGCCACACTATTCCTGATACGGGCCAGGATGCCCTTGGCCTTCTTGGCCACCTGGGCACACTGCTGGCTCATGTTCAGCCGCCTGTCGACCAGCACCCCCAGGTCCTTTTCTGCCGGGCAGCTTTCCAGCCACTCTTCCCCAAGCCTGTAGCGTTGCCTGGGCTTGTTGTGACCCAAGTGCAGGACCCGGCACTTGGCCTTGTTGAACCTCATACAACTGGCCTCGGCCCATCAATCCAGCCTGTCCAGATCCCTCTGCAGAGCCTTCCTACCCTCAGGCAGATCAACATTCCCGTCCAAACTGGTGTCATCTGCAAACTTACTGAGGGTGCACTTGATCCCCTCATCCAGATCATTGATAAAGATATTAAACAAGACCGGCCCCAAAACTGAGCCCTAGTGAACACCGCTCACGACCGGCCGCCAACCAGATTTAACTCCATTAACTCCACAACTCTCTGGGCTCAGCCATCCAGCCAGTTTTTTACCCAGCGAAGAGTACACCCGTCCAAGCCATGAGCCGCCAGCTTCTCCAGGAGAATGCTGTGGGAGACAGTGTCAAAGCCTTTACTAAAGTCCAGGTAGGCCACATCCACAGCCTTCCCCTCATCCACTAGGCGGGTCACCCGGTCGTAGAAGGAGATAAGGTTGGTCAAGCAGGACCTGCCCTTCATGAACCCATGCTGGCTGGGCCTGATCCCCTGGTTGTCTCACACCTGCCTCATGAGCGCCCCCAAGATGAACCACTCCATAATCTTCCCTGGCACCGAGGTCAGGCGGACAGGCCTGTAGTTCCCTGGATCCTCCCTCCGGCCCTTCTTGTAGATGAGCATCACATTTGCAAGCCTCCAGTCGTCCGGAACCTCCCCTGTTAACCAGGACCGCTGATAAATGATGGAGAGTGTCTTTGTAAGCTCCTCCACCAGCTCCCTCAGTACTCTTGGGTGGATCCCATCCGGCCCCATAGACTTGTGTGTGTTCAGCTGGCATAGCAGGTCATTAACCTCTTCCTCTCGGATTATGGGGGGTTAATTCTGCTCCCCATCCCTGTCTTCCAGCTCAGGGGGGTGAATACCCTGAGGGTCACTGGTCTGAATATTAAAGACTGAGGCAAAGAAGGCATTAAGTACCTCAGCCTTTTCCTCATCCTTGGTGGCAATGTTCCCCCCGGCATCCAATAAAGGAGGGAGATTCTCCTTGGCCCTCTTTTTGTCGTTAATATATTTCTAAAAACATTTTTTGTTGTCCCTGATGACAGTGGCCAGATTGAGTTCCAGCTGGGCTTTTGCCTTCCTAATTTCCTCTCTGCACAAACTAACAAGATCCCTGTACTCTTCCTGAGTCGCCCGCCCCTTCTTCCAACAGCAGTAGACTCTCCTTTTTTCCCTGAGTCCCAGCAAAAGCTCCTTGTTTAGCCAGGCCGGTCATCTTCCCTGCCAGCTCCTCTTAYGGCACACGGGGACAGCGCACTCCTGCGCCTTTAAGACTTCCTCCTTGAAGAACTTCCAGCCTTCCTGGGCCCCTTTGCCCTTCAGGACCACCTCCTAAGGGACTCTCTCAACCAGCGTCCTGAACAGGCCAAAGTCTGCCCTCCGGAAATCCACGGTAGCAGTCTTACTAACCCCTCTCCTTACTTCCCTGAGAATCGAGAATTCTATCATGTCATGGTCGCTGAGCCCCAGACGGCCTCCGACCACCACATCTCCCACCAGTCCTTCTCTGTTGGTAAACAGCAGGTCAAGCGAGGCACCTCCCCTGGTAGGCTCACTCACCAGCTGCTTCAGGAAGTTATCTTCCACACACTCCAGGAACCTCCTCAGCTGTTTCCTCTCTACCATGTTGTATTTCCATCAGACGTCGGGCAAGTTGAAGTCCCCCATGAGGACAAGGGCTAGTGATTGCGAGACTTCTGCCAGCCGCTTGTAGAACGCTTCTTCGACCTCTTCATCCTGGTTGGGTGGTCTATAACAGACTCCCAGCAGGAYATCTGCCTCRYTGGCCTYCCCCYTCATCCTTACCCATAAGCACTCAACCTGATCATCACAAACGTCGAGCTCCGTGCAATCGAAACACTCCCTGATATACAGAGCCACCCCACCGCCTCTCCTTCCTCGCCTATCCCTTCTGAAGAGCTTATAGCCATCCATCGCAACAATCCTCTCATGAGAATCGTCCTACCATGTTTCCGTGATGGCAACCAAGTCATAGCTGTCCTGCTGCACAATGGCTTTCAGCTCCTCCTGTTTGCCGCCCATGCTGCGTGCATTGTTGTAGACGCGCTTGAGCTGGGCTATCGACCTCACCCCCGAGATTGGCACGCCACCCCTAGGCTCATCTCTATTGAGCGTGGCTCTATCCCCTTCCCTCTTATTACCTAGTTTAAAATCCTCTCGATGAGGCCCACCAACTCATGGGCGAGAATCCTTTTCCCCCTTTGAGACAGATGTATTCCATCTGTCACCAGCAGGCCCGGTGCCTTGTAAACCTCCCTGTGGTCAAAAAAGCCAAAATTCTACCAGTGGCACCAACCTCTGAGCCACGTGTTAATCATCAGCTGTGTTTTCCTGTTCCTTTCAGTGTTCTTCCCCGCCACTGAAGGGATTCAGGAAAACACCACCTGTGCTCCCGATCCCACAAGCATAAATAATAAAGCATATGTCAGTCCTGTCTTCAAGAAAGGCAAGAAGGAAGAACCAGGGTACTAGGGGCTAGTCAGCCTCACCTGAATTCCTGAGAAGCTGATGAAGCGATGACATCCGGAAACCATTTCTAGGCACAGGAAGGACAAGAGGGTGATTAGGAATAGTTAGCATGGATCTACGAAGCGGAAATAGTGCTTTACCAACACGATAGCCCTCTATGATGAGATGACTGGCTTGGTGGAAGAGGGGAGAGCAGTAGATGTTGTCTATCTATCTCGACTTTAGTGAGTCTTTCAACACTTTCTGTCACAACGTCCTCACAGACAAGCTGACAAAGCATGGACTAGATGAGTGGACAGTGAGATGGGCTGAAAATTGGCTGAACTGCCAGGCTCAAAAGGCTGTGTTCAGTGATCAGCAGCATGAAGCTGATCAGCCTCCTGCTGGAGGCCGGCCATTAATGATGTACCCCAAGAGTTCATACTACATCCAGTACTACTTAAGCTCTTCAGTAATGGATGATAGGACAGAGTGCACCCTCAGCAAGTTTTCACATGATACAAAATTGGGAGGAGTAGTTGTCCTGGTTTTGGCTGGGGTGGAATTAATTTTCTTTCTAGTATAGTGCTATGTTTTGGATTTAGTGTATGAAGAATGTTGATAACACACTAATGTTTTTAGTTGTTGCTAGGTAGTCTACTTTCTCAAGGACTTTTCAGCTCACATGCTCTGTGAGGTGCACAAGAAGCTGGGAGGGAGCATAGCCGGGACAGCTAGGCCAGCTGGCCAATGGGGTATTCCATACCATGTGATGTCATGCTCAGCATATAAGGCTGGGGGAAGAAGAAGGAAGTGGGGGACGTTCGGGGTGATGGCGCTTGTCTTCCCAAGTAACCGTTACGCGTGATGGAGCCCTGCTTTCCTGGGGATGGCTCAACACCTGCCTGCCCATGGGAAGCAGTGAAGGAATTCCTTGTTTTGCTTTGCTTGCGTGCGCGGCTTTTGCTTTCCCGATTAAACTGTCTTTATCTCAACCCACGAGTTTTCTCACTTTTACCCTTCCGATTCTCTCCCCCGTCCCACCCAGGGGAGAGTGAGCGAGCGGCTGTGTGGTGCTTAGTTGCTGGCTGGGCTCAAACCATGACAGTAGTTTATATGCCGGATGAGTTTGCTGCCATTTATACTGACCTTGAGAGGCATGGAGAAGTGTGCTGATAGGAACCTCAGGAAACTCAGTAAAGGGAAATGCAAAGTCCTGTAAGTGGGGTGGAATAAACCCATACACCAGTACATGCTTGGGGCTGACACACTAGAAAGCAACTTTGCAGAGAAGGACCTAAGGGTCTCGGTGGATGACAAATTGCACAAGCCAGCAATGTGCACTTGTAACAAAGAAGACCAGTAAAATCTTGGTCTGCATTAGGAAAATCATTGCCAACAGGTTGAGGGAGGTGATCCCTCACATCTACTCGGCAATGGTTAGGCCACATCTGGAAGACTGCATCCAGTTCTGGGCTTCCCAGTACAAGAGAGATATGGCCCTACTGGGGAGAGACCAGCAAAGGGCAAAAAGAGATAATTAAAGGCTGGGGCATCTCTCATATGGGAGAGGCTGAGAGAGCTAGAATTTGTTTTACCTGAAAAACAGAATGCTCAGGGTCTGAGTTCTCATCAATGTTTATTAATAACTGATGAGAGGCTATAAGGAACACAGAGCTAGACTATTCTCAGTGGTGCCCACTGACAGGAGAAGGGGCAGTGGGCAAAAGCTGAAATACAGGAAAATCTTTCTGAATATAAGGAAACCCTTTTTTACTGTGAGGATGACTGAGCAGCGGAACAGGTTGCCCAGAGAGGTTGTGGACTCTATCTTTAGAGATATTTAAAACCCAGCTGGACATGGCTGTGGGCAACCTGCTGTAGCTGACCCTGCTTTGAGCAGGAAGTTGGACTACATGATCTCCTGAGGTCCCTTCCAACCTCAACTATTGGGCTATCCAGCATCTTCTTGAAAGTACCTTACTAAGCTACTTAATTGCTGAAACAAATTGCTGAAACAAACCTTGCCTGAAATGAACATGGGTGTATCTAAACCATTCCATCATCAATTTGAAACACCAAATGTTTTAAACTATCTGTAAAAATAAAATGCCTTTGTGTTATGTCCTCAAGAGGACAAATGTTAACTCTAGCAATGGCTGCTGTGTGAAGGAGAGAACTTGGGACAGCTCACAGAATCAAATAATCCACTCCAGTGAGTGTTTTAAATTTTTCCTTATTTCCCCTCTGTTTTCTTCACAGAAGATAAAATACTTGTGGATGTCGGCCACATTAATATTTGTACAGTAGAGAACTGACCTGTGGTGAAATATGAATCCACTGCCACATTCAAATTGACCTTTATCCTCCCTCTACTATTTTATTTAGAGAAAATCTCTGCCTCCACACAATCCTTTCTGCATGGATTTCTATAGGGATATCTTACATAAATAACGAACCTACTGGTCTCAGAATGATGATTTTGCATTGTAAACAAATAGGGGAGGAATAATGGAGAAGTTGGTGGAACTGGTAGTCTCTAAATCTAGAATGCAGGGGTATTCTACTTTTTTTCATTTAAATTAACAGTAGGAGTGAGGCTTAACCAAAAAAAACACCAAACCCAGCGATGCCTTCCCACTGCTGGTTTCAGATATAATAAGTCCTCTGAGTCTAGGAAAAACTTAGGGTTATATTGAGGTTAAAGAGGTTCCATTGAATCCTTTCTCCACATTTTGGATTGTGGCCAATATGGATGCAGACTCACGGAATTCATAACCTCTTATTCTGGAAATGGATATAAACTTCCTGAAACTATGGCAGTTTCAGTTACCTATAAAGGTAACCTATAAAGGCTTCCATTATCTGGTGCCGTGTTTATACCACACAAAGAAGACAGCCCTCTCCTCATTTACTGCTAATGATGGAGCACTTGGTATGAAGTTTGATTAGAATTGCAAGTTCCACTCTGTTTAGGGGTGTGTGTGAAGGATTTAGAAATGTCCTATGATAAGAGCATTAACGCAACAGTTTTCTGGTATTTTATACTTGAACATATTATTGTCAAGGCCTTGATCAGCCTCATAATTTTCTGCAATCCACCTCTGCAAACTCTTTCTTCACACTTACAGGTTTAGCTCCCTGTGCTCCAGGTCAGTTCTGATACAGTGCAGCTGTGCAACCTCGGATCAGCCCACGGTGAAAAGGGCTAAGCTGTGAGAAAGATGTGTGAGATGTCTCATCTGGGGCATTCATACCTGAGCTCAGAAGCTGCATTTAAGTTCAGGCCCTTGCCCTTGATCTTTGAGCTTACAATAAAGCTAAAGCCTGCTATAGTAAGCCCAGTACTTTGTTGATCCTGACTTTGTCTTGCTGCCTTGACTTCCTGGTTTAACCTTAGATCTGTGATCATGGACTTGCCTGGCAGTACCTGGACTTTTGGAAGAACTTTCTGGATGGTTACCACTGACACCAGTCTTGCTTTCTATCCTTGTTCAGGTACTGTGGGGCTCCACCCCTTGCCTGTAAGGTCACTACCCCTGCCTACCTTGCTGCTATCTTTGGCTCACAGCCTGCCTTTCCTTGTGGAGCAGCCCACTTGACACTCGTGCTCCTTGACATGTACTAGCATCCCCAGCTGTACTGGGAATCCCCTTGAGAGAATTGGTATGGGACAGAGATTAATATGGTGCGTGACAAGAACTGAAGACAGAGGTTTTTTTAACTTTTTAGAGAAACTTTTTTTCCCATTTTATTGCTTGGTTAGTTTTTCCCTCATTGACTGTAAATGAGAATCTTCTGCTGTAGAAAGAAGCCCTGAAACTGGCTAACATCTGAAAAGTTACTAATTTCTTTCTTGACTTAGTTGCACAGAATCTATGAAGGTAAATCTGAATCTTACTAGCAATAATCTGTTCCTTCTATTTTACAGATGTAAATACACCAAATAAATGGTGCATAGATATTAAAATAAGCATCACTGTCATCGTTTATAAAGAAAAGCCATTCAAATAACAATTTCAAGCTTGGAGTTGTAGAGGTAAGAATTACTGAAGTAAGAAAAAAAATTTAAAAAACCATGTACTCCTTTCTTTCCTTGTTACTAAGCCCAAACTATTAAATGATACTATTAAGTTAAACCTGAAGTGCGATGAGGTAAAGCACAATCTCAAATTGTAGGTACCAACTGCATGTCTTCAACTACAGAAAGAACTGGCATAAAAAGGTGGTGGCAGCATGGAAATTTTAACCTTAGATGAATACAGCACTGGCAATTAGCCACCCTCAAAGGATTCTTTTGGTATGTTAAACAGAGAGAATAAAACATAAAACAAACTGCTCGGTGTACAGCCTGAAATATGTGCTGGACACCAGCTTGCTGGTGACAAGTGGACCACCAGACAGCTCCCTCCAGGTCTGGCTGGTGTCAGCAGGGGACTCTGATGGTATTAAATTTGTAAGTGCCATACCTACAGAAAATGGCACTGGGCAACCTTGGGCTAAAATTGCAATCATTTTGGCCAGAGCCCCGTGGGTTCTTTACGGCTCAGGACTCGACAGCATCCAAATTACAGAGGTTGAATCGAGGAAAAAAGACTACATGGCAGCCTCCAGAAGCAGCGAGGAGCTCAGCAGCCTGGCATTCCTGGATTGCAACACGTTTCTCCTCTGCTGTGCCAAGGGGCAGCTCTGCCTGGCTGACATTTGGCAGCCGCAGAGGTCCTTGGAGGCTGAGTCCGTCCCCTTGGCGCTGTGTAGTGAGCGATGGTGCATGGGAGTCAGGCACGGACCTCAATGCGCTGACTCAAGCTCCCTGCCCGTAGCTTGCCTCTCGAGCAGAGGGCACCTCACCGTAGCAGACCTAAGAAAAACCTCAGAGTTCTTGGCCTCGGCAAAGTGCAAAGTTCCCTCTCCCAGCTCAGGTGTGGAGTTCCTGTGCGTCTCCTGGGCTCCTGCTCTGGAATACTGCCTTGTCATTTCAGGTTTTGATGGGACCGTGCATGTGTATGACACGCAGAGCTGGGACACCTCTGGCAGGGAAGCAGAGCCGATCTTTGTTCATAAAGGCCATGCGTTCAACAGGTGGAACAGCACCAGAGGCCCTCCCTGGTCACAGTGCACACGTGGCATCCGCAGAGACCAAGAACTTTATTGTAAGCAGCAAGCAACGGTTCCCTGCACGTTTGGGACTGGGTTCAGTCATGTGGGATGTGAGGGTAGGTCATACTTTTGGTGAGATGTGGTCTGTCTCCCATCTATGTTCTAGTTTGTGTAGGCTGTGAGGTATCTGTCTGCTTGCAGATACTGTTTTGAGACTCTTGTAGTGAACAGAACTAACTGTAAAGAGTGCTATTTTAATATAGTAAAAATTTTGATTGTGTTAAAATTTTTTTAAAAATTAAAAAAAAAAAAAAAAGGAAAAAAAAGAAAAAGGTCATTTTGGCAAAGCCACTGAGGCGAAGGGCTCCGGAGCAGAGGATTGCAGAGGATCCTTCCTAAAGGGGCAGCAGCACGAAGGCAGATGCGCAGGGAGCGAGAGGGAGCCCCAGCCCCCCCCTCAGAGCTGGAGGAGCGAGCTTCTGACGAGCGGGCAGCTCTGACTCGGTGTGGGCGGGGCCGAGGGTGACGGCGGCCAAACCCCCTCGTCTACAAGAGCAGCCCCCAGGGAGCGCGAGCAACCAGGAGCGCGGCGAGCAAGGCGTGGGGCGGCAGTTTGCGCGGGCAGTTCGGGCAGGGCAGGCGTGCGGGCAGGGTGCAGCCCCGCTCCCGGCTCTAGAGGCTCACTCAGCTGGTGGTCATCGCCTTCCCAGAAAGGGACCTAGCCATGGTTTCCATGCGGCCGAAAGCCATCGCCAGGAGGAGTGTGGCAACCCAGATGGAGCTCCCACGCAAGCATGCAGCTGTTCAGATCTCCGGCTCCAAGGAATGCTTGGGCCTGTTACTGGTGCCAGAGGGCAGCAGAGACAGCACCTGTGCACGGTGTGACGAGGGATGATCTGCTCACAGCCTGGTGGCAGCGTTGAAGGAGGAAGTGGACAGGTTAAGGAGCATTAGGGAGTGTGAAAGGGAGATAGACTGATGGAGCCACATGCTGCTATCCCTGAAGCAAAGGCAGCAGGTGGAGGCTCCCCAAGAAGCAGAGGACCCCCTACCCTCTTGCCATGGGCCTGAAGGAGGGGACCTGAGAGATGGGAGGGAATGGAAATGGGTCCCTGTGCAGTGTGCCAAGCGAATTCCCTCCCGGCCTCCCTCACCTTCCCGATTGCCCTTACAAAACAGATATGGGGCTCTGGAGCTTGAGGGCCAGGCAAATGCGGAAGCAGAGGAAGGTCTATCCAGGGGCTTGCCTGGGGTGAGTCAGGAAATCCCACGCATTACGACTGCCACTCTTAAGAAAAAACGGAGGGTAATCGTCGTGGGCGATTCCCTTCTGAGGGGAACAGAGGGCCCCATATGCCAGCTGGACCCATCCCACAGGGAAGTCTGCTGCCTCCCGGGGGCCTGGGTTAGGGATGTAACCAGGAAACTCCCCCATCTGGTACGGCCCTCTGACTACTACCCGCTGTTGGTCATGCAGTTAGGCAGCGACAAAGTTGCGAAGTCCCAAAGCAATCAAGAGGGACTTCAGGGCGTTGGGAGATCGATTGCGGAATCCAGAGCACAGGTGGTGTTTTCCTGAATCCCTTCAGTGGCGGGGAAGAACACTGAAAGGAACAGGAAAACACAGATGATGATTAACACGTGGCTCAGAGGCTGGTGCCACTGGTGGAACTTTGGGTTTTTTGACCATGGGGAGGTTTACGAGGCACCGGGCCTGTTGGCGACAGATGGAGTACATCTGTCTCAAAGGGGGAAAAGGATTCTCGCCCATGAGTTGGTGAGCCTCATCGAGAGGACTTTAAACTAGGTAATAAGGGGGAAGGGGATAGAGCCACGCTCAGTAGAGATGAGCCTAGGGGTGGCGTGCCAATCTCGGGGGTGAGGTCGATAGCCCAGCTCAAGTGTGTCTACACCAATGCACGCAGCATGGGCGGCAAACAGGAGGAGCTGAAAGCCATTGTGCAGCAGGACAGCTATGACTTGGTTGCCATCACGGAAACATGGTGGGATGACTTTCATGAGTGGAGTGCTGCGATGGATGGCTATAAGCTCTTCAGAAGGGATAGGCGAGGAAGGAGAGGCGGTGGGGTGGCTCTGTATATCAAGGGGTGTTTCGATTGCACGGAGCTCGACGTTTGTGATGATCAGGTTGAGTGCTTATGGGTAAGGATGAGGGGGAAGGCCAATGAGGCAGATGTCCTGCTGGGAGTCTGTTATAGACCACCCAACCAGGATGAAGAGGTCGAAGAAGCGTTCTACAAGCGGCTGGCAGAAGTCTCGCAATCACTAGCCCTTGTCCTCRTGRGGGACTTCAACTTGCCYGAYGTCTGATGGAAATACAACATGGTAGAGAGGAAACAGCTGAGGAGGTTCCTGGAGTGTGTGGAAGATAACTTCCTGAAGCAGCTGGTGAGTGAGCCTACCAGGGGAGGTGCCTCGCTCGACCTGCTGTTTACCAACAGAGAAGGACTGGTGGGAGATGTGGTGGTCGGAGGCCGTCTGGGGCTCAGCGACCATGACATGATAGAATTCTCGATTCTCAGGGAAGTAAGGAGAGGGGTTAGTAAGACTGCTACCGTGGATTTCCGGAGGGCAGACTTTGGCCTGTTCAGGACGCTGGTTGAGAGAGTCCCTTAGGAGGTGGTCCTGAAGGGCAAAGGGGCCCAGGAAGGCTGGAAGTTCTTCAAGGAGGAAGTCTTAAAGGCGCAGGAGTGCGCTGTCCCCGTGTGCCATAAGAGGAGCTGGCAGGGAAGATGACCGGCCTGGCTAAACAAGGAGCTTTTGCTGGGACTCAGGGAAAAAAGGAGAGTCTACTGCTGTTGGAAGAAGGGGCGGGCGACTCAGGAAGAGTACAGGGATCTTGTTAGTTTGTGCAGAGAGGAAATTAGGAAGGCAAAAGCCCAGCTGGAACTCAATCTGGCCACTGTCATCAGGGACAACAAAAAATGTTTTTAGAAATATATTAACGACAAAAAGAGGGCCAAGGAGAATCTCCCTCCTTTATTGGATGCCGGGGGGAACATTGCCACCAAGGATGAGGAAAAGGCTGAGGTACTTAATGCCTTCTTTGCCTCAGTCTTTAATATTCAGACCAGTGACCCTCAGGGTATTCACCCCCCTGAGCTGGAAGACAGGGATGGGGAGCAGAATTAACCCCCCATAATCCGAGAGGAAGAGGTTAACGACCTGCTACGCCAGCTGGACATACACAAGTCTATGGGGCCGGATAGAATCCACCCAAGAGTACTGAGGGAGCTGGCGGAGGAGCTTGCCAAGCCACTCTCCATCATTTATCAGCGGTCCTGGTTAACGGGGGAGGTTCCGGATGACTGGAGGCATGCCAATGTGATGCCCATCTACAAGAAGGGCCAGAGGGAGGATCCAGGGAACTACAGGCCTGTCAGCCTGACGTCGGTACCAGGGAAGATCATGGAGCGGTTCATCTTGAGGGCGCTCACAAGGCAGGTGCGAGACTACCGGGAATCAGGCCCAGCCAGCACGGGTTCATGAAGGGCAGGTCCTGCTTGACCAACCTGATCTCCTTCTATGACCGGGTGACCCGCCTAGTGGATGAGGGGAAGGCTGTGGATGTGGTTTACCTGGACTTTAGCAAAGCCTTTGACACCATTTCCCACAGCATTCTCCTGGAGAAGCTGGCGCCTCATGGCTGGGATGGGTGTATTCTTCGCTGGGTAAAAAACTGACTGGACGGCCGAGCCCAGAGAGTTGTGGTGAATAGAGTCAAATCCAGTTGCTGGCTGGTAACGAGCAGCATTCCCGAGGGCTCAGTTTTGGGGCCGGTCTTGTTTAATATCTTTATCAATGATCTGGATGAGGGGATCAAGTGCACCCTCAGTAAGTTCACGGATGACACCAAGCTGGGCGGCAGCGTTGATCTGCCTGAGGGTAGGAAGGCTCTGCAGAGGGATCTGGACAGGCTGGATCGATGGGCCGAGGCCAATTGTATGAGGTTCAACAAGGCCAAGTGCCGGGTCCTGCACTTGGGTCACAACAAGCCCAGGCAACGCTACAGGCTTGGGGAAGAGTGGCTGGAAAGCTGCCTGGCGGAAAAGGACCTGGGGGTACTGGTCGACAGGCGGCTGAACATGAGCCRGCAGTGTGCCCAGGTGGCCAAGAAGGCCAACGGCATCCTGGCCTGTATCAGGAATAGTGTGGCCAGTAGGCGGAGGGAGGTGATTGTGCCCCTGTACTCGGCACTGGTGAGGCTGCATCTTGAATACTGTGTTCAGTTTTGGGCCCCTCACTACAAGAAGGACATTGAGGTGCTGCAGCATGTCCAGAGAAGGGCGATGAGGCTGGTGAAGGGTCTGGAGAACAGGTCTTATGAGGAACAGCTGAGGGAGCTGTGGTTGTTTAGCCTGGAGAAGAGGAGACTGAGGGGAGACCTTATCATTCTCTACAACTACCTGAAAGGAGGCTGTAGAGAGGCGGGTGTTGGTCTCTTCTCCCAAGTAACAAGCGATAGGACGAGAGGAAATGGCCTCAAGTTGCGCCAGGGGAGGTTTAGATTGGACATTAGGAAAAATTTCTTCACGGAAAGGGTAGTCAGGCATTGGAACAGGCTGCCCATGGAAGTGGTGGAGTCACCATCCCTGGAGGCGTTCAAAAAACATGTAGATGTGGCGCTTTGGGACATGGTTTAGTGGGCATGGGTGCTGGGTTGATGGTTGGACTCGATGATCTTAAAGGTCTTTTCCGACCTTAATGATTCTATGATTCTATAGGACCAAAACCCATAGGTTCAAGCGTTCAAAGCAATTGTTTGATTTAGTTTGATGGAACTTGTTTTCAAAATATCTGTCTGTATGCAATAGTTTCAAGTATGAGTTACCTTAGTATGTAAAAATATTAATTGATATCTGAAATAAAAATATTAATTAGTATGTAAAAAAGATATTAATTAGTGTTTAAAAATACTAATGTATTCTGACAACTGACAAAGCCATTATATACAATCACACTTTTCCACTTTTTGTGGATATTAAGTAACTATTTCTCTGGAATATTAGAGCTCCTGTTAGTAAAATCAACAAACAAAATATACAAAGAACAGTTACTAAAATATTGTATTTTTCAGCAAGGTTGGGTTTTATCTGAGTAAGGTTAAAAAGGAAAGGGATTACACCCAGTATTTTCTGTGCAGCAATGAATAGTCAGGTTAAGGGAAGGAGAAGAGTGAATGTCAGCATCTCACCACAAATCCAGGCTTGCAAAAACAGGAATAACCAAAGCCAGGGTCCTTCTGAACACAGATGCCATGTATGCAGGGGTTGGATATGCACTCATCAACATCCAACTCACAACGGAGGCCTTCCCATCCTGTCAGGAAAAACAAACAAACAAACAAAACCAAGACCCATTAAAATATAAATCCATTTATTGAATGTCAATCAAAAAAAAAGCTATAGGTAACTATAATCAATCCGCACATATATAGATATAGTTTAGATTGGGTATGAACTGTTTCGGGCTATGGTTTCTCAAAGTAGGAAAAAGAAAAGAAATAGTTAAACCATAAACAAACACAACCCAAACTATATGGACTTTACAATTGTACTCTACTGAACATCAATTAGGGAAGTTAATACTTGCTGACTTCTATTTCTGTAGAGATGTAAGTAAGCAAATAAGAGTAAAACCTGAATATATTATTTCATTACTGAATTAACTGACTTGATGGGTTGCCCTTCACCTACAGAATTATCTGCACTGTTATCTCTCTCTCTTGTGGCTAAGAACTGGCAAGGGTTAAATGCTCCCTGAAAACCCCTTGTCTCATTCCAGATCTTCATAGTGTGACTAAAGCCATATTTTTTGCAAAATTCAAACTGAAAAAGTATGGAAATTCCTATCTTAATTTTTGACCTCTTTATCCTGTTCATTACATTTGTGCATTATTGAAACACTGGGGAAGGAAAACTGGAGGTTTATATAGATGAAAATAGTCACACAAAATAAATTATTTACACAAAATAAAATAAAGGGAAAAAGTTTAAAAGAGAAACTCTGAGACAGATTACTGTACCAGATAAAAGTGGAGGACAATTTCTGAGCAAATACAGTTTTGTTTTTTAATACCATCAGAATACATCTTCTTATACTTCAATAACCAGATTACTGGCATTTTTGTTAATAAACATTTCTTATAAAAATCTACTTTACAACTAAGTACTCCCATAAATTAGAGGCCAAAAACTGATATAAAAACCATTTTTTTTATCATGTAATTGAGCCTGTCGTGAACTTGCTCCTCAGAGGCTAAGCTGAACTGGAAACAGCCCACTTGCTTGGTAAATACAAACCCAGAATTTTGTAAAATATGGCTAGTTATTGAAGAATACCAGATCTCCTGCCATGATACTCCCATCACCTATTACAGATTTGTTATTTCTCCAATTAAATGTTCCTATTTATAAACAAATGAACAAACTCACTCCCACAGCCCAAAAAACCCCAGCAGTCTTCAGCTGATACAAATCTAATTGCCCCCGTCCTGCATTTGCCTCAGAGCATGTGTCAAATGGACCCACCAGTTACATTCCAGTCCCGCCTTAGCTACCCTGGTAGAAGTGCAGCCTGCCCCAGCTAAAGACCTCAGCTGTGAGGCTGCTATTAGTTCCAACGGCTGCTGTTGTTGCTTTTGAGCTGTCTGAGATGCTGTTAGAATACAGTTTACATCTCTCTGTGCTGCTTCTGCACCTGAACAGCCTGCAGCCACAGATCCTGAACATGCATCTATTATTCTAAGGGTATGGGGCCTGCTACTGGGACAATAGCTGACAAAATTCATGATCCATTACAAAATAGATTTGTCAGAGCTAAATAATTTCCCCTTTCTGGTATCACGTGCTGTCACCACATGCTTCATTTTGCTCTCTGGAGGTTTTTGGAAAGCTGCAATCATCTGCCTTGTTCCTACTTCTGTCTTGCCACTATCCCTTTTCAATTTCATTAAATTACAACTGTGGATCTGTTGCTGGATATCTCAGACTTTCTGGCTTGTGAAAAGTTCTTCCCCATAGTTGCCTTTACAGACCCCAAAATACTCAATCCTGCCTCCGTATTTCTATAGGTGAATGTTAGCAGAGAAATCCAAGACCTATTGTATATGAATAGTAGTGGCCTGCAACAAAATCAGATTTGTTCCAAGCATTTCTATTTTCTGTCTCTGGAATATATTTTTTCTTTATCTTCTAATCCCTTTCTTCAGTTGCGCAACTTTCCGAAAAGCTATTCCTCCCAAAGTTTCCCCTGCCTCTCCAAAATTCACTCCTTTCCTGAGTTGTAACCTTCTCATCTCTTCAGCTGTTTCAGAAACTCAAATAACATTTGAAAATACCACGTCGATTAAAAAAACCAAGATATGTAACCATGATGCATATACCTAACACATGTTGTTCCTTCACTGTGTCTTTTCCTGGTGGAGAAATAACGTAGAGATCTTTCACCCTGACTAATAAATGCTATTATTAAAAGAAATGTAAAAGAAGGGCAGTTTACACTTGGCTTGGAAGGTGTTTAAAACATGTTAGCAGCAGGAGTGAGTTGCAAGGCCCCAGAGAAGCTTCTTCTACCTATACCAAGCATTTCCATGTACAGTTGCATAGAGACAGCAGTTACAGTCCTTGGCTGGCAAGCAATTTTTAAATGTCTATATTCAAATATATTTAAAATATTACTAGCTTTAAAAATAAGGAGGAAAATTTTGAACTCGACAACGTATTCTGTGTGAGGCACTGTAATGATAAAAAAAAATATATCTTTTTAGCTTTTAAGTCATCAGTATTGGTGAAGTGGTATATGGCCATATGCGGTACAGGTAAAGTGAGGGGATGCAGAGTTTTATCCACGTGGAATTTCTATTGTGTAACTGTGTTGAGAGGAAAAAAGATATATAGTAATGAAGATAGGTCATGACTCAGACTTGTAAGATCAGAATGGACTGTTATGATCATGAATTCTGACCCTCTGTATGACAAAGTCCAGAAATTTTTCACTCGGTGGTTCATACATCAGGAGTATAGAGTCTGGATTACTGAGTATCTCTTAGACATAAAAAAAGTTGCTATAAAAATATTAATCTGTCAGCAAGTTAGGCCCAAAATTAATTAGGCTTTAGTAAGCCAAATATACTTCCATTTAAGTTTTACGTATTAGAGTATCATTCCCCAGTACTGATTAAACACATGAATAACCTGTCCATATTGACTCTTATGTGTGTGTGCGCATGCGCGCACACACACACTCTTGCTTCACAATCTTGCATACTATTTTTTTTTAAAATCTGTTATGTTAGTTTTGTAAACTGCACTGGTCTGGATTGGAAGAGACCTTAAAGATCACCTAGTCCAACCCCCCTGCCATAGGCAGGACACCTTCCACTAGACCAGGTTGCTCAAAGCCCCATCCAGTCTGGCCTTGAACACTTCCAGGGATGGGGCATCCACAGCTTCTCTGGGCAACCTGTTCCAGTGCCTCACCACCCTCATAGTGAACAATTTCTTCCTTATATCTAATCAAAATCTACCCTCTTTCAGTTTAAAGCCATTACCCCTTGTCCTATCACTACATGCCCTTGTAAAAAGTCCCTCTCCAGCTTTCTTGCAGGCCCCCTTAAGGTATGGAAGGCTGCTACAAGGTCTCCCTGGAGCCTTCTCTTCTCCAGGCTGAACAATCCCAACTCTCTCAGCCTGTCTTCATAGGAGAGGTGCTCCAGCACTCCGAGCATCTTCATGGCCCTCCTCTGGACTCGCTCCAACAGGTCCATGTCCTTCTTATGTTGGGGGCCCCAGAGCTGAATGCAGTACTCCAGGTGGGGTCTCATGAGAGCGGAGTAGAGGGGGAGAATCACCTCCCCTGACCTGCTTTTTGAGGCTTCTTTTGATGCAGCCCAGGAAATGGTTGGCTTTTTGGGCTGCAAGCGCACATTGCCACGTCATGTTGAGCTTCTCATAAACCAACACCCCCAAGTCCTTCTCAGCAGGGCTGCTCTCAATCCATTCTCCACCCAGCCTGTATTTGTGCTTGGGATTGCCCCAACCCATGTGCAGGACCTTGCACTTGGCCTTCTTCGACTTCATGAGGTTCACACGGGCCCACCTCTCAAGCCTGTTAAGGTTCCTCTGGATGGCATCCTTTCCCTCCAGCATGTGACCACACCACATAGCTTGGTGTCATCGGAAAACTTGCTGAGGGTGCACTCAATCCCACTGTCCATGTCGCCAACAAAGATGTTAAACAACACCGGTCCCAATACTGACCCCTGAGGAACGCCACTCATTACTGGTCTCCACTTGGATATTGAGCCATTGACGGCAACTCTTTGAGTGCGACCATCTAGCCAATTCCTTATCCACCCAGTGGTCCACCCCTCAAACCTGTGTCTCTCCAGTTTAGAGACAAGGATGTAATGCGGGACAGTGTCAAATGCTTTGCACAAGTCCAGGTAGATGACATCAGTTGCTCCTTCCTTATCCACCAACGCTGTAGCCCCATCATAGAAGGCCACCAAATTTGTCAGACACGATTTGCCCTTAGTGAAGCCATGTTGGCTGTCACCAATCACCTCCTTATTTTCCATATGCCTTAGCATAGTTTCCAGGAGGATCTGTTCCATGATCTTGCTGCGCACAGATCATGGAGACTGACTCGCCTGTAGTTCCCCGGGTTTTCCTTTTTTCCCTTTTTAAAAATGGGGATTTATGTTTCCCCTTTTCCAGTCAGTGGGAACTTCACTGGAACTGCCACAACTTCACAAATATGATGGATAATGGCTTAGCAACTTCATCTGCCAGTTCCCTCAGGACTCGCAGATGCATCTCATCAGGTCCCATGGACTTGTGCACCTTCAGGTTCCTGAGATGGTCTCAAACCTGATCTTCTCCTACAGTGGGTGGTTCTTTACTCTCCCAGTCCCTGCCTTCACCTTCTGCAACTTGGGTGGTGTGGCTTCAGCACTTGCCAGTGAAGACTGAGGCAAAAAAGTTGTTGAGTACCTCAGCCTTCTCCATATCCCGGGTAACCAGGTGTCCCGTTTCCTTCCAGAGAGGGCCCACATTCTCCCTAGCCTTTTTATCACTGACATACCTGTAGAAACTTTTCTTGTTGCCCTTGACGTCCCTGGCCAGATTTCATTCTATCAGGGCTTTAGCTTTCCTAACCTGATCCCTGGCTGCTCAGACGATTTCTCTCTGTTGCTCCCAGGATACTTCCTTGGTTCCACCCTCTGTTGGCTTCCTTTTTGTGTTTGAGTGTGTCCAGGAGCTCCTCATTCATCCATGCAGGCCTCCTGGCGTTGTTGCCTGACTTCTTCTTTGTTGGGATGCATCGCTCCTGAGCTTGGAGGAGGTGATCCTTGAATATTAACCAGCTTTCTTGGGCCTCTCTTCCCTCCAAGACTTTGTCCCATGGCATTCTACCAAGCATATCCCTAAAGAGGCCAAAGTCTGTTCTCCTGAAGTTCAGGGTAGTGAGCTTGCTGTGCGCCCTCCTCGGTGTTCTAAGGATCTTGAACTCCACCATTTCATGGTCACTGCAGCCAAGGCTGCCCTTGAGCTTCACTTTCCCCACCAGCGCCCCCCTTGTTGAGAATAACGTCCAGCATAAAACCTCTCCTCATTTGCTCCTCTACCACTTGGAGAAGGAAGTTATCATTGACGCATTCCAGAAACCTCTTGGATTGCTTATGCCCTGCCGTGTTGTCCCTCTAACAGATATCGGGGTGGTTGAAGTCCCCCATGAGGACCAGGGCTTGTGAATGTGAGGCTGATCCTATCTGTCTATCTATAGAGGGCCTCATCCACTTGGTCTTCCTGGTCGGGTGGCCTGTAGCAGACCCCCGCCATAATGTCACCTGTCCCTGCCCTCCCTTTAATCCTGACCCATAAGCTCTCGGTCGGCTCCTCATCCATCCCCAGGCAGAGCTCCATGCACTCCAGCTGGTCATTGACATAGAGGGCGACACCCCCTCCTCGTCTCCCCTGCCTGTCCTTCCTAAAGAGCCTGTATCCCCCCATTTCCAACACTCCAGTCATGGAAGTCATCCCACCACATCTCTGTGATACCAATAAGATCGTAGCCCTGCAGGCGTGCTCACATCTCTAACTCCTCTTGTTTATTTCCCATGCTACGTGCATTTGCATAGAGGCATTTAAGTTGGGCCCCGGTGAAGCTGACTTTTGGCTGGAGTGGCTGGAATTCCTTTGTACTGCTCTTCAAGTGCTCTCCTGCTGACCTGTGATCCTTCTCCAGGCTCTGGGCATCTGTTGCTGGCACTGGCATCAAACTGGTAGGAGTGGGATGGATTGAGGTTCCCCTCCCCCAGCAACTTTCGTTTATTTTATTAATATTCAATTCATTATGTATTTTCTTTTTAATGAAGAGCAAGCATGGATATAAATCTATGTAAAAATTACATGAATAGATTGCTAGGAAAACTGCAGAAAAGTTTTGTGTAATACATATATGGTCACTTGACTTCAGGAGAGTTTAGCAAGATCTTATTGCTTACAAATGGAAACCAACAAGGCGAACATACTTCATTACAAAGAGAATAAGCAGATCCAATGTATGAAGATATCATGGGTGAATAGAATATTTATCTTCCAGAATATATCTAGATAATCTCTAAAATAATCACTAAGAAATCTTGGATCAGTACCATCAAAGAAAGTATTCAGCAGTGCAGGTCAGTGCAGTAGGAAACAATAGACTTACTTAAACTGAAAAATTAAAGTTTCAGGAGGTAGGTACTAGTATAATTCTTAAATTAAGAGTAACAGTTATGGAGCAGTACCCTACTTATGTTGACAAAAGACTATTTATGACAGGAGAGAGTGAGTAGTACTGAACAGATTAAATTTGTGATTGCGTGACAATGCAGGCTGATTGTGACCTTTGCTTTTGTATAAATACTAAACCTCTTATACTTTCCTAAGTCACAAGACCTGTTTAAGTTGATCTATGTTAGCATAAGAAAACAGCTCCCATTTTTTTTAGAAAGTGCTTGTTTTCATTCTATTTAGAATTGTTCAGAAAATGTCTTTTCATCCCAGCCAGCAGATCTAAGCATGGGTATATGTGACAACAATAACAACAATAACAACAACAATAATAATAAATGTTAGTTAAATGTTCAGAATTTCTTTTCAGTTGATATTATTCTGTAGCTAGTTAAATTATTTAGTCGCTATACAATGCCTACTTGACTGCTTGGTCAGTAAGTTACATTAGGAAAGATCATATATAATAAACCTAGCTCTAGATAATTCTTCAGACTCATTTAATGAGCTGGTTTTAGTTTTAAGTCATTCTAACATGCTTATTAGACTAGTTAATTCTCTTTAGATTTCATTCAAAAAGCTTGTCAAAGAGATCGTTAATTTTTTTTGTATCTTATATGTTATATACAAACAAAGAACTTGATATAATTTACCAATTTTCTCAGTAGTAACATTGGTAATTCAAAACTATCATTGTTTAAGATTGTTCTGTCAGACATCAGTTACCTTGTTGACATTTGCAAGTGTATCCATTGATACGATCTTCACAAGTTGAGCCATGTAGACAAGGTGATGAATTACACTCATTAACTTCTATTTCACAAAACTGTCCAGAAAATCCAGCAAGACACCTGAAGCAAACAACATTCCAAAGTGTTATACTATGCATAACCATCATATAAAATATACTTCGTGTGGAAACAATTTGTATAAAGTATGTGCATTAAGAAGACACAATCTCATATATTTCTTTCTGTTTTAAGGAGTATTTTACTGGAAGTCTTCCAAGTTTCACACTGTAATCCATGGTGATCTTTTAGGGGATTTATGACAGCAAAACCCATCCACAAATTTCACATCTGGATCATAATCAAACCTAACAGTCTCAATTACAGTTTACTGGTTCTAGCAACGTGAGTACAAACCTTTCTTAATGTACTCTCGGGAGACTGTTTGTCTAGTAAATTAGTTTATTTAGCTAAGTAACTGCAGTCTATGTTTGGAAAGCTGCTTGTTGAGAAATGTTGTGCCATTAAATGTAACTACAGCATAAAAGCCAACCTTCAGGGACCATGATTTCATTATCATTCTAGTTATCAAATATTAGTCATCTCAAAAAAAAACTCTTCTGTATTTTTCTGGTTGCAAAACCTATGTGATCATTAATACCAAAATATTTCCATATGATTTCAACTTATAATTATACAACTGACCCAAATAGACACACAAGACTGCTAATGAAGCTCAGAAACCTTACTAATCTCATTATTGAGACACATCCTTGCATACATACGCACAGCTTTACAGATATACTCAAATACATTCTGCAAAACAGAGCCCCATAATGGTATTTACAACATTTACTTTTTTGTGGTGTTGTACATGGATGTGTTTCGCATGAGGCAGTGTATTCAAAAACTACTGTTATCAACTGGGTAGTGCACATCTTGTATGTTGTCTTGGCTCTACTGACGAGCATAAAACTTCCGCTTAGAGGAAGATGAGTACATTAACAAATTACCTTTGAGTAAATTAGAATAGTCACGTCACCTACTCCTCAAGGCACTACATTGTGTGAATACAAAACAAATCATTAGAATGAGGTATCTATCTGCAGCGTCTACCTTAGCTTTCCAGATCCTGAAGCAAAAGAGAAGGAGGATTGACCATGGAACAGGTGTGTGTAACACTTCCTGAAGGCTCATTACACTATGTATCGGTAATTATGGTTTGGTTTATTTCTGCCTTGACTATTAGAACGTATTTCTTTCATTTTATATGGAATACACTCTGGGTAATGGGGATTTGGAATCTACCAAGACAATGACAGCAGAACAGATTTTCCAAAGTCTACATCAACTACAGATGACAGCTATGGCATACTACTTGGAAAACATACTAACTGATGCAAACACTACTATTTTTCAAATATCTAATTGTAATGTGTGAGAGAAAAAAAATGGACAAGGCTTAATGAGTGAACCGTAAGGCCACCTGTATAGCTCTTTGGCTACAAAACATTACGCAAAATCTACTGAGAAGATATAGTTTGGCCTTTCATCCTATTGGCAAATGTTAAAGCCTAGGATTTAGAACCAGATACATCCCACCTAACCTCACACACCTAGCCTCACACACCTAACTCTAATAACCCAGGATTCTCCTATGCTTGGTGGAATAAGGGGTGCAGAGGATGATTCTGTTCACTGAAAGCTTAAATAATTTTCTGCAGATACCTCTGTATTTCCACTGGCTACATAGCAGATTAAAATAAAATACAATAAATAAAAAAAAAAAATGGAGTGACTTCTCCCAGATATGGGAAGGAGGACCAGAAGGATAAATGCCTATAAAATAATGGAAAGAATATTCTATTGGAAATAAAAGCAACTAGACACAGGGAATACTGGGACAGTTTAAAATCCATTTAAATTTAACTTTATACTTTGGTGTGCTTATAGGCATTTCACTTAAAAAAGTGGTTACAACATAAACTGGAAAAAATATACATTCATTATGTAAAAAATCTGGACAGAATAACTATACTTACGTGTATCTCAGGTGAGTGGGCTTGATGTTTTAGTCTGTAAAACTCAAAATATTGAAGAAAAGCTTAAAGGTCTTTTTAAGAACTCTCCTGTTGGCAGCTTCAAGTGGGCACATTTTTATATGTGATGTGTATACTTGCTGAAGAGTAGAACCCAGTAAAGACAAGAACAGTTTACAGAGTTACTGTGGTCATAACTAGTTGGAGCAAGAATGACTAGTGGAGCAGGTTGATATAACTCCAATGGAGATAATCAATAGAATGGAATCAGCTTCATATCACAGGATACAGCTCGGATGAGCTTTGGATGATTTTCTACTCAGCAAGGCTTGAGACTTCAGAGACACAAACTATATAGCCATGGGCCTAACTCTATAGACAGTGAGGTAGAAAAATGGAGCTGTAACATTATATATATGCATGTATATGTTCAAATGTTTGGTTAAATAATCTCTTTTGTACTGAAATCTTTCCAAATATTTATTAAGTGTATAATACCATATAGAGTGATGGTGGCACCACCAAAAAAGAAAAGTTATAAAAAATATGACTTTGCCTTCAAATTGAAATTTAGGTGGAAAACATAAACCCATGAAAGCACTCAGATATCCAGTAAATCAAAGCCCACATACATCTATTTGCACAAGGTAAGCTTTTTCCTGAATCAGACAATCATTCAACTTAAAGAATACTTAAGAATATTGCAAGTATTTCACATACTGATGTGTTCTATTTTTTGTAAATGCTACAATACCACTGTGTTCAGTTTGCTTGTGTTCAGATAGCATAATTAGATATAAATGATGTTTCATGACTGCAGAGGCAGGCACTTCATTAGCTAAATGATTCTGAGCAATTATGAAACAACTAGCAGTAAGCACGTTACTGGTAAGTGTTTGCAAGTCATAAAACACCTTAATCTCAGCAGGTTTCCCAAATTTCCCAAAATTGCAATAAATTGTATGCTTTATTAAGAGCGTTAATGAAGTTAACACTTCTTATGTTATGATGAGCACTTTAATAATTCCTTAAATTTTCCTTCGCTTTCACCTTCCTTCATTTTTACTCCTTTTTTGATAAATTTATATTTCTGTTTTGCCTCTCCACATTCTTACCTCCCTTCTGTCATTTCTTTTTGAGAATTAGGAGGGACAGAAACAACAGAATTTAAATACAACTGGCATTAGAAAGTGTAAGCAGATACAGAAAACAGTTATTGTGGTGTAAATGGCCCTAAACCTAACTCAAATACTTTGGAACCCATTTGCACGTGATGCTTGGGATATGACCAGTCTGCAAATGAAAAACAGGAGCTTTTAGATAGCTTTCATATCAAGGTATGACCACTGCAAATCTTGTACATTGATTGCCATTTAATAAAAAACAATTTATGCCTTTATAAGTAAATGCATAGGTTTAGCAGCAATTAACTCTTAGAGCTTATCTGATAAAGAAAGCTAATACACTGTGAAGGCTGAGCTTTTAAACTTACAAAGGTATTAACATCAGATCAGTTCAGTACTGAAAGGCAGCAAAAAACCACTGCTTATTTTCTGTAAGAATAATGCATTCACAATTTAATTATGACCAATTTATGGGGATGACGGCAAAGATCTTCCTCTTTTCTATCATTCTCTACAGCTTTTTTCTGTCATATAAAATGCTGAGATAACATGGCGCAAATATAGTTCCTTTCCTGTTGTACCTTTATATCAACCATTATCAGGAGCGATCATCTTAATTTGGGCATATGCCAATGCAACAGCTGAACAAAAGACTGAAAAGATTCTATGAAATTGGATGGATTTGAAACAGAAGAATGTAAATTTAGAACTTTTACACCGCAGTAAAGAACAGACATGGAAGTAAGCATCTCAGCAAAATGCTTAGCTAAAGATTAGTGTGGTGTAGAAGACGACAGTTCTTTTCCTTCTTCCAGAAAAACATGGCCAACTAGTGACCATTAAATCTCCTATGTATCTGTAGGAGCCAGTTCGTTGCAGTTTTCAACCTGCATCTGACATTAACTGCAAATTGTGATGTAATGATACTTGCAAAAATTTTGCAATCTTTCCTCACTCCTCATTAATCTCATCTGGATGGAAACTGTATCTTCTACAATGAATGCAGGAGTTTATTAAGATGACCTTGAAGGTCCTGTAGGAAGCTAATGGGCATTTGCCTTGGTTATGACAAACACTGTTTCAATAGCACCTCTATTAAGTAGCACAATGAAGAACAGAAGTGAAAGGAAGAGGCATACATGCCTCTAAGTGTCTAAACTGCCTCTTAAATATATACCCGGGTAAGAATCAGTGGCCAGTTTCACCACCCATCTGGTAAGTCTTATCTTATATCTAAATTAATCCCAAGCCATCTAGGAAACCTGTGAGTCAAAATAATGCTGAAGTGTAACTATAACATCTTCGGTCCATCCAGGCTGAAATTCCTAAATCAGTAGCAAAGTCCACTGATCATTTTAAAGGTGCTTCCTCTTCATGGTTGCACTTTGGGCTATTGGCTGATATGAACACAGAAAAGATAGATAATGAGTAAGACATGAGTTTGCTGGTCAAGAATTATTTTACTGAACGTAAGTTTTGAGAGAGATCAGATGGGACATTTGAGAGAGAGCAAGAATACTAACAGAATAAGAGGCTGGGAACACTTAGGGCAGGGAAATACAGGCTGAACAAAGATCTAAACACCAGTGGTCTTAGAACACAAGAAAGTCACTCAAGAAACAGAAAAGGGAAGTAAAGTTTAAAAAGCAAAGTGTGGGTTTTAAGATCATATCTTTGGGACAAAAGGAAAAAGCTATCGAGAAACAGAAAGAATAAAAGGGTCAGGCCCTGCCCTTTGAGTGATGAAGTTGCCATGGCATTGCTCATCCGGAGGTAGGAAGAGATAGTGCCCTAATGATGCTGCATTAGGGCCATGACTATTTTTATGCCTCTTTCATCTAAAAGTCTAAAAAGCAACAGCTCTGGCACAAAGACTGTCTGTGCTTGTAGAAGACCAATTTCCTCATCCTCAGTGTTAGTCTCCAGTCTTTCCAGTAACTACTGCTAGTCCACTTTAGGCTTCCTCTTTCTTGCCTGCATCCCTACATCTCTGGAGGGTGTTGGGAGTGATAAAGCAGAGATATTATTCTAAAGAAGCCATGCCTCTATCACAGTTGAGTTTTGAATTTTGGCTTCCAGTGAGATGTTCAGTTTGAGAGGTTATGGAATCAGTAGGTGATTCCATAACATGATCTTTGCATTCTCACCATCCCCCAAAGTGCTGAGATGACAGATTGTCATGTTATACCTTGATGACACTGAAGATTGTTTTGCTCATAGAGCTAGTTGGCAAAAAAATTCAAAGGTTTGTACCTTTCACTTGTACTTGATGTCACAAGTGGTTGCAGTTACCTGGGAAGATTCAGTCATTGGAAAGCAGTTAAGAAATCTCTGTTGCCTGGGTCCTGAATAGCAGGGTTATGTTGGGAAGATTTATTTTGTCAGATCCAGCATTCTAGCTTTATTAAGATGATTTTCACTATGGTTTTCATTATGATTCACTATGGGTTGATAGAAGCTGCTCTTTGTTCTTGCCTCACAGGGCTTTGTGGTACTTTGATTCAGTAACAGTAGAGGGAATAGTTATGCATTGAAGGTCTTTTTGCAGAAAGCAGCTAGGACATTTAAACTGAGTGAGCAAGGCATTATACAGAATCAGAGAACAGGCAGGAAAGGGGCTGGAGAATGGGCCTGTAATGGACTCCGCACAAAAGCAATTTGCAAGCTTGAAGCTGGCCTAGCTACACAGTTCAGGCTAAAAGAAACATGACTGATTCAGGATGAGGGCTTAGCTGTCCAAGGGGCTGCCCGTTAATATAATGAAGAATCGACCTTTTAACCTAAGAGAGTTGTATAGATACAGAAAGACAGTGGAGTTAATAGGGTGTTGTCTATATGCACTTGGCTGACATATTTAGGAAAGATGAATCAGGCCCTAAGAAATCTTCACAGATTTAGTAATCTTAAACCACAATTTAAGCATTTAATACTGTAATATTGATAGATTTACTGAACTACAGGCAATTGTAACATTATTGATACTTTATCAATCAAAGGTCAGATAAAATGCCATCTACCTGATTTAAGTAGCCCTGTCCCACAGCATTGCAGACATCCTACCCCAAGGCTGGCTGGATCAGAAATGGGCTAATTGTCAGTAATAAGAAAAATTCTTGCTTTATATATAACATTTAACAATCTAATGCAGCAACTGCTGCACATATGAGACTGATCCCAGGTTTGCACTCCTGCTCTTCATTATATCAAATAAAATAATTAAAATAGCAAATGCAGCAGGGAAAATTACCAAATAAAAATAACTATGGATACTTTAAATGTTTTTTTAAAGTTGGACATTATGATTTATCAATCAATAATAAGGTAGAAACATACACTTCCTGTAATGAATTCCCAGAACTTACACTGGGAGAATGAAGCAGTTATTTTTCCATTAGTCCAGAGCTTGTCAGATCGAACCTAAGAACATCAGTGTTTCCACATCAAAGCAACAATCTTTTTTTGAGATTAAAACTAAAAGAGCAGGAGAAGAATCTATTAATGAATCAAAACACAGCCGAGGAAAGATCTGTGTGTATGTCTGCTTATTTCCTGAGTTCCTTACACTTCAGCATAAACTCAACTGTCTATAGTCTCTTGTATAAATTATTATCAATCAAAACACTAACTGTAAAAAAATCTGAAACATCCCCACAATTGCTCTGCTCCTGAAAATTATGCTGAATAAGAAGCTAAGTTTTTTTATTAGCTTGTTATATAATAAGTACATATTTTTTTAAAAAATTTGCAGTTATTTAAACAAATAAAAAATATACAACTGCTTCTACACAAATTAGAAATTCCATATTTATATCAGTATTCGAAAGATTCATCAGAGAAGAGGTAAGGGAACTCTGCAGACATGTTCAAGTGTTTTATGCAGAAATGGAGTTATTCAAGCCCAATCAGAACTTTGCAATAACAATTTTGGGGTTGCCAAAATATCTGTATTTTTTGCTGACACATTTCCATATAAAGAGTGAGTAAATCCATAAGAGACTTCAACTCCTAGATGAAGATTTCAATAAAAGCCCAAGATGTCCTATGTAAAACTCCTGTAAAAAAGCAGCAGTGATAGCTGTTGTCAAAATTTTACTCCATGCTAATTCTGCATTCTAAGGGCTACTGGCATGCATACATTTCTACTACACCAAACACTACATCTAAAACAATTCTAAAGTGATAGATTCATGATTTATTAAGAGAATTAAATGAAGGATTTTGATCTGTGACAATTATAGCTGCAGTCACAGTAAAATTTCTTCCGTGTGAGGAAACTTTCAGCCTCAGAGAAAATCTGCAAGAACCCAAATGTCAGCCAAATTTTTCCCCACAATTCTAATTCATATCCTGTTGTAACTCATCGCTCTTTGAATCTGTTTTGTAACTCATCGTTCTTTGAGTCTATTTTTAATCTTTACCCTTTTTCTCCTCTCTCCCTCTCTTTCTTCATCTGCCTTGTAACCTTTTACAGCTTATGAATAATTTGTATATCTGTGAGATACAAGGTTCAGAAAAAAAATGGTTTCTACAACACAGAAGTTTATTAGGTTTATCTGGGAGCAATGATTAACAGCAATTGTACTTATAAGAGAGCATTTATGCTGTAACCTTTACCAGCTTATGTGACTCATTCAACTTTATGGACGAATCCACACTATGAAATTTGTTTGGGACATCAATTTTTCTTCATGAGTGTTAACCTTGATGAGTGGGGTAATGTTGTGTTAATATCTCTCGGTTAGGTAATTAGGACTTTGGACAGAATAATAGATCAATGTGAAAAGCACCTCTCCTGAGCAACTGTCTTCAGTAAAATAGTCTTGTAAATGTGCAATCTCTTTTGATATTAGTAATGATTTTTTTCTTTTTCAAATCTTCATTTTCTGTCCAAAATAAATCTAGTTAACTGCTCTACTGTAACACGCCAGCTCTGTCACTGCAAATTTACACTGGGATGCTATACATTATTAACAAGCTATGAAAAGTCACTGGCTAAATGTCATGGAAGCTGAGATATAGCAGCACCTTGGGATTCATACAGCAAACAGTTTAGTTTTAATCATCTTGGACCACAAGGTGCCTTGACATTTGCAAGGCAACTTTTTCCTTTTTAACTTCCACTGGAATCAGACCTCTTTTATCTCAACTATAATTCTCAACTTCAAATGTGATAGAAAGTTTTACCTTCTAAATTAAAAAAGTGAAAAATCAATCAAACATGGACCTTATTCATTTAATCGATGCTCATATGCCAGTTTGGAAAGGAAAAAAGGGCGGGCAAGGAAAACTAGATAATTCAGCCACCTTCAGGATTATTAGAGACGTTTTCTGTGAAATGTGTGACCCTTACCTTAGCACTACTGAGGCATGAGCTTCCTGAGCAGTATTAACACCACAAACTTCTGCAGAACCTTTTTAATTTCAAAGAAAAAATGAGGAAGAGCACTGATTCATTTTAAATATACATATCATTACAACCTGATTTCTTAAAGCTTTAAAAATTTATTGGGAAAATTCATCTATGGTGCCAAATAAATTTGCAGTCATTATCATACTTCACTCTCTAACAGCCAACCTTTTGGATCACAAGTTCCAGTTTACTGGAAGCCAATACATCATTTTTGCTCTTTTAAGTAGGATTATTCACAGACAAAATAAAAAAGACAAGCATTATTTTATTCAACTGAAATGATTATTTCTCAAGAAATACAAGAGCAAGCCAAAATCCTGACCCTACCAACATTCCTTTGAAAAATGAAATCTATTTCATTTGCAAATTACAGTATGATGTTTATAAAGTTTTGAATGTTCAGATCTTTTTATTTCTTTCAAACTTAACTGCTCTAATTTCTGTGTGGTTTTTTTCTTATTTTACACACCTACCCACACATTATCTGTATTGCCTTAATACACATGTCAAAAAAATATGTTGCCTCATAAATGAAAATATACATGAAGTACTGTCATCAGGTTATACAATGAATGACTGCAATCCCCCATTCCCCATTCCCCCTTATGGTGGTGCATTCCCTGTCCCCCTTCTCCTGGGCCACTTGCTGATCTCAGAAATTCCTGTGGAACCTTGGCCTTGGTGTACTGAGTCCGGTGGTTGAGCGCTCCCTGACTGTATCAGAAACTCTGCATAGTTGAGGATGGGAACCTACTCCTGCTGCCTGGCCCAGGTGTCATCCCCTGATACCCTTATCTGGGTTGTAGCTCAAGTGTAACAACACTGAAACCTTGAGAATTTTTAGTAATCATCACCTGGGACTGTGGCCAGGATGGGAATTTATGGATAACCAAAGCCAATCATCTTGCGAACCTGTAAATGGTGGTCCTTAGTGAGACCCTTTGAGCTCTCCTGGACCGCAGCGGGCTGCACCCAGCATCTCCCTCTGAGTGGAACGCCTCTCAGAGCTCGCGACCTCTTGGGTCTGCGATATTCCGAGGACCATCGCCAAAAAGCTGACGATGGGACCTGGGCTGAAATCCTTTACTCCTTGAGGCTCAGCCCTTTGCCCGTTGAGAAAAAATGCCTAGACATTTGACATGAATATTTCTTCACTGAACTTGAGGGGAATTTTTAACAGGTACCTTTTCTAGATTTATATATATTTGTCTGTGTGTGTGGGTGCGAATCAACAGTAAGCATAATTTGTAATTGTCATGACTGTAGTAGACTTTACTAACTCCATAAACGTTAAATTAGTTAATGATTAAAGTGCTGCTAAAATATTGTGTCCACCTTAAAACTGTGAATGAACCTTAGACTGCTGCTTAAACGCATATAATCCCTTACCCATTTGTACTAGACATAAACCATTGACCAACTCTGAGACTAGGAGTTGATCTAGCCGCACTGAGACTCCTCTCTGGGAAGGAGTCTGGAAAGCAAGGGGGTCTTCTCTGAACCTCGTGACTCCACGGGAGGGTCTCCCTTACCCTTTTCATCCTCAGTCTCTATGTAAATCATTCTAGATCAATTCTCAACTTGATTTTCCTTTATATATTTCATCCCTGTAGTAAGTAATAGAGTGAACCTTGCCATTGAACTCTGTTAAGTCGCGCTTTTATAAATGTCTATTAAAATCACTTTCTGCTAATATCTTTGACAGTGATTCTTTAAGCGGCCTCTAAACCACTCATTCGCGACACTCCTGCACCACTGGGGGAGGGGGGGAGGGAGAAGGAAGTAGAGGAGTTGGGAACAAAGGAGTGAAGTTAAGCCTGGGACAAAGGGAGCTGGTGGAGCTGGGGGGAAGGTGTTTTAGGTTTTCTCTTTGTTTCTCACCATCCTATTCTATTTTAAATTGGCAATAAATTTAATTTTCCCCAAGTCAAGTCTGTTTGCCAGTGGTCTCCCTCTGTTTATTTAAACCCCTGAGTTTTTCCGTCTTCTTTTCTTCCCCTATCCTGAAAATTTGTATGAACCATTAGATCTGTATACTCCTGCCCATTAACACAACATCACAGCCCATCTGAAAAAGCCAATATTTGCAAAGCAAGTTTGTATCTTAAATCAACTGATGCTGATACTGTTTTAGTTGTCTCACCCCATAATCCTTGCTTCTCTTACATCCTTTGACCATCCACGACTACAACATTAATTTGGTTCAAATAAAAAGCTATTGGTAGTAGAATCTTTTATAACATTCTTGTTTTATTTATCAAGTTACTGAAACTTTTAATATATTTCTTTTCTGAAAGTGAGATTAACAGCTATGGGGATGTTACTGTGAACCTGATAGAGAATTCGGAGAGGAAGCCTTTATAATTATCTAACAATGACCAAGCACCTCATTGCTTTAGAATTAAGTTCTATAGGCAAATCACTTCAGCTGAGAAACCTTTCTTCCAGATATTTCACTATTCTAAGCTTTGCATCATGCATTTCAAACAACTTTCATAGTGAGCTTTACTAGGGCCTTCAAGTAACACTAAAAATGTGGGTGCTGGACAGGTCACATAATGAACTCATCCGGGTGGAAACTGTCCCATGCATGTTTCACCAGCTACAGATTTTGAACTTCTATCACATTAAGCTCAGATGCAGTAATTCCCTATGGAAAACTGAAAAATTAAGGTATCACATCAAAGCGAATTATCTGCTGTCTGGTCATCCATCTGGTCTGAAGATCGTGAATGCTGGTGATGATGCAGCAGTTGACCCAACCAATGTGTATGCTACATAAAAAAACCCAAAAATTTAAATGTTCTATTGCTTTTAGATTCTGAAAAATTGATAGAGGGAAAAAAACCACCAACTTTTGTGTGCATGTGTGTGTGAACTTAGCGACTTCTGGGATCCTATGTTGGATCAGCATAGAACTTTGTTGTTACTGTGGTTTCACTGGTGGGTTAAACTGATTATCTCCATAAGCCCAATGACTCTGAGTTCAAAGTAATATGAGTCAGGTGCCTTATCACTAATACTACTGAAAATTGCTTCTCCTGACGTACTTTGAAGCATGTTTCTATGGAGAGAATTTGAGAAAGCAGCCAATAGGGAATTTACAGAAGTCTCCCAAGAGAGCTTTTCTCAGATTATTTTCTCTAAAACCCTGCCCAAGGGTGATACTGTGATTGTTAATTTTAGAACATCATTGACAATGAATCTTTCCCCACTCTACAGGTCTAGCATATCACATTACTTTTTTTCTTTCCCTTCCCTCCTCTGAATTCTCCTTGGAGGCACTGTCAAGAATGAAGCAAGTTTATTTACCTCTGAAGTAAAATTTTGCTTAGAATGAAGTAAAAATAAATTATAACTCTCCATGGTTGGCAGGAAATACTAGTTCTATTTTAAAGAATAGTGAATGTGAATCAAAAAGAAAAAAATTAGTAATAACACACTTGAGTGTATATTTGATTTTAGAGGGCTTTCTTCCATGTATTAATCTATAGTTATGTTCCTATCACATTAGCATTACAGTCCCTCCTAGATATTTATAACCTGAAGTAACAAGAGTCATCTTTTTCCTTTCTGCTTTCTTTCTTAGTTTATGGGAGAAGTCATTCAATGATTTAAATATTTTAGACTTATATGAAAAACTTTTATTTGAGAAAAATTAAGTTGAAAAGAGGAGTCACATACATAGTCCAAGAGATCTAGGTTCAGATCTTGTAGATCTTGCAAGAACAGTTCAGATCTTATAAGAATCTTCTGATTCCTGTAGTCAGGGACTTCTCCATATTCATCATCAGTTTCTATAAAACATAGCTTTGCAAAGGTAAAATGAATTTGAAAAGGGAAATCAATAGTGCCATTCTTTTGGACAACTGATGTTAGAACAAGAATATAAACCATAAGGTTGTGACCTTATCCATATGTTCACTTTTAACAGCCCCAGATTTTCACTAACAATCAGAACTTACCATAGGCTTACAGAAATCTCTGACTGGTTTAAAGACAACGGACATTTTTGGCTGGTTTTTGGGCCCATCTTTACATGTTATTGCCTGAGATTTATATTCACATGAGTAAATGTAAGGAAGAATGAACTGATACATGAACGCTTTGTAAGGAATGAAGGAAATAGAAGCAGTTTACTCTTAGTTCTCTTAGAAAAGCGACCCTGTCAGCATACTATGCTAGATACTCTAGTGCAAGGCATCCTTCTTCCCAGAGGAGGAATGTTGCATGTAACAGCCCAAAACAGATTCAGGTAGTTTAGACAGGATTGGAGCTGGAAGCTCTGCAACTTTTCAGCTTTTTTCTGTGCTTGAAAAAGAGTTAATAAAATAGAGAAACTATCACTGAAAAAAAAAAAAAAAAAAGGCAATGCAATGGTAGGGCAGTAAGGACAATATTTAGAGCTTTATTCCTGACTATAATAATGTAAGTGCAATATGTGGGCTAAATAAAACTACTTTTTTAATACTCTGGATACACAAAACTACTTGGGACATTGTCTGCATTTTTATTTATAAAAATATCTGGCCAATAAGGGTCTTTATTCTCATAGAATGTCTTAGGACCATCACAACACATACTAAACATTTGCTAATAAAAAGTTCTGTTCTTCCTAAGGTCATTCTCATTATAAGAGACTTTAAACTTTCTCAGTCCACTTGGATACAGCCTTTATTTTCCCTAAGAGAAAAAGCAGATTTTACTGCCAGTAAAATCTCCCACTGTGGTTAACGTGGACATTCTTATTAAGTGATAAATTACGTACTTGCTAAATCACAGTTGGTGGGGTGTGACAGTGTTATAAGAAAGGTTAATCTGTGGAAGATCAGGCTAGAATGAATACAGTAAAATAACCAGAATGGCTAAGCCTTGATGAAAGTGTATTAGAGTTAACGCACTCCTATATTTTATTAATCTACCCAATTGGAAACTAGATGCATTTCTTCACACACCAGTAGTGTGGGCAGAATTAAAGAAGGAACTGGCATGTGTGTGTGTGTGTGTGTCCTTGCAGGACTGATGAAAAGCCATCATTCAGCTGTTTGTTTGCTAAAATAATCCAGATTTGCACTCAAATTTCACATACAGAAAAGCTATCATTATCTGGTCAACCTCTGCTCAAACAGAAGTCTCCCTGAGCTTTTTATTAATAGTTATTGTAAATGAATATGTTAAGACTGGTCATTAGCTGATGTAAACTCCCATAATATCAGTCTTGACATGTTTCAGTGCTATCCAGGCACTCATTTACAATCCTGGATACAACAGAACAGATTTATATCAGACAACATTTTCTTATTCTTTTATTTGTCCAGTTTCCTTGGTTCAAATCAGCTCCTTATGTGACTGTGTCGAGAACCATGCATATGAAAATGGAAGTTTTGAATTAGTAGATTTTATATAGATCCACTTAAAGGCATCACTTCTTAATGTAATAGTGATCAATTTGTGCTGGAACAGCCAGCAAACCATAAGAGTAGGCAACATGGTCTTCAGCCTATTCCAGCCAAGACAGAAAATTAAAAGTAAAGCAATTTTTATTTGTACTGCGCTCCGCCCCCAGTCATCTAAGATCTCCCCATTTTCTGTGGGGGAAAGCTGCTGATTCTGCTGAGCAATTCATACCACTTTAGATATCTATCCTACCTTGCAATCTCCAGAAAGTGATTCAACTGTTTATTTCAGGAAGGGACAATTCATACTTTGAGGGTGCCTGTTGCTCCATTCAATATTAGCAGAACCCATGAAACTTGTTTACACAGATGCCTAATTTTTGCAAAGCAGATTTAAGCAAGATGGATCTCATTATTAGTGTTATAGTACTAGGATTTTTGTAACTGTTCTGACATTTTGAATTTATAAAGCCAGTTAGCTAAAAAACTTATTTACTTGTTTGCTTTCTAAAGTTTCCCATTACTCTGAGTGTCTCTGCACTTAAAATTCTTTCCTGCTTATAAATAGCCAGAATCAAATATTGCTCATGAGAAGTATTTTATTTTGAAAAGTCACAAATTATGGACAAGTGACTGCAGTCGGGGATTTCTATTTCCTAATGAACATGCAAAGCACTCATTGTTCCAAGCTGAAAGCCATCCTGAGGGAGAAATCTACAGGAGTATACTGGATTATAAAATTCTCACTGAAAAGAAATGTACTCTTTGCAGTTTACTTTTTTCTTATATTTAAGCTACCAAAGATGTTGCTGTAGACTTAGGAGGATTTCTGAGACAAAGCACATCTCAAAGCTAAATCCAACCTGCTTTTTTCCCTTGGATCAGTCACACACTTCCTTAAGGACATCTGGAATGTAAGGACATCTGGTTTTTATGGATATCTGTTTAACAGCTATTCATCATAAGGAAAAAGAAGAAAACATAAGAAAAGTAATAAATGAAATAGGATGACACAAACCATAAGGAGCAATAGATAACTGAGATGATAACAAACACAAGACTTTTCAGGTCACTAACTGATGGGACATTGAAAGAACCAGTTGAGCACAGCAGCGGAGAGGTTCAGCCAGAACCTTCTAACTAGCAAGAAAGGAAACAATATTATTATGCATGTGATGGGAATAGCAATAGAAAGTAGTGGTCTTGTGTAAACAAGCTTCTCATCAGTATGCTTCTCTGGCCAATCCCTCCACCAGATCCCTGTAGTCTGTGCTATCCTCTTACCAAATTCCATTACTATTTTCTGTGTGATCCTTGCTCTGTTGTGTGTGTGGACACGAGTAGCCAGTGAACTTAAAGCTGGACTAGCCAGTGAGAAGACCAGCATCTGGAAAGACCAAAGGTCTGAGCTTGGAACTGGGTAAAGGGCCTATGGTGTGAGTATGGATATTGGACTTTAGGTCCATGCTAATATTTGAGGGATCCATGAATACGAATTTATCTGTGAATAAAGATGGAGAGGTTGTGTGCAAGTTCCACTACTGAAAATCAAGACCATCAGCCAGAGAGGAAGAACAGGATCAGGCAACCCATGCCGACCATTTCTATGTGACTGCTGTTGTGTTTATGTGGGTGCCCATAAAGGCACTGCTGTGTTGATCAGTGCGGCTGGTTGGCTAGATGGGGTGTATTTGCATTTTTGGAATTTGTACACAGCCTCACTCCTATACGGGGCCATACGTGTAAACATGTAAACATCTAACACACCAAGCAGAGAAATCCTCTGGGCTTGCTTAAGATCCACCAGATTCTGCTATACCTTACTACTCCTGCTTCTCAGTTTGAAGTGAGAGAGCTTTGGGGAGTTGGTGTCCTTTCTCACTGCCTCAAAAACTTGCCAGAAGACTAAGCTGTTGCTTTCTCGGTCACTGTCTGCAAAGTCTGCTCATGTAAATAGGACTGCAGGTTAATTTATTTCCACTGACTGCTCACAACTTCACTCCATAACTGATCTTTGTCAGCACCACCAAAGGTTGGTTCTTGATTTGTACCACAGCTGAGGTGCTCAGTTGTGTGGTAGGGGTTTTTTGTTTGTTTGTTTTTTGTATTGTTTTTGTCATGCTGTTCATTTACTTTTCTTTTGTGAACCACTACATGATCTAATGTGAGAGATCATTGCCAATATTTCATGTGCCTTCACGTTAAGTGCTTGACCTAAACTCCTTTGTGTATATCAGCTTATAAAACAAGGGAAGAGCTCACAGAATGCTAAAGGATAACAGGAGAGGTGTTACCCAGAGAGATAACCCTTCTGATGTAAAACATTCCGTACTAATTCAGTTAGTCTATTTTTGCAAGTACTATTTAAGACCTCTGTACTTCCCAACTTTGATAATGCAGTTATAATACAGAATTGTGAGCACCTCATTAGCAGACTGTTATTTACTGTCAAGACCAACCTCCCTACCCCTCCTTAGCTTATTGTTAGAAACCTCAGGGATTTCACAGCTGATTCTCAGTGTTAGTCATTTTAACTTTGAATGGTTCACACACAAGTGAACTGTAAGTTCGAACTGTGAACTCAAAGTTCCATTTGAGAATATCTTCTCAGTTTTACAAATAGTATCAACACAGTTTGTCCCCCTGTGTCTCACTTTTGTAGTCCTTTAGCTCAGTAGATATGGTATTGCTGAAGGAGAAACCGCAGGGTTTGTTCTAACACTGCAAGGCCACTGGACTGGGGCTTATCAGGCATGATTTGTCTTATGCTTGCCTGGAGCTTTGTTTTAGCTTTTTAACTCTAGCAGACTGTTAGCTAATTTGTTTGAGTTTTGCTTATCTTTGTACAATTGTGTGGTGCTATGTCTCTTGTTATAATAATTCTGATACAGCTCTGTGAATAACAGTGATAACAAGTACTATTCTAGTGACACAGTTTATTGTGCACAGAATAAATTATGTGGTATTGTAGAATACAAACACTGGATAACAGTAGAGGCTTTGAAACATGGGATGACAGATCAAGGCTATAAACAAATCATCACTAACTACTGATCACTGAAGAGATGATGCATTTGGAGCTGGGTGAAACTGGCTTTGGGAGTAACAAACGACAAACTTCTAACATAAATAAAACACGACTTACATAACAAATGCAGATGTAACACAGAAATGCAAAAGAAGCAAGGTGTAGAACGTGTTAGAAAATGATTAAAAGTATCCTCTGGTATGAGCCCCTCAAGTATGAGAAGGAAGAAACCCCCACCACATTCCCTTGGCAAAGGATTCAGGATGACAACTCACCATAACCCTTTCCCCCTGAATGAAACCATTGAAAGTGGAAAGTTTGTTTGTCAGTTTTAACTATTAAACTATTACTACTGCAACTGAACTGCAATAATTGGATAACTTGGATGGTATGCCTTAATACTTTTGTAACTGGACTAATAATACTTCTTTGGCAAGACTGTTAAGATTCCAATTATACCTACAGTAAATTCTTGGCTTTGCATACAAAGCATGTCTCTTCTGCAGTTCAGACACCAAAATTCTAATGCGACAAACTAGGACAGGCAACCAGACTTAAAATTTAGTTGAAGCTCTTTTCCCCAGCTTTTTCTTATAC
Organism: Oceanodroma leucorhoa; assembly: GCA_030449065.1. Taxonomy (NCBI): domain Eukaryota; kingdom Metazoa; phylum Chordata; class Aves; order Procellariiformes; genus Oceanodroma; species Oceanodroma leucorhoa. The sequence goes on from JASVER010000176.1 coordinate 1,137,806, forward strand.
CTCTAGTGCACTCTCCACCCACAGGCTCTGCTGGGTACTTCTAGTATTAAGCACTATGAAATTTGGCAACACTGACATAAAACAATCCCTTCCGAACCCAGATTGACTTACGAAAGTGGAGCAATAGTGTCACCTGGAAAAAATGCTACTTGTTGATGACTGGTCAGTGCTACTGTTTCTTTGGCTGAAGAGAGAGACACTAAAAGTTCTCCCATGGTGGTGGTCAGGGGAGAAAGCTGGTGAACTACCATAGCAAGGAGAAACTGTGATATATAAAAAATGCCTCTAATAGCTAGGAACAACTCATTTAAAATCAAAACTGCTACCTTAGATTCCCCAGAAGCGTGATCAGACAATATTGCAATCTGTCCAGATTACTAGCATCCACGGCAATTCTGCACAGCAGACGTTTTAGGAGGGCATATAGCTCCATTTAATAGTGGTAAAGAAGAACACTGTCAAGTCAGTTTATTTATCAAGGGACATATTTGACTGCCAACAATGTAGTTAAAACACTTAAAACCAGCATTCCCACAGAAGAAGTCAGAGCACCTCTTTGAAAGGCTAGACAAGGTTATAATAATTCTTGGAGAGCTGAAAACATTTGCGACACAATAAAAGAAAACAGTGGAAAAAGAGAGAAGTTGTGAAGAATCATTTGAGTGCAACCATAGTACTTACTTACTGTGCTATTTTTAACATGTATTTATTGCTTTATTCAAGATGATTGTGGAAGAATAATGTAGAACAGTACTACATGGCAACTTCTTGGAAAGATTGTATAGGTGTCGATGGGGATGAAGCAAGAACTGATTTTTAAGTAAGAGCTCCTCACACTAACTAGAACATTAGTTGATTTTCTTCTTATACTGTGTAATTGCAAGGTCCTGTATACTGACAAAAAATCTCTAGGCTTTGTTTCTAATACATACCTTCCATAAAACATGCAGAGGCACTACAGCAATTGGTAAAAGCAGAAAATTAAAATAGATATTAAGGACAAACGAGAACATTTACAGAAATTGGTACTCACACTTTCTAAGTGAGACTGAATGCAAAATGTAACTTCTTTTTCCTTAGCACAAGACATTCCCCTTCAGGGCAAGCATACCTATTGCACATGAGAAGGAAAAACTTATGCCTTCCTTACCTTGTCTGGTATAGTACAAATCCTGATGACTATCTGTGCTAAGCTACCAATGCTGCTGCCAACAGATCATTTCCAGTTCCTGATTTAAGCTAAGAAGTGGATTCTTCTCCCCCTTCCCACTCCGCCACCCCAAAATGGATAGGATGAATATTAGTATAAAGATAGTGTTAGGTAGTGCTCAGTCATGAACTGTATTTGTAAAATTTAGTAGTGGAAATAATATATTATCCATCTTAACCCATCACTTTTCAGCACCTTTGACATTAATCCTTTCCTGCCCATTCAAAGCACTTCTATTACTATGCAACTACTTTCCCATCTTCTAGGAATAAGTTGAAGGTTCTGTTCAAATCCTTATCTGCCTAAAACTGCATCTCCAACCTTGAACATCTCCATTATCTACTCAATTTTGTGCACTCTACTTGTTAAGCTCCGTTTAGAACTTCCTTTATACTCTCTGACTAAACGGTTCGTTCTTGCCACTTGCAGTGCATAGTGCCTTCTGCTTATTTTTGTTTCCTAGACTTTGGTTGCTAGCTATAGAGTTATGGGTGGGATTCAGTCACCTACATAGAGATATCAAGTGGCAATTTAGGCAATATCTGATGTATTCCACATGGCTTCCTGCTGCTTTTCCAGAAGTGCTTAGCTTTCCCAGATGTCCCATATCATATTTACTATCCTGTCTGTGTCTCACATTCAGAAGGGAAATTACAATTGCACTTAACACCTATTGTACTCCAGTAAATGTGATTTGTGCCATTAACACTAGAAGGACACAGGCTCTATATTGACCTGACACTGCAGGGTCTCAGGCTTTGTCTGCACTTGTCTTGGTCTGAACTGGATTTGCTTTGTTGTAGCATCTATGCCGAGCTCAATGACTGCTGCCTTGCCTGCTCCAGTTTCAGCTCTGGGGATGGCCCCTGTGGGAAGGGTGTCACACACACAGCTTCCCCCCGCCTCCCCCCCCCCCCCCCCCCGCCAAGTCACTGCCAGACAAACCATAGCCATTTGTGGGTAAGGGGTTGCAACTGTCAGCCCGGGAGAAGGAAGCATGTTGTGATATGGAAACACATGAAAGAAACCCATGTGGACCCAAAAGCCGAGGAGGAAGAAGCCCCCACCATCAGCATCATGCCCCTCACAGAGAGGACATCAGAATACCCCACATTTTGCATAAGAAAGACTTGAAACGTCAAGCCTTTAGGACATGGAGGGACATTGGGAGTGTGAGCATAACACCAAAAAAAGGGCAGGTATTAAAAAAAAAAAAATTTAACAACTTTAACTGCATTTGCTAATGTGTTTTTCTGTATTAATTAAGTACACTGGAGCACTGGGTTGATAAAACTAGTTATGGTTCCACCATGTATTTTGTGTTCCCCTTTGCACATGATAACACTAATTGCAACCCCGTCCAGACAACCGAATCCCACTCATCGCACCACAGGACAGTTCTCATGCCTTCAGTCATTTCCATTGCGCTCCACAGCTCAAACCACAATAGGAAATGCAGGGCTATGCCTAACTTTATCTGATGAGGTAAAAGCCTTGCCCATTAAGCTACATAAGACCTTCTCCACAGAAAGTGATATTGAAAGTTAAGATCTCATGATTAAGTACTCAGGAACAACAATCATCATTTGCACCTGAAGGCTTGATTCAACTGATTTCCTCTACTTCTATTAATTCTTTCCTGGCATTCACAGAGCTATCATAAATATCCATTAAGAAAGTTACCTAACACTATGTAAGCCGCTGCTTTAATTTCTTCTTAATTTCTTCAGATCTTAATCATGTGAGGCGGTGACGTGTCCATCGCCTGCAGTGCTTCACAACATGGCTCATGAAAGCGAGCTGAGCCACTCCTCAGATGTGCCACAAGTTCACAGGAGGGAGAAAACATAAACATGGAGATCACTTAGACTTCCCTCTTAACACTCAGGAAAACGCAGTTTAAACGTGTCATGGCCTTGTAATGAAGATTATCTTATTCTACAAGTAGAAAATTTGACCTGCGTCTTCTGTACTATAAAATCTGGTCATGGGGGAGTGAAGGAGGTAGATGGAGAGTTAAAAAAAAGGAAGCCCCCTTGCATCACCAAATGGCCTATCAGGAAACAGTTAACAAGCAGGATCCCACCCACCAATCAGGGAGTGGCCTGCAGAAGCCATTATCTGCAGAAGCCCCTGGAAGCTGCTGGAAGGTGCTGAAAGCCATGGTCTGGATGCAGGGCAAAGCTAAGCCAGAACAAGGAATAAACAACCTGCGCCAGCAGCTGCCAGGGTGAGGAAAGGCTGCTGAAGGAAACAGAAAAAAAACAAAAAATAAATCTGACCCCCAAACTCACCTCTGAAAACAAAAAGCACAAAAACCAGACAAAAATTAAAATAAATATAAATAACCCCCATCAACAATTGTTGGGAGGGAGAATGCAAAAAGAAAAGCAAGTAAAAAGCTCCCCACAGCAAACCCTGTCCAAATAATAACAACAAACTGCCAAAAAATGGGACACCCCCGCCCCCCAAAACCTGCTGAAAACAAGGGAAAACCTCAACAAAACCCATCTGTCTTTTGCCTACACCTGGATGCACTGTCTAGACAGTTCATGCCGCATGTTCACAGGAGAAGGGGCTGACGAAGGAATGAACGCCTTCTGGCGGCGGCGCTGGAGATGGGGCGTGGGTGTTGTGAGGCCACGCTTGGGCGCATCCCCAGAGGGCATTTCAGGCCATCCCAGACGCGACCAGGAGCATCCTGCTTTTTCCTCACCCTGTACTGAGGCTGAGCTACGTCTCTGCCCTCACGGGGACCTCTGCGGGGCACATGAGGATGACATTTTCTGACAGGCAGTCTGGCCAGCCGACTTATGGCATGACCACCGGGGCAGCTCCGCGTCATGCGTGAGGGGATAGGGCTCCTTGCAGATGCATCCCTTCTGCTCCCATCCAGCTCTGCTGGCTTCTTGTCTCCCCATTTCTCACTCCTCACATCTTGTCACTCACCTGGTTGCTATTGAATGCAAAGGGGGAAGCAGTGGTGACACTGAATGTGGTCGTTCCTGCACACTATAGTTGTCAAATCCAAACAACAGCAAACAAAAAACACTGCACCACTTAACAACGTATTATAAAAACCTCTGGCATGGTCTGGAGAAATTCCTATTTTTTCTAGGACATAACAGACTTTTGACTTTAAATTTGGCCAAATAAAGGTCACACTGTGTAAAGGTTCCTCTGTCACCTTTATTTAACTAGAGAAACTGGGATTAACACAGAGGTAACCCCTTTTGGGAGAGGCTTTGTCAGAAGACGACATCAGCCCCTTCTTTTCTCCTCATGGATTTTGTCAGTAAGCCAAATCACAAAAAATCATGAGTGTCTAGCTCCACCCTCAAACCATTTTTTGCTATGTAAACCTCACACAAAACTTCAGTCTCCCCAATCCCTCTACACTTTTTAAATACATTTTGCAGTAGCGTAAAAGAGGCCAAAGACACTCTGTGACATTTTGTTGATCTTACTGACTCTGACATTGTGCCGAGCGCATACAGAGAGGACCAAATTGCTCCAACTCCTACAATTTTTATGCTTCCCTTACACCACTGTTCCCTCACTTCAGCCAATTTAGGATGCTGGGACCTCGCACAACTGAACTAAGTGGCTTTCTAAGCCTGATCTGCTCATTCTTTTGAAGTCAATAACTGCTCACTAGATAGAAGTTATAAGTAATATATTTCTCTTTGTGCCTCTTACTGACAAGAAAAAAACATTAATTTAACTTCTTTGGCTGAATGTGAACTAAAGCCTTAAAAAGATGAGTGACTCAAACTACTTTGCTGCTGTTGCCCTGCAACTCTCAAAGAGAAATGAAGTACTGCAGGGAACCCAGAACTCAGTTACAGTGACTTTCACAGGAGAGAATAATTCCAGTTACAATCTGCCAAGCCATACAAAAATACTGGTTCAGCTTTATGCACATTAAGTCTCCTTGATCCTGATCAATTCTGAAAAGGATACATATATTTAAGGGACTTACTTAACAAACAATTTATTTCCAGCTGATTTCTCTCTGGCAAAGGAATGGCTATTGAAGTGTTACTTTTTTCCTATAGACTCAGAATCGCATCACTGATACATTTATAGTTGTTATTGTTATTATAATTGGTATGAATGTAACATCAAAATAGCCGACCAAGATCTGCGAGTCTATACAGTGATAAGAGAAAGTGCTAGCAATATAAATAGATGAAGCCAGAGGGATGGGAACACAGTCAAAGAGAAGTGAGATACTCAAGGTCATGCAAAGTATCAATGAGAAAGAGCTGAGGTTTTATCCTAGTAAAAATTCGTGAAGCATTCCATATGGCAGCCATTTCAAAAGTAACATAAAAACAACTTGCCAAATTAGAGCGATCTAAATTTAGAATGTTATTCTGCATAATGTAATACTCTCTAGCTTAATCTTTTTCAATGAATCTATAGTGACTTGCTAATTCTATCTGACATAAATACACAACAATCAGAAATAATAATCTGTAACTCATCAATCCTGATGTTGGTTATGATTTACTATTAGATTTCATATTAGTGCCTTATAGCACATTCAGCGGCAATGCAAATGATTAATCAACATTAGAAGAGGAGATGCAGTTGGATAAATAGACTCCTGTTTTTTTTGAAACTTTCATTTTGTTTTTACATGTATGTACATAATAACACAACTAACACTTAACTAATTCAGAACTGTAGTATGTTTATTAAGCTGTGTAAACATTTGAATGTTTACAACTACTTTTCTCATATTAATTAACAAGAAAAATGTAAGCCATCTCTTGTTTTTTCAGGCTGCCTATCTTAAAAAACATTCCACAGATGGCATTTTTGACTAGTTCTGTGCAGTAATGTTTTATAAAAGTTGCATAAAGGCTTATGAACCCCAGTTAATATTTAAAGCCTGCTTTCAGTGGCAGCAGGAAATAATCAATCTATGTGAATAGTAGAAAATAGAAGCAACAAAAGTTTCCTTGGGAGGTATGCCCTTTTGAACACAGGGCAGTTCACATATCTTGTAGAGAATTGTTCAATGGGTATCCTGCGTGCACACAGTGCCTCTCCTTTTGTTTAGGATCTATTCATCACACTTCAAGTTTCCCACATATCTTCATCTTATGTGGTTGACCTATGTGAAAGTTTGCACTCTCCTACTCCTCAAGAAGAAATACTTGTAACTGCCCTAGCTCCTGCTTGTATTTGTATACCTGTTTATCAAGAATAGTGTTGAAAGTAGCTTAGGTCTTACACAAGTTTAAATACGGAGTATACAAACTAAGTTTTTGGATCGAGGAATAAACAGAAATTGGGGGTTTGGCTTGTCAAATATCTCTGCAATCACTGTTCTACATCATTGACTCTTCCATGCCCTGCAATGTCTCAGTTAAGGAAGACACAAAATGAATTTTTCTGAATACAGGTATAGTTCTGTATTGCTATATCTAGAACAACAGTCAACAAAAATTAAAGTACATGTAATATGGGGAAAAAACCTTTTCTTGCTGAACAGAATTCTACAGTCAGTACTCAATGTTGTTCTGTTAAAGATAGAAACTGAAGGACCTGAAATTAAAAAAAAAAAAAAAAAGGTGGGAGTTTCATACTTCTCAGTGTTCTTTTTCTCTTTCTGAGCATATAAAAAAATCTTATAAATAAGCATGCATGCCTACACACACACAGATTTTTGTGCTAAAATAAGCTCCTGCAGGTATATAAGCTTCTTCGGATAAACATTCTAAAACAGGAATGTGATGCAATCTTTCAAGAGTAATCACATCTTTTTTTAAAAAAGAATATGCAGAAACTATATGTATTTGTACACCTTATTAACTTTTTCATTTTGAAATACATATACACTTACATGCACATAAACACCTGTGTGCATATTTCTACTGCCTCTATACAAAACTGATTTGCAGTTACAAATGCTAACGTTTGCAGATGCCTGTTTTACAATTTTAGCATTATGTGTCAAAAGAAGTGCAGTTAAAGAGCTTATTTTCTGTTCCAGGTGTTGACTTCTGAATGAAATACAAGTTTACATTCTATGCATGTACTCCAGAAAAGCTTAAGAAAGCACCTCAAAAATGTTAATACTTGAACATATCCAGACATTAGATCTTATAAATTCATTAAACCCATTTCTAGGGGAGGCACTTGATTAGTGCATGCAGATGTTGGCAACTTCAGAAGTGCATGTGCATGTTTAAGCACATGTATTGTTGCTGTGACCAGATGCTTTGATGTAAATTGAATGCTGGATGTTCATTTGCTTCTGAATCAAGAAGTTGCAGAAACCCAGGCAGCAGTTATCTAAGAAGGCCATGCAGAAAGCAGCTAAGATGTAAATCAGCAAAGATATCAGTCTTAAGGACCTCAGCATACAAAAAGAAGAGACACTGCTGTGGTCTTATGAAAAAAACATTTTCCATTGGCAGTTGTGTTAAACCTAGCAGTTGTCAATTATAAAGCTGCAGATGTTTCAAAATCTGATTAGGGCTGACTGAGTCCTTTTGGTTTTAGGCCATTGATTTCAAGTGTGCTTAGAGATTTGCTAGAAGGCACAGTGTGCAAATCTATATAAATAAAAGTGCTGGCAAATTGCCAGGGTATTACTCATAATCTCATAATCCAGCAGATGTTTGCTCTGGGAAAACAAAATGCTTGATGTGGCTCTCAAGTTTTCTACTAGGCAGTGCCTGGTATAAACCATAAACACTCTGTAGTCTTCTTTTGTAGATGGAAGATTAAAACATATGTACCTTGTATTTATCAGAAATTATTATTCCAGTGTTATACTATGCAAGAGCTCTGATTGTATGACTAGCTAGCAAATAGTAATGAGAGTGGTTTTATAACATAAATATATATCTAAGGCTTCATAAAAGAAAAAGAAGGTATGGTTTCACATAGTAATTCACCTAATATTTTTTATTTTTCCAGCATCATATTAAATTTTGTTAATAGGTGACCCTGGCAAAATAATAAGAATTTCCCTGTGAGAAGCAGTTCTTTGACAGGGAAGCTGCTTCCAGGTAGCTTTTGTGAGAGACTGAAAGAGTTAACGTGAAGTTGATGCCTCAAACATTGCTGCAAATGGGTTCTGCATAGCAGTGATAGGGCGCAAATGAGGAGACGGATAACACAGGACAGGCAGGGCGTGCCGGAGGGTGCACAGCTCCCTGTTCTGCCCAAGCCGGACATCTCACCATACATGGCAAAAGGTCACACAGAGTTTATCTGAGGAAGGGGCTCGCGACCATCTGAAGACCACCAAAAGACCCCTCGCAACCACCCCCCTCCACAACAGCGCCTGCGCGAAAAGTTCTAGAAACTGTGTGGCTGACGCAACCGAGAGGTAGGGGATGACTATAAAAGGACACCAACCCAAGGAGCCGGCACGCGCCCGCCACCGGAGGATTGCTGCACCCGTCATCGTCGTCATCACGGGATCCAAGGGTGGTGATATCTCTCTATCTCCTTTTTTTTCTCTCTCTCTGTTCCCTTTCCCTTTCTTTCCTCTTCTTCTTCTAAATGTTTCAATAGAACCCACGTTGCCTACCGCTACGCTTTCCAAGTTCAGGTTGTTTATTGTTACGCTTTATAAGTTCAGGTTGCTTCTGCCTTAAATAAAACATTTAATCGATCGTTTGGTATCGTTTCACCTTAATTTAACCCCAGGGAATATTGAAACGTCTACAATCCCCCAGTCTGACCAGTCTGGGTCCTAACAGCTTTTGTTAAAAGGGAAGATGATGTGTGTCCACAGTGACCATTTCAGAGAGCTCTCCTCATCCCCTTGCCTTTGGAGAAAATTAAAATTGGACCATACCTATGCAGTCAGAGAGTACTGAATTCAGCAAAATATGCAGAGATATGGACAACTTCACAAAAATACAATGATGCAGGAGAAGAATTCAAGTACGACCTTCTATAAAATTGAATGGTTAATACTTTTGTCCATGCTGGGAAAGAGCCACATTCTAATCTTCATAAACTGAGAATGTTTGGATTTGCTGTTCCTGCTCTCCAACAGAATGGCTTAATTTTCCATGCCTCTTTCCTTAAATGTTGTGAATTATCCAAATGAGTTACTTTTGAGATGTTACAACATCTTGATGAGGCAGTCTGAATTTAGTGGCATTAGTGGCAGAAACTGAAATATGCTTCTTTACAAAAGGAAATAAGGTTTTGGTAATATTGTAAAAGTTCTTTCTTTGATAAATACAGAAAAAATGACTAAAATCCTGTATCTAGAGTCACAGAGTGAAACCTACCGGAAGTAAATGAGACTTGCACTACACCTGCCCAGGTCTAACTGGTGAGATGATTTGCTACGCACTGAGAGAACAAAGCACAGAAAATTGCCATGGGGAAGGTCTACTGGAAAGCAGTCATGAGGAGATCTGACCTATCTCTATCCTGCTGTAACGGTCTACCCATATGCTCTGTAAAGAAACAGAGAATCACAGATGAACTGGTAATAACTTTACATTCTTGTAGCAAATTTGGGGTGGAGGCCAGCAAGTGACAGTAACCCAGGTAATGACCACTAATTGGCTTGGGGAGAAAATTGTACAGATTTATCTATGATGACTTGACCAGGAAGGTCTTTGTGCTAACCACCCAAGTTAAAAAGCAACGAGTAGTGAAAACAGTAGTCCCTTGGGGGAACACATCTGCAAACACCCAATGCTGCAGAGGGGGTTGAGCTTGAAATAGAATTGTGGCATGTAAAGGCCAGACCACCAGCCAGGACTGGGACCAGCCAGGAGCGACTGTCCTGTTCCCGCTGCCAGGTCCATGGTGCTGGCCACAACCACACCAGAGGAGCTAGGGCCTTGCTCAGTGTGAATGTATTTGTATGAATGTGTGTATGTGTTGTAGAATAGGAATTGCTGTACAGTTGCTATAGCCATCCCACTAAGTACATAAATCTTATATTTTATGTTACTGTGGAGTGTGGTTCTGTTCTTGCAGCAACCCCTGCCTGAATTCCCCTGTTACAATGTTTGGGTCAGCACTACACCAACAATCAATACTAATCAAGAATGCAGTTTGCCTCTCTGATATAGTTTCAAATCAGAGTTAAACAAGGGTGCCATCTAACAGATGGTATATGTACACTGATAATTAACTTTTTTAAAAAAGCACAGCCTTATTACTAAGCTGAGAAAAAAGCAAAAAGTTTTTTATGGAGACCAATATAGGTCAGAGTATCGATTATAACACACAGAGTCTACAACTCTTAAAGCTGTTGTATAAATTTTTGCACAAATCAGATGATGCTGCAAAATTGTTATCTCTAAGATGTCCCCACTGCCTTTGCAAATTGAAGGGTTCTTAATCCAGTAGTTAGTGTATACTTGATACTAATACACAAGGCTAGGATCTAAATTTAGATGTCAACAAACAAATATGCTTGTACCTAATAAGGTACCTATGGCTCAGTCTAGATTTGCAATACGTGTGGACTGATAGGAGAGGATTTGAAGATCAATAATTTGATTCTGAGGGTCTGACAGCCATACTGTATGCATTTCATATTTTTTTTTTTTTTATTTTAAACTAGTTATGGTCTACTCCCGTGGGCAAACCCATTTGCATTTGGAGACCATTAGGTGCAGTTTTGGAGCACATCTTCTGGTTTAGTTTCATCCAAAATAAATCTATTGTGTACTCTGAGACTACCACTATATGAATCAAAGCATAGTAACTCAGGCAGTCAAAAGATATTTCAGAATTGCACTCTACATAAACTAAAATGTTAATGTATGCCCTTCCTAAGATCCCATAAAATTTGATAAAGACCTAGCCAGTACCATTAGTTAGCGAGCGAGCTGAGACGTATAGCTGACCGTCCTTAGGGATATGATTCAGTACCCCAATGTTTTAGGGGCTGCAGACTCAGACTGCTACCAGATCCGCCAAAGATCTCCCATAGATACTGTGTCATATCTGCTAGTCTGTTGTAAAAGTTTTGGGTACTGTAGGGTATTTGAAATGGCACTGATATCAATGTTTAGGCAACAGAGCCTGAAACAGACACACTAGTTAAGCTCCAGGTCTCTAGGGAGGGTTGAATTGCTTTTCAGGCTGCAGTGACTGTACTGAGTGATTTTTGTTGACTACAGTAGCAGCATAGACAGCTGGCTATATGTGCACACCTAAATATAGACACGTGGAAATTTAAATGTGTATGTTTTATTCTGGAGGTGAATTGCCCTAGCTGTCTGCATTGCACACAAGAAGACACATCACTGTAACGGTGTGTTGTCACTTTCAGTACCAAACCCAATATTAACATAAATATAGGATGAGCTAACTTTTGTTTCATACCAAAATGGCTGGTCTTTGCCAAGAGGTAGAATTTTATTGCTGGGGTGATATGCCAGATTTCTGTTATTACTGACTAGTCTATCAGAGCACAAAAAGATTTGTTATACAGAGCAGTCTCCCTGACTAAGAAACACCACATGAATTGCAAGAGGTTTTAAAAAAAGACGTTTGTGGGGGTCTCACTCTAAGTTAATGCAGTAGTGTTACCAAAGCACAGAGCTTTAAATAAGATACAAGGAGGAAGGGGGGAAGGCTGTGCTCAGTACACCATGAGAAATACTTTAAATGGATAGATGACATAATAGGTTCCTAGCACCCATGTTTGATCTCTAGAGGTCTGGATTCAAACATCAGTAATGGGATGAGACGATGTGATCCTGAACTAATCCGTAATTGAAATTCAGTAGCATTTAAAAACATTATAGACTGTAGTTCGGTAGAAGTAGGACTCTACTTAAAAGTGCTGTACCCATTAAACAATTTGGAAATAGAGAGTTATGGAATACTACTGAGAGTCACATGAACTCACATAATATTAATCACTGTGAATGCTTATGTGGACCAGGTGTGGAAATACATGTGTATATAACATAAAAGAACTCCTCATCTGGATGCTCATTTCTAATATTAGTCTTGTATAAGAAATTATGCACAGAATAGTAAAAATAACACAATTTAAAGAGAACTAGAGAATATCTTGCATTAGCAGAACATAGATAAACTGTCCTTATTTCAGCATTGATTATTTTATGCAGTTCTGTTAAAAAAAATAACAGATATGGAAGCTCTCAGTGACTGAAATAAGTATTAAGTAGTTTTCCAACATTCTTATTTTTGTAGCATTTCCCATGTTCAGAAACTTTTACTTGACTGTGATCTTAATGCATGCAGCTTAATAAAACCACAAAAGTGATCTGTTATTGTCTTTAGGGAGAAGAACTGTATTTTCATTTTCAGTTAATTCACAAAATGAAAGTGACATCTATTGTAAAGCACTGTTGTATATCCAAGTTATTCTGGAGTTAGCATTAAAGTGGGGTGAAAATATAAGGCTTCTCTGATGACTACTGATCACACTCCATCTGTAGAGCAATGATCCAAAGCAAATTATTTGTTCTTTCTGCCCTTCAAAAATATAGAAGCCTAGTTATATTCATATACATACACTAGAATTGTATGTCTAGCTAATTAGTTATTGATGAAGACCATACTGGTTTTGTCTTCAAGTCTCCAAAAAAAAGGAAGTGGTCCTTCATTTTGTGAGTTCCATTTTACTCTTCATGCAATTTTTGGATGGCCTTTTGTTGTTAGTGTTTTCATTACTAGGAATGTAAGTAATATACTTAGTTCTATTATAAACACTGCCTCCATTTTAAAACTCAGCTAATATGTTATGGAGTTTTATTTTGTTGATTAAAATGATTGTTACATGTTTGCCTTAATGTGGGAAGCAAAGTACTATTAATAAAGAAATCTCAACTATTTCCATTAATCTTGAGTACCGCTGTGTAATTGTGGACATTAGTGGAACTATTCCAAGGCTATGCTACCTCAGGATTGGCAGAATTTCATTATAATGTTATAGGGCTGATTAACATGGTAGTGACAGAGATTTAAAGATACTGATAGTGTTATGTAGTTTGTTATTCTAAGATCATATAATCTGTGATTCATTTTAATGTCTGATTTTCTATGGTGCTGAAGTGCTCATTGAAACAAACATCAATGAATTAGCATGTACTGATAAATCTTCAATAATGAGCATGACCCTTAAATCCCGTCTTCCTACCAGATGTAACCCTGGTAAGTATATATCAACTTCTGATAACATAGCCACCTTTAAAATTTATTTTTAGCCTGATTGATAGGTATGTTTAACTACTTATTCAGATATTTAAAAAGCCATGCATCCATTGATATCAGTGTAGGGGCACTGAAATTTGAAAAAAAAAAAAAGAAAGGTATTTGGGCCAGAACTGGCGTCATATGAAATGTATCTATCTCCTTCATCTCTACACAGAAGGAACAAGACATAGAGAACTTGGTGTTAGGCTGTGATTTTCTATCCCGATCACAGTAATTTTCAAAGCAGCATAAGTATGTTGATACATCTCAACTCTATCGGCCTTTAGATCTATACGGCAGCTAGTTGTGACTCAGGAGACAAAGGGCTATGTCTAGCTTGCCCACTAAAATGTAGCCACCTAAAAAATACTAAGTATTTTCTTCTTCACCTGAAGATACTTGTACCTTTATTGTAATTTCTGATGTAAGACAATTTCTGTATGATTATGGGTCCATTGTTTCAAAAGCATCTACCTACAGCCAAACAAGTTTTGGCACATTTCTGTCTTTTGGAGATTTCTGGACTGTGTAATTTTTTCTTTCTGATCTTTGCATTTTACCTGTTTGGTTTTTAACCAAATGCCATACAGTTCCCTTCTAAGACATCCTCAGAATGCAGTAAGAGAAGATTTGGTATAAGCTTGTCTAAAGCATGTAAATCATAGAATAGAATCAGAGAAAATCTTAGGCTGGAGGGGTTGTCTGGAGGTCACCGAGTACAGCCTCCTGCTCAAAACAGGGATAACATTAAAATTGATCCAAGTTGCTTAGGGCACCCAAGTCATATTTGGCAGAGCTGCACCTCAGCCACTGTGTCCCTCGCCTGCACTGATGCAGGGAGTCAGTCCCACAAGCAGGACTTTGCATTTGTCTCTGTTGTAATCCATGAGGTTCCATGGGCTCATTCCTCCAGCTTGGTGAGTTCCATCTGGCAGCAAATGTTGCCCTTCAGCGTATCAGCTGCTGTCCCCACTTTGTTATCACTGGGAAATGTACTGAGGGTGTATTCTCTCCCATCTTCCAGATCCCTTCGATCAGTGTTAAATAATATCAGCCCCGATGTCAAATCCTGAGGAACACCATTTATAACAGTTGCCAGTGAGGATTCAAACTACTGTACACTACTTTCTGAGCTGATATCAAGACAGTTTTCCAGACATCTTATAGCTCACTCATCCATTTCATGTCTCCTTAGTTTGGCTACAAGGGAAACTCTTTTGAATACCTTGTTAAAGCCAAAGTAAACAACATCACCTCGTCTCCCACAGGGATGGAACTGGTCACAGATGACAATCAGCTTGGTTAAAGATGATTTGTCTGTGGTAAGCACAAACTGGCTGTTCCCAGTCACCCTGACTCTTTTGTGTCTGGAAATAGCTTTCATGAAAACTTAGTGTAGGTCCCTGGATCCTTCTTCAAATACAGACAAAATAATGTTCTTTTTGTAGTCACCAAAGTCACCCTGCCCTATTTAGTACTACGTTTTCACTTGCCTCTCTTTTCATGATGATATACCTGTAGGTACAACCAAAAAGTCTTAACTCTTTCTTGTGTTTAATTAGGAATGTGTCTGCCTTATCTAGTAACCATCACAGGATGGGGGAATGTACCGGCTCTGGCTGGGATGGAGTTAATTTTCTTTATAGCAGCTCGTATGGTGCTATGTTTTAGATCTCTGACTGTAAGAGTGTTGATAACACACCAATGTTTTAGCTGTTGCTGAACAGTGTTTGCACAGCATCACGGCTTTGTCTTTTTCCCACTGCTGCCCCTGCAGTGAGTGGGCTGGAGGTGGGCAAGAGGCTGGGAGAGGACACAGCTGGGACAGCTGATCTGAGTTGACCAAAGGGATATGCCATACCATACAACATCCTTCTCAGCAATAAAAACTGGGGGGGTAGTCTGTCCAAAGTAGCCGTTGCTCAGAGTCTGCCTGGGCATCAGTCTGCTGGTGGGAGCTGATGAGTGATTGCCTTTGCATCACTTTTTTATTTTTCTCTCTTACCTTCACTTATTAAACTGTGTTTATCCTGACCCCCATTTTTTTTTTCACTTTTGTTCTTCCAATTAGCAGTCCAACACTGAGACTGGTTGGATAAAATTTCCCTCAGGCTGGACTGTGCCAACTCACTGGAATGGCAATTGGAGCAGGTTGCAGTTAACTGTAATAGTGCATGCATGTGTGTGTGTGCAGTTGAGTGTAAACCTGTCCCTGACATGACCTCTCTCTTGGGCTCTCAGGAGTGGCTCAGTTCCACCTCAATCCTTTGCTTTTATGCAGTGTTGGATGTCCCTGTAACGTTTCCCCTCAGTCCTTATTACAGTGGCATTTTACAACCAGATGTTGGTACGGGCCACCAATCGAATCAGCCCACATTCTTATCACGCTACACCTTTCCAGCAGTTTCAGGTATAATTCTCCTGTCACTTGTTGATGCACTGCTTGTACCAAGGCTCATTGCACTCAGTTCTTACTCACTTTGCCCATCACTCATAGTCAGTTATCCAACTCCTAATCAAGGCAAGGTCATGATGCTCTCCTGACAATAACTTTGTTTTGTTTCACACCTTTCTACCTCAATATATGTTCTAAAGTCTTTATTTCTTTGATATTGATATAATTTTTTTTCTAATTTTACATTAACCTGGATTATTCTTTCCGTGACTTCTGCTTCTTTTAGTCATTATCCCTTTCTTCTTGTTTCCAGTAGGATTCTGTATAAGTTAACTCGTCCATGGAAAAATGAATTGTCTCCCTGGCAAACAAGAAAATTCTAAGATCTGATTTTTCAATTATTCATCCTGCTATAACTGTGTTTCTGTGTGCAGATGTTTTAATCAATGCCGTAATCCTCTTGTGTCAGTCTCCTTTCTAATTTAAAGACCAAAATGTGAGAAAGAAAGTGGATTTGGGATTGACTGAACAGAACATTTAAGAACCTTGCTATTTTAGTGTGAAGAATTGTTTTGGGTGTTGTTTGTTGTTGTTTTCCTGTTTCTATCAGTGAAAATCTCAGCTGGCAAGCAGTAATTTCTAAATAGTAGAATAGATGAATTTCAGGTGACATATCTTGTGTCTAGGATTTGGCAACCAATTTGGCATTTCATTGTCAGGGCTGTCATGCTGGACGCATGATGCTTAGCAAAAGACAACAGGTTGCTCCACATAGTTGCCTTGCATCTTCCACCAGCCGTTATTTTTCTGAAACGGAAGATGTTGCTTGTGGATGAACGTGCTATTGAAGAAATGTGCCTAAACATTTAAATAATTTCCCAGAAAATTAACCCTTAAATACAGATCTGTATTGTCCAAAGAAAAGCAGTATGGAATTCACGTCCTTAAATTAAAAAAAAAAAAACAACAAACAAACCAAAAAAACTCTAGAAATATTTTAATCGGGAAAAATCAGAATTAGTACAAATATTTGCTGACATAATTAAGGAACAGTTCTCTGAGTGCATCAGTAAATAACAAGACTGTGAGAACAGCAATCAGTGACCTGAAACTGCTGAATCATAACTTACATTTAATGTCTGGCCAAAATAATGGAAGCCTTAGTGTCTTTGGTAATTTGACAGGTATGTCAAGGGAGAACAAGTAGCAAGGAAAAGAAAACTTGTCATTGTGGCCCTTATGCTCAACTGCTTCTCAGACCCTGGGTTACACTATAGTACCGTTTGTCTTTCAGTGCATGATCCGAGAAACCGTCTGACCGCAGACTGAAGAGTAAATCTTCATAGATGAACTTGCATTTGAACATTAACATTTTAAAGACTCGGTCTTAAGGCTGCCTGTATCTACTTTTTGCCACTCTACTTTTGCAAAGCAGGTCTATATCCAAAGAATCATCCTATGGGGTTTTCCTCAGACAAGTAGGTCTTTGACTAGAGTAACAGAAGCTCTAATATGCCACCTGCCTGATTTTGACATAAAATGTACTTATAACACGGTAAACCCGAGTTCTAAGTCTGTACCAATGACTAGTCTACTCTCAGAGAATCATCAAAATCTTGGAAGCCCAAAAATATCCATAACAGGCCGACATTAGATGTTTTTTTGTCATAGCCTGAAAGTGGAATTTTCTCAATTTCCATTCAGAATCACAATCACTTTGCATCTATTTTTTGTATACTTTTAAGCCACTGTTTTGGTTTGTGTATTTTTGCCAACAGCCTCTATATTTTCTATTTTCCTTTTGGCTTTTAAAGGACTGATGCTTTTAGAATCTGTTCTTGAAAGTACATGTACCAAATGGGCTTTTAAGGTCTCTTTTTATTAAGCATTTAGGGGGTAATCCAGTGTTAGCAAATCAGGTGCTCTGAACCACCTTCGGGAAGCATATAGTTCACATTGTGAACTACAAAGCTGTGTAGTGTGAATGGCTCACAGCCTCACTTTGCTTAAATAGCTATCGGTTCTATATGCCAGAAAACTTCCACATGGTATCCCCATTTAGTTTTGTTGCATCACAGAAAAAAAACTCAAAGATAAGCTACAAAAGATTGTCTCATCTTTATCAATCCTATAACAAAGTGTATAAAAAAGCAGAAATATTAAAGCTTCTTTCACATAACAGTTTGACTTGACCAAATGTAATATTTTAAAATAAAATGTATTGATTTTTCTCTATTTGACTATAATTGGCACCTGCCTATGCAAATGTAAACATCATTCCTCCTACCTGACTCAACCAGTTGAGATAGATTCATGAAATACAGCTAGATAGAATGAGCAATGTCTAGAGCAACTCACCAATGTAATACACATTTTATCCATTAGTTTAAATTACATTAGTCTTAAATAGAGTTTAAAAAACAGGTTTGGTTTCCTTCCTTGGCAGCCTATATGAGTAATAGGATTTAGTAGTAATAAAACACTGCAGAAAATCCTGACAGGAAGAGACAGATAGCAGACCTCATTCGCCAGGTAGCCCATAATCCAGGACTGGGCCTTTTGCACAGGAAGACAAATAAAAATAAAAAAATAAATGAGTTAAAATTGTGTTAAAATAAATCTGTATTACTTTGAAGGGTCTCTACAAAATATATTTTCTAATACAATATATTGTGTCCTGTCAGACAGACTTTTATGAGCCCTAACCTCATCAGACACTCAAAATAAGTGTTTTACACTTATTTACTGTTTTCGGAAGACATGCTTTCTTTTCTAGAGTCCAGAGTCTACAGGAAAACAAAATAAATGTAAATATAAATATATAACCTGTCATCCTCTTCATACAGTTACATTTTTGTTATATGTAACAAGTTAGTTTTTTTCTGTAATATCTTCTCCAAAGTATTTCAAGTAAACAGCTAAATAATTCACTCATTTGTGATGACTACTCTCCCTTTCTTCCTGTTTAAAACTTCGTATTTTTACATTCTGTATCCTAAAAACTGTAATTCAACATTTTATTTTCAGCATACTATCCTATATGCACGTATACATCTGGAAGATTTCTTCAAGGAACGCAGGCTAGTTGAAGGCAGCAGAAATTTATTACCTTTGTGTTGATATGCCTCTAGGTACATCCTCATGGCATTGAAATAATAGCAGTATATTCAATCGTTCTTCTATACTGCAAAATCTCAAACCCCAATATACGTTTGAGAAAAACAATGTTTCTGCAATTATACAACAGTGTTTTTCTGTTTAGAATTCAATTCTAACCCATTGACATGCACCTGAGAGTTTGTAGTAAAAAAAACCCAACAAACCTACACTGACTTTAAACATAAACACTTCAAAGGTTTCACAATCCATTTTTAGAGCAAGGGGTTTTTTTTAAATGACCAGTGTAAATTGTAAGATTTCTAAAGAAGTATTCAATCTTCATATTTAAAGATTATGTGAAGAAGGTACAAAAACATGCTAATTCGTAATTTTTTTTTTTTAACAAAATCATTATGCTAATATATATATTTCAAATTCTTCCTATATTTAAAAAAAAGAAAGCGCATTTATTGTAAATCACAGAATAACAGAATCACAGAATGGCTGAGGTTGGAAGGGACTTCTGGAGGTCATCTGGCCCAATCCCCCTGCTCAAGCTGGGTCGTCTACAGTAGGTTGCCCAGGACCATGTCCAGATAGCTTTTGAATCTCTCTCCCCTCATTTACCAAGTCAGTCATTCCATCACAGAAGTTTATCAAGTCGGTCAAGCATGACTTCCCCTCCATCAATCCATACTGACTACTTCTGAATGACTATTATGTCCTTCATGTGCCTAGAAATAGTTTCAAGGAATAGTTGCTAAACCATCTTCCCCGGGATTCAGTTGAGGCTGACTGCCCTGTAGTTCCCTGGGTCCTCCTTCTTGCTTTTCTAGAATATAGGCATGATAGAAAATAGGAATGACGTTTGCTTTCCTCATTTCCCTCCCCTCCCTCCCCCCAATTCCAGCCCCACTCCAACAGGACCTCTAGGCTTTCTCTTTTGCTCAACCCTAACTCTAATTTTCACTTCCAGCTGGGACTAAGACCCCCACCTCTGGCCCACCCCACAATGTTCCTCTCAGCATAGAACTCTTTGCTGCCCCAGCTTGTCTCTGGCCGCCCAATTCCAGCCTCACTACAACGGCACCTCTAGGCTTTCTCTTTTGCTCAACTCTAACCCTAATCCTAAACATGCAAATCAATCACATCTCTTTGAAATCATTATTTAGGGAAAAAATCTATGCAATGTATTATATGCGAAAGTAGATACCAGCTTTCTGCTTGAATCAAATTGGTTTCAATTCTTTCAATTCTCTAACACAAAAAATAAAGCCACAATCTCTCTAGTATGATCTGGCACGGTGGCAGAAATGAAAAATTGCATCGAAGTGGCTGTTCACATCAGCTAATAATTCTTCATAACAACTCTGGTATTTCATAATTATTTCAAACTTACTGTAATTTTTCATTATAGCATTTATAAATTATCAGCTTTTAGGATAATGTATTTCTCATGACATTTTTTATTTCTTTATCTTCAAGCAACTTGTAAGTAAGCCATTTTTGTTTATACAGCTCAATTGAAAATATACTGCATAATTCCCATACTGGACTTTTTTTGTATATTAGTAAAATATAATTTTTTATGAATCTCTTCAGGTACATATAACAAAGGAAAGGTGGTATCAGCTAATCTCATCTTATGCCCATAAACAATGTGTATACACACAGACATATTTCTACACACACACGCACAATGCATTAGCATAACAGATTTGTAAGAACCTAAAAAGTAAAGAAAAATTCATACTATTAGTCTGCATTTTGGTATTTTTTTAATTTTTTTTTTTAAATCATTATATTTTTAAAGACTGACCTAGTTACAGAAAATGCAAAAAGAACTCCCTACTAACTAGTCTGGAACAGCTGAATGTATAAGCTAAAACATCTAATCGCAGTAATTCTATTACACTGAAAAACAATCTTCTGAAAAGAGGAGTTTTCTACCTTCTATTAGATATAACTCCACTAAGAGAATGATTTGCTATATGTGAGATTAATATCAGGGACTTGGAGAGTCAGGCACTCAGATGGCTATTTTAGAAGAGTAATTGTGTATATATAGGGGAAACCACTACGTAAATATTTTTTTATCTTGAAGTCAGAACTCTACGTTTTATTGTTGCTTTTAGTCTGAGCTGTCCCTGGGAAAGGGATGTGAAGTCACCCTACGAAATCTATGTAAATATGATTATTTCTTATTCTATTCTTAGCATTTTTACCATGAGAACCGTATTGTTTGATTGAAGGTGAGGTGACTCACTTCAGGACATTCATCACTTACTCTCAAAAACTGCTCTTCCCTTCCAAATAAAATATTCCAACTTGTCTCAATTGCCAGCAGTGCTGAATCAAAGAGCTGCAGAAAAACGTGATGGAGGGCCACATGAGCACAAAGACAACTCTCACCCAGCTCAGGATTTTAGAGTCTGAGAGAAGTAGAGATTCAGCAGAATCTTCTTCTCTATACCTCTATACAATGCTTGCCAGAGCTTCGAAAAGACTGTTGTAATATGTGAGATCAGTCAGATATAAACTAGATTTTGCAGAAACAGCTGCAGGTAATGGAGCTGCAGTTGAGGTTACATGTATCATTCCATACGTTCCTGGTGTTTGGCCAGGTAAGACACCTCAGCATGAGCTTTGTGAAAGGTTGTTCTCTTGAATGTTCTCCAGGATGCACTGGCACCCAGTGTCAGTTGGCTGAGAAGTTAAATTTTACAGTTCATTAATACGTTGTATCTGGAGGTCTTTATGCACATTCTAAATAGCTGTATTACTTCGCAGTCTACAGATGGGGCTAGAATAAAACAGAAGGAACATCCCTTTTTTCAGAAAGAAAAAACAAGAAGGGCTAACAAGTCACTGCCATCTCTATTTGGAATATAGATACCGGTAAATATTTTAGCATCATAGAGACCAGTAAGAGAAATTGACTTTTAATTAACTTCAATTAAAATAACAAAACAAAAGATTAAAAAAACCACAAATACAGGCAGTGACTTAAAATGGTGTAAAGAACATGAGTAGTGTTGAAAAATAAAAGAACACTGTTTTTGATCCCACTGTACTGCAGTCAGGTTACTATGTAGTTACATAGCCTATTTGAATTCCCATGGAAAAAAAAAAAATATTAATATAGACATTCCCTAATACAAGATAGGGTGGGGAGGAATGGGGTGAAGAAACTCCTAGTAAAGTAAGGTAGGATGCCTGGGGAAACCATAATCAAAGAAATCATTAATAAAATTGTACTAAATGTTGCAGTGAATGGCCATCAAAGAAAAGTCAGGGTCACAAGCTAAAAAGTGCAACTGCTGATACAACATCCTAAAGGTATTGAAAAATTATGTTTCAACTAATTTTATGAAGCAGAAGTCATGGCCTTTTGATGAAAAATGCATCAGGAATTTTTGAAAAGAGCAAGAAGGGGTTATTACCGTATTATTACAAAGATAGTGTAATGAACTGCTGCACAATGGACAGATGTTTTATCATAGCTAACTCATGCAAATGACAGAGGATAAATTAGAAGAATAATATTTACTCATGCTTCATTGTAATCTAGCTGGAGGAACAGCCCATTTTGGATGTTAAGTGTGAATAATTTCACAGGGGGCTTATTTTATTTTGAGCACAAACAAAATGAACAAAATCCCCCTCACACCAGTGTTCATGCAGATTATTCTCACTGGCTTGATCATGCATACTTAGTATTTGAGAGCAGTTTTTCCTATTGACTCGTGGCAAGTGCCACTGAGCCCAGAGATTGAAAAGCAATTCCAGTGTAAAGAACCAAATCCTTTCTAACTTATAGAATATAGATGGCAAATCTAGCTCATTTTTTAAAGATATGGTTATTTACCTTAACCTTTTGATAAAAAAAGCCTTGCTTGTGCAAGAAAACCCCACCTTACTTTTATTCACACACAGAATTTTTAACAAAATCTACTGTAATTTTGTTTTTAAAAACATAATCTTGAAACTGTGAGCCAGCAAATGTGCCCTTGTGGCAAAGATGACTAACGGTATCCCAGGTTGCATTAGGAGGAGTGTTGCCAGCAGGTCAAGGGAGGTGATCCTTACCCTCTGCTCAGCACTGGAGAGGCCACACCTGGAGTGCTGGGTCCTGTTCTGGGCTCCCCAGTACGAGAGAGACACGGGCATACTGGAGAGAGTGCAATAAAGGGCCACAAAGATGATTAAGGGACTGAAGCATCTTTCCTATGAGGAAAAGCTGAGAGAGCTGGGGCTGCTCAGCCTGGAGAAGGTTCAGGGGGGATCTTATCAATGTCTATAAATACCCAAAGGGAGGGTGCATAGAGCACAGACCCAGGCTCTTTTCAGTGGTGCCCAGTGACAGGACCAGAGGCAATGGGCACAAGCTGTACACAGGTGGTTCTGTCTGAACATCAGGGAACACTTTTTCACTGTGAGGGTGACTGAGCACTGGCACGGGTTACCCAGATCGGTTGCGGAGACTCCATCTGGGGAGATATTCCAAACCCATCTGGACACGGTTCTGGCAACCAGCTCTAGGTGATGCCACTTGAGCAGGGGCGTTGGACAAGATGACCTCCAGAGGTCCCCTCCAGCCCCAACCATTCTGTGATTTTCTGATTCTGTGAAACCATCATAGAGAAGAAACTGGTGTGCTGTATGGTGAAAAATAGAATCCCAGTCTACAAGAAATAATACAATTATTTTAGCTATTACAACTCATCAAAAAGAAAAACAATTCAGTGTAGCTAATGAAACCAAGTTATAGATAAAATACAACTGCTACAATTTCAAATTTAACCCAGGGAGGTAAATGCACTGTAAGAAGATGAATTTTACACTTTGAAGGCTCCAGGTTACGAAATGCTATTACTCAGAATCTTAAACAGTATGAATCCATGCAATCCCCAAATCCAGATAGTAATTTATAATTTTTAAAGCATTTTTCTTAGATAATAGACAAGAGATTCAAACCAATAGAGCACTGATGTGATTCACATTTATCATGCAGATATGAAAGGCTGAATATCAGTTTAAAGTCTGAAGCCGAAACTGATTCAACCAAGATTAACACTATGGATTATAAAGCCTCACTTGAAATCTATGATAGTGCCAAACAGTTGTTGAAATTGGTTTCTTTAATGAAAACTGAGTTATCTATTCAACCATAGATTAGAAGCTGGCAAATAAAGAATAAAAAACAGAAGATACACCAGTTGATTCAGTGAACTTCTCTATAAACTGATCATAAAAAGAATGAAAAAGTAGAGGTTACCATTCAGATGCTTAGCCTTACTTTTACCAAGAAACATACAGTGGTGCTACTGAGGGTAATAACCCAATGATCATTTTTTTTCAGTACTTCAAGATATGAAAAAAATCTGTACAAGACGCTTATTTTATATGCACACTAGAAATTCTAGAAAAAATATTGTAAAGCTTCTAGAAATAGCCACCCAGTAAGATCAGGATTTTGTAAAAGACAGCACGTACTTAAGATACAGCACTGACAGCATATTGCAGACATGACCAGGGACAAAAATGATCATGGGATAGACTATCAGAATCATAAAGTGTCATACTTCCGCTGGTTTTTATGAAGCCAAAAGATTAGTACCAAAAATGGCCTATCTCTTGTGGGCTTTATGCTCACGGGATCTTGTAGAATTTTGTCTTTCTTTGTTTTTGTCTTCCGATTTGGTTCTTTTTGTTTCAGTTATGGTATGGAGAAGGAAAATAGAGACTGTCTGTAACAAAATTATTGATGTTAAATAATTTGGCATTTGATATCCACATAGATTGCTAGTTGTCTGATGAAAACTGCATTTTTTTAGGGAAGTATCATAAAGTTAAAACAATTTTCATGAGGCTTAATGCAAGATCTGCCCCACAAGTAGTAATGTGAGAGAATGACCTCTGCCACTAGGTCTAAAATCTCGCATTCACTTCATCAGAGAATAATTTAAGACAAAGACCTGAATAAATAACAAGTTGAAAATAGCTATTACATACCTAGGGAGAGAATCAAATCACTGAGATGTTATGGAAAGACTGAAAAACATTTTAAAATAATTAAGCTTCAAAAGTGAGGTATCTCCAAAAGATGCAGCAGTTATGAGCTATCTATTTCATAAGGTAAAGTAAGTGTTTTTAATATAAATCTGATTTCTGTGCGTAGGAAAGAAAAAAAAAACATCACATAGGAACCATATTAAGTGAAAGGACAAGCTAGAAGTGAACCATTGATTTATTTCTGTATGTAAAATAATCCTGATTGGAAAGACTGTCTTATTGTATCGTATCGACTTCACCCCCTGAGCTGGAAGACGGGGACGGGGAGCAGAATAAACCCCCCATAATCAAAGAGGAAGAGGTTAACGACCTGCTACGCCAGCTGGACACTCACAAGTCTATGGGGCCGGATGGGATCCACCCAAGAGTACTGAGGGAGCTGGCAGAGGAGCTTGCCAAGCCTCTCTCCATCATTTATCACTGGTCCTGGTTAACGGGGGAGGTCCCGGACGACTGGAGGCTTGCCAATGTGACGCCCATCTACAAGAAGGGCCGGAGGGAGGATCCGGGGAACTACAGGCCTGTCAGCCTGACCTCGGTGCCGGGGAAGATCATGGAGCGGTTCATCTTGAGGGTGCTCACRAGGCAGGTGCRGGACAACCAGGGGATCRGRCCCAGCCAGCATGRGTTCATGAAGGGCAGGTCCTGCTTGACCAACCTGATCTCCTTCTATCACCAGGTGACCTGCCTAGTGGGTGAGGGGAGGGCTGTGGATGTGGTCTACCTGGACTTTAGTAAAGCCTTTGACACTGTCTCCCACAGCATTCTCCTGGAGAAGCTGGTGGCTCATGGCTTAGACGGGTGTACTCTTCGCTGGGTAACAAACTGGCTGAACGGCTGAGCCCAGAGAGTTGTGGTGAATGGAGTCAAATCTGGTTGGCAGCCGGTCACGAGCGGTGTTCCGCAGGGCTCAGTTTTGGGGCTGGTCTTGTTTAATATCTTTATCAATGATCTGGATGAGGGGATCGAGTGCACCCCCAGTAAGTTTGCAGATGACACCAGTTTGGACGGGAGTGTTGATCTGCCTGAGGGTAGGAAGGCTCTGCAGAGGGATCTGGACAGGCTGGATCGATGGGCYGAGGCCAAYTGCATGAGGTTCAACAAGGCCAAGTGCCGGGTCCTGCACTTTGATCACAACAACCCCAGGCAATGCTACAGGCTTGGGGAAGAGCAGCTGGAAAGCTGCCTGGCGGAAAAGGACCTGGGGGTGCTGGTCGACAGCCAGCTGAACATGAACCGGCAGTGTGCCCAGGTGGCCAAGAAGGCCAAGGGCATCCTGGCCTGTATCAGGAATAGTGTGACCAGCAGGCGGAGGGAGGTGATTGTGCCCCTGTACTCGGCACTGGTGAGGCCGCACCTCAAATACTGTGTTCAGTTTTGGGCCCCTCACTACAAGAAGGACATTGAGGTGCTGGAGCATGTCCAGAGAAGGGCAACGAAGCTGGTGAAGGGTCTGGAGAACAGGTCTTATGAGGACCAGCTGAGGGAGCTGGGGTTGTTTAGCCTGGAGAAGAGAAGGCTGAGGGGAGACCTTACTGCTCTCTACAACTACCTGAAAGGAGGTTGTAGTGAGGTGGGTGTTGGTCTCTTCTCCCAAGTAACAAGCGAAAGGATGAGAGGAAATGGCCTCAAGTTGCACCAGGGGAGGTTTAGACTGGATATTAGGAAAAATTTCTTCACCGAAAGGGTAGTCAAGCATTGGAACAGGCTGCCCAGGGAAGTGGCGGAGTCACCAACAC
This sequence comes from Oceanodroma leucorhoa, assembly GCA_030449065.1. Taxonomy (NCBI): domain Eukaryota; kingdom Metazoa; phylum Chordata; class Aves; order Procellariiformes; genus Oceanodroma; species Oceanodroma leucorhoa. The sequence continues at coordinate 1,164,504 of JASVER010000176.1, forward strand.
TGGAGACATTCAAAAAATGTGTGGATGTGGTACTTCAGGACATGGTTTAGTGGGCATGGGTACTGGGTTGATGGTTGGACTCGATGATCTTAAAGGTCTTTTCCAACCTTAATGATTCTATGATTCTATGACTTCTTATACGATACATAAATAAATTTATACCTGAAGATTAGACTGTCAAACAGGAATTTTTTTATAGTCACCTTTACAATGTAAGGCTTGACTATGCACTGCTAAGTGAATGGAAATGTAGGCACTGACTTGTATAGAAGCAGGATTAAGCCGTAGTACTTGAGGCAATATGTACCATTTCTGTGGGGATAACTCAAGTTACAAAGTATTATAGCAGGAGGAAACCAAATTCTTCACTGAGCTTTGCTGTAGGCCTGCCTGGTTCATTTAAATGTAGCACAACTCCAGCTTTTATTATATATGTTCCTCAAGTAAAGTAGGGCATTGGTTCAGGGTGTAGCTAAAACGTTTGTCATGTGAGTTGAAAACAATGAACAAGAAGAAGAAAAACAATGGAACAAAAAAGCACACAACACCACACTCCAGATCACTCCAGTCATGCTACAAAAATTTAGTTTAAGCAGAAAAATTACTCACTTTAAACAATGGAGACTATCTAATAGAAACAGCACACATTAATACTGTCAGTGTGACAGATGGTTGTGCAGTACATAATAAAGTAAAAGACATTTTGACGAGAAAGAAGATGTATCTGATAATTTGCAAATCAGAATCCTGGCAGCACAGCAAGCGAAAGATAACCGAGTGCACGTTATGCAGGCACATCTTTAACGTTTCACATTTCAAGGCAATAAAGGAATGGAGGTGAATACAAGTACTTGGAGAACTGAAAGGAAAAAAAGGTTATGTTTATCTGCTATTAACAATCATACACTATCGCAGCTTCTGGTTTGAAAAAATAGTAATACATTTCTGAATAGGTCCATACGAGCTGTATGGGTGGATATGTACACACTGTAAGTATTTTAATAAATAAACTAATTTTAAGAAATCATCCTTATGGTTGACTTACATTTCAAATGTCAATGGTTCCAATTTAGCCACCAGTAAAAGAAAAAACATGCTTAATTACAAGAATCTCTACTTCGAGCATTGTTGTTTTAATTTACAACAATATTGAGTTGTTCAAGATTCTTAGTCAGAGAATTCCCTCCAAAGATACCTCTTCTCCCAAAATATCAAATAGTCATAAATTATAAATTGTGTTTTCACATAGCTAGAAACTGTTGAAGTTGTATACTATGTATCCAGGATGGGAAGATATAATCTTGACAGATAAAAACTTGGTTGATGTAAATTGGATCTGGACGATGGCTGAAATGTTCAGGATTATATTTATTTTTTAACAGCAATATTCACAAGTAAGCATGCCCAATATTCACCAAGATCTCAGAAAATGGTAACATCCTCACCTGAATGCCCTTTCACACACCAGAACCCCATTCTTAGTTTGTGGAGGGTTGAGGGAAAGGCAAATGCAGAATCAACACTTCCTTTCCCAGTCTAGCTTTCTTTTAACTGTGCTAGTTGTTTTCTTTTGTTCTTGTGATAACTGGAAGATGCACAAAAATTTTGTGTTTCTTAGAGAATGTATTCATGTGCCTTACATCTTCCTTGGCTTCTATCTTCTTACTTCTGACCACTGTCTGCAGCAGTAGTTACAAACCTCATCTTGGGCTAGAATAGAATCATAGAATCATAGAATCATAGAATCATTAAGGTTGGAAAAGACCTCTAAGATCATCGAGTCCAACCATCAACCCAGTACAAATGCCCACTAAACCATGTCCYGAAGCACCTCATCCACACGTTTTTTGAACACCTCCAGGGATGGTGACTCCACCACTTCCCTGGGCAGCCTGTTCCAATGCCTGACTACCCTTTCAGTGAAGAAATTTTTCCTAATATCCAATCTAAACTTCCCCTGGCGAAGAAGGATACTTAGTGATCCACAAGGTGTCCACTCAGATCAATCTGGACATAACATTCAAGGTGAATATGGAACTTAAACGTATTATATAGTCCAAATTTAATTATTTGCTGTTACTAAATATATCCTTATCTGCATTCCATTTTTCTTCCACTAGCAGATTAAGACGAAAAAACCTCTGTGACATATTCCCTAAAGGTATACATTTGTACTACTGTTTAGTGAGTTTAACTGAATTCTGCTTAACAGAATTTTTTTCAGACTAATCATTGAGACTCAAGAGAAACTGGCAATAATGCCATTATAATACTATAGTTCTCTTAGTATTTCTGCCAATATCTATCTATTCTTGTCAGTAGAGCTCTACAGGTATCTTGTTATGAACAACTGCCATGGACAAGCATGGTGAAAAACGATCACATCAATGGATTTGTCTTTTCTCCTAACAAAAGAGGACAAAATGGATCAGAGAAGTTCAATGAAGCTTTTAAAATAAATTTTTAAAAATTGTGCGTATACATACATGTATTAAAATATAATAAATAACTCCTGGCAACAGTAGAACAATAATACAGAGGAAGCAAAATGCGTAACCTTCTCAGAAGAAGACAGAAACAGCTGTTACTGAGTTTCTGAATGCTGTGTACAGCTCTCAGGAAGATTTATGTTGAGATTTGAGGCTGCAAATTTCCATTAGGGTCGGACATCAGGACACAACTCTCATTTACTGTCCATAAAAATGTATGAGTCCTGCTAAAGGCATTTCATGTATCATAAGGATATGAGACAATGATGCTCTGAGAATTACTGCCCACTTGACCATTTTATGATTACAAACTAATGGCAATTGTTAGGCAGTAAACTTGTAGTTACATTTAAGTTACTTGTAAGCTGAGCACTATGAAGTGTTGCTCTATCAAGCACGATGCAAAGGTAGAGATGGTGTATCTCTTCCCTTTGTAAGATATTCAAGTCAAGATTTCAAGAAACATGTACTTGAAATTAGGTCTCTTAGTTTACCGTAGGTCACTATATAATGTACACCACGTTAGTTTTTAAATCTCTGCTGTCCAAATCTTTCAAAGCTTAACATACTTATCCAGGTCTTGTACCACATTGTTTAATTATTAACTACCAGTGATTCATGCACATACAGACAGCTTCTCACCAAAGAAAGCCACCAAAATGGTGAGTAGAAAAATAGCATGTATACTACAAATTTTAGTCTATATTTTTGATCTTTGAAGCACCTTGTGGCAGGGGCAATCACAATCTGCTTCCTGACTCCTGCATATAAGCACAGTCAGCTTTCTTCCTAATTAATTACTTGAATTGTCAAAATGTTTGTAAGTATGTTAATGAGGCAGAGGTGACTCAAGGATTTTTTTATAAAAATTAATAGTTTTGAATCAGGTATCTTGAGAAACATAGAGAATAATGGATGATACTGCAGTATGTAATGTAGAATTGTATAGAAGTATATACTACCTAAATTTAAGTGCTTAAGTTTAGAGGTTAGCCTCGTGAGACACATAATGTAAAGATATAACCAAAAGACAATTTACATCAAGGGCCTGTGTCCTGGTTCCGGCTGGGACAGAGTTAACTCTCTTCCCAGTAGCTGGAGGGGGTGCTGTGCTTTGGGTTTGGTAATGAAAGGAAGGTTGATGGCCCATTGATGCTTTAGTCGTTGCTGGGTGGTGCTTGCACCCAGGACTTTTCAGCCTCCCCTGCTCTGACAGGTGCAGGGGGAGCTGAGGGAGAGCATAGCCAGGGCGGTTGACCCAGCTGGCCAATGGGGTATTCTATACCATGTGACATCATGCCCAGCATAAAAACCGGGGGACTCTGGGGGTTGGGCTGGTGCGGTTCCTTCGGAACACGTCGGGGTGAGCATTTGCATTGTGTATCGCCTGTTTGTGTATTCTGTTATTGTTGTTGTTATCGTTGTTATTACTGTACTGTTCTACTTTGTTTTATTTCCATTATCAAACTGTTTTTATCTCATCCTGTGGGTTTTCCTTCGTGTGCCCTCCCAATTCTCTTCCCCATCCTACCAAAGAGGGTGCTGAGCGAGCGGCTGCGTGGTGTTTAGTTGCTGGATGGGGTTAAACCACGACAGCCTGCCACTTCCATTTGACTGCTGGTAGAAGCTTGGTAGAACTTCATCATTTTAATTAATTCTTAAAATAACCTAATTTCAGGCACGTATTTCCAACAATATTGGCTTCTTATGTTCTACCCTTATGATTATTACTTTGAAATTTTTTTCATGTCAGCTGAAGAAAGCATTAGTACCTAGTCCTAGATGACATCTGACTTTTCAGAGCTAGGAATTAATACTCTGGTAAGTCAGAACTGCAGTAACAAAGGCTACGTGCAGTCAGGTTTAAAACTTCACTGGAGGTTGTACAGAGAGTTGCTGTACTGGTCTTGGCTTGGATAGAGTTAATTTTCTTCATAGCAGCTAGTATGGGGTTATGTTTTGGATTTGTGACCAAAGCAGTGTTGGTAACACACCAGTGTTTTAGCTATTGCTGAGCAGTGCTTGCACAGCGTCAAGGCCTTTTCTGCTTCTCACACCACCCCACCAGCGAGCAGGCTGGGGGTGCACAAGAAGTTGTGAGGGGACACAGCTGGGACAGCTGACCCCAACTGACCAAAGGGATATTCCGTACCATAGGACGTCATGCTCAGCATATAAAGCTGGGGGAAGAAAGAGGAAGGGGGGACGTTTGGAGTGATGGCGTTTGTCTTCCCAAGTAACCGTTACACATGATGGAGCCCTGCTTTCCTGGAGATGGCTGAACACCTGCCTGCTGATGGGAAGTACTGAATGAATTCCTTGTTTTGCTTTGCTTGTGTGCGTGGCTTTTGCTTTACCTGTTAAACTGCCTTTATCTTCACTCGTGAGTTTTCTCACTTCTACCCTTCCGATTCTCTCCCCCACCCCACTGGGGGTAAAAGTGAGCCAGCAGCTGTGTGGTGCTTAGTTGCTGCTGGAGTTAACCCACAACGGCTGCAAAACAGCATTCTTCTCCATGAAGTATTAATGAAATTACAATGGACTGCTTTTTCATTTAAATTTACTAAAACACATATGTATATTAAAACGTAAAATAAATAGCAGAAAAGCTACCCTTGAAAATGAGTCCATTAGCCTTTCGTAATTTATCATGTTCATTTATTTCTTTGCTAGTGGGTAAGCTATTGCCAGTCAGAATCTGTCAGATATCACATACAAATCACACAAAAATCTAACTGGTTAGCTCTCCGAAATTTTCAGTCATCAGATTTCACATGCAGTCCGCTATTAGCTAGTTCTATGACTACACATTTGCCTATTGCTGAATACTGTTTCTAAAGAAACAGCCTTTACCATTACTATTTCCTCCCATTTTTAGAATAGAACTGTCTTCTGATTGTCTTTTTTATGATATTTCAAATATAAAATGACCAGGCTACATTGCTTTGTACAGGATTTAGTACAGCTGATCCCAGCATCCTGTATTATCAAGAATACAATGATCCGGAAATAATCTTACAATGTATGAAATAATCTTTCAGGACACTGAGGCATGTCAGTCAATGGGAAATAGCATTAGCACACAAGAATTCACACAGTGAAAGAGATGAACTTTTTTGCTGAAGAAACAAATCAAACATGAAAAAGAGGAATTAAACCAAGAAAAAGGAAACATCAGAACCATAAAAATGACACATTTCTAAAGAACTGGTTGGTCTGTGCAATGCAGCATTTTCTCTCTTAAATGGAAAAGTTAGTTTTGTATAGTCCTATGTGACAAGTTTTAAGCTTAAATATCAAACACTGTAATAATGTATGTGATTTGAACTCTATGCTTCCTGGACTTCAATAAAGAAACCAAATTAGACTGTATTTCTAGATAAGACTTAAAATTTGGTATTTGACGTCTTTGGCAACTATTACACACTGTGCTAATGGAAAACCAGTGAGGAACTAGGTACATGAAGAAAGCATGAATGAGAAAATTATATCCAGCTTTGCAACTCACAAGACTTAAACTCAGAATTCTGTAGGAAAGATGCTCCCAACATTAAACTTAGATTTTTATATTTCTAGATAATTTAATATCTTCAGCAGCTGATTCAAAATTTTTACTGTAGTTCTAAATATACATTTAAGGTAAATTTTCTTGTTCTCACCACAAAAAATCACAAGCAAGCACTTGCAAACCAGCCCCTACTCTCCACCACATACATACACATTGTTCTGGGGTAGATTTAATGATGATAGGGTGGAACATCATAGGTCTGTAAAGGGTCAGGGAACGTACTCAGATGGGCAGTTAGCAGTTAATGCACTGAAAAATTTTACAGATAATGAACAATCATGAGAGACAGGTACTCCAAAGATATCTAATAAGCTGGCCTTAACACTGAAAGTGATGGTAGTACATATGTGAATGAAAGAATAAAAATAAGTAAAAATTAGAAATAGTTGAGAGAAAATAGAGAAAGAGTAAGAGAAAATAAGAAAGGAGGCAGCTTAAACTACTATAGTGATATTTCCATGGCATCCTGAAATATGGGGAATAAAGCAAGCTTTAACACTTGCAGATGTTTATATAATTGATACTGTTTTTCAAAGTTTGTGCTTAGAATACACATCTGTGCTGAAAATCCAGAGCAAAGACAACAAAATAACTGTTTGCCTGACTTACATTAGAGAAAGAAAGGCTGTGAAAACCACTCCTACACATACAAACCCATTGCAGACTGAGCATTCAGAAGTTTTGCAGTAATTCAGGAAAAAAACTGTAAGGAGATATTTCTCTCATATTCAAATGCTTAGGTCAACTGAAAAAAGGGTTGTCACTCAGTTGCAAGCCACATATATGTGTTCAGATCTAGCAATTTGGTTTGAATGCAGGAATATTACCCTAACTTAACAGCAAGTGGATAGTCAACATTAATTTCAAACAAGAAATTACGCTAATTTCAAAGACTCATGGTTGAAAATATTATTTCTCCTGTAATTAATAAAATGCAAATTTGGCAGATGTACAACTATAAGCAAGTGACTGATTAAACAGGGTTATTTTGTCTTCAAATATATGAAGATAATAAACACATCCACTAGATTTATGGAAAAGATAAAAGAAATATGAACTATAAAGTAGTATTAAAATATATTAATTTTATGCTTTATTTAACTTTGAACATAAATTTAACATTTTAAACTTAGTCTTCTCCTAAAGAATACCTGCTTTCAATATATTAGGGCCAGAGTTTCTTCACTCTTAGTGCTTGATGTTAAACTGTTCTTTCAAAAACTCTTACCTGATACAGGGAGGAAATAAGAAAGTAGGAACTTTAGTCAATGAGAAAGGAAGAATTATTATGGCCTGTATCAGGAATAGTGTGACCAGCAGGAATAGGGAGGTGATCGTGCCCCTGTACTCGGCACTGGTGAGGCCGCACCTCCAATACTGCGTTCAGTTTTGGGCCCCTCACTACAAGAAGGACATTGAGGTGCTGGAGCGTGTCCAGAGAAGGGCAACGAGGCTGGTGAAGGGTCTAGAGAACAGGTCTTATGAGGAGCGGCTGAGGGAGCTGGGGTTGTTTAGCCTGGAGAAGAGGAGGCTGAGGGGAGACCTTATCGCTCTC